>JAJONR010000364.1:0-130813 GCA_029582245.1 Solanum etuberosum
AAAATATATCTAGCTCATATGTTTAAAAACATAACTCTTTCTGTGTTTTGAGATTATTACTCAAAAATCTTTCTCTTAAAAGAGATGGTACTCAAACTGCTCAAAACACTTTTGGAAATCTCAGTTTCCTCTCATCTTAAATGTAAAAATATTTATTCTTGGGAATACTTAGTTCTCATATATTATTTTAAAGAAAATGAATTCAGCTCTACTCTTCCTCAACTCAGTGCTCAAGTCTTTAAAACAAGTTTTAAAACAATTTGTAAAAAAAGACTTCTTAAAATAAGGTTCATGCCGAATTATGGACGTGAACGACTCAATTCAAGGTTTTCAATAACCATGCATAGAACTCAATACTTGGAACTCAACAACTCCAGAATTCAAGGACTCAATGATACTACTCATCTCAAGAATGCTCGACTCGGAGGGCTCATGCGGAATTTATGGGCATGAACTACTCAACTCAAGGACTTAATGATACTTCTCATCTCAAGACTGCTCGACTCATAGGGTTCATGCAGAATTATGGGCATGAACAACTCAACTCAAGGACTTCATGATACTACTCATTTCAAGAATGCTCAACTCATAGGGTTCATGCGGAATTATGGGCATGAGAAACTCAACTCAAGGACTTCATGATACTACTCATTTCAAGAATGCTCAACTCATTGGGAGTAGTATTGAGCATTGATATGGGGACGAGTTCAAACAACTCAAAGTCCTCATAAACCATGTATGCCAACATGGGTAAAGGGTCATACTTTTTAGATGATTCCTTATTTCTTTTTAAGCATAGCTTAGTGGATCCACTTAGTTGAGGAGTCCTATATCCCGGCAAGGTATAAGACACTTTTGGTAGCGTGGACGAGACGCTGTATCATCAGTAGCTCATATTGATGGTTGTCGGTTAGAGAATCTCCCAATAGAATTCAAGTGTATTTTTATATATCACTTATTATGTTGAGTTCAGAGATGAGAAAGTAATTTGTAAAGCTTTAAATGATTTAACTCCTTTATTTCTTTTCATTCAGTTGAGTATATATCTATATCTACAGTAGTCCTTTCTTTCAGTTATTTGTTATTCAGCTATATTACATACTCGTACATTCAATGTACTGATGTCATTCGACCTGCATCTTTTAATGATGCGAATACAGGTTTTTAGGATCCTCAGCAAGAGTCCGTTGAGATCATTTTGTCAGATTTTGAGTAAGACCTCCTTTCTTCCGGAGGACTCCAGTTTTATGAGTTGTTAATAGTAGTTCTCTTGAAGAGTCGTGGGTCTTGTCCCAACTCTCATCTTTGTATAGTAGAGGCTTCATAGATAGACAATTTTGGAGAGTCTTTCAGTTTTAGATATTTTATTTAAAACTTATGTTTCATACTCAGTATATCCAGTCCAGTTTTGAGATTCAGTAAATTGTTTTTAAGAACTTCTTTCAATTTGATGCTTATGTATGCTTGAGTTAGTCTTCCGCTTGTAGTCCACCAGGATGAGGGTATGCTTGAGGGCCAACAATGGTTCTTGAGTGCCGGCCACGTCCAGGGTGTAGGCTCGGGTCATGACAGTTTATTGACGACATGATGATATATTCACAGTTGGAAGATGAGCATGCAGACCACTTGTGATTTGTATTGCAGACTCTCTAAGATTACAAGTTATATGCTAAATTCTCTAAATGTGATTTTTGGTTAACTTCAATAGCTTTTATTGATCATGTTATTACTAGTGATGGTATCAATGTTGATGGACAAAAGATTGAAGCAGTGATGACTTGGCTGAGGTCCTTGAACCAACAGAGGTTTGCAACATTCTAGGCTCTGTAGGATATTACCAAAGTTTTGTGAAGGGATTCTCCTATATCTATGAACCACTGACGAAATTGATACATAAGGCAACTAAGTTTCAATGGACTGAGGCCTACAAACAGAGCTTTAAGGAGCTAAAGAAAAGCCTTACCACAACACCTATCTTGACTCTTCCAGATGACACTGATGGTTATGTTGTATATTGTGATGCCTCGAGAATTGGCCTAGGTTGTGTCCTTATACATCATGGTAATGTTATCACATACACCTCCATATAAGAGTAGAAACATGAGTAGAACTATCCTACTCACGATCTTGAGTTGGCCGCTGTTGTTTTTGCCCTAAAGATTTGGTGGCATTATCTATACGAGGTTCATATTGATATTTTCACCGACCACAAAAGCCTTTACTATTTATTTAAGCAGAGGGAGTTGAACCTATGACAAAGGAGATGGCTAAAATTATTAAAGGACTATGATGTTGATATTTTATATCATCCTGGCAAAGCTAATGTTGTTGCTGATGCACTTAGTCGGAAGTCCATGGGTAGTCTAAGTCATGTTAAAGATGATAAGCTTGAAATTACAAAAGACTTATGCCATCTACCTACTTTGTAGGTGAACTTAGTAGATACAGAGGGCAGAGGTGTTGTCGTTCAAAATACGACAAATCTTCCTTTGTTACTAAAGTGAAAAAAAGGCACATGAAGATCCCGAGCTTATGAAACTGAGGGAAATAATTCCACAACAGCAACAACCTTACTTGAGGTATGTATAGATGGAGTCCTTACATACCAGGGTTACTTATGTGTACCGACAGTTGGAGAGCTCTATGTAGAGATTTTTTTGGAGGCTTATTATTCTAGATATGCAGCTTACCCTAGAGCGACGAAGATGTATTGGGACCTTTGACAAATCTATTAGTGGAATGGCATGAAAAAAATATTGGGAGATGGTAGCTGAAAGTCCCAACTGTCAACAAGTTAAAGCAGAACATTAGAGTCTTGGAGGCCGAACTTAGTATATTGAGCTTTCGTTATAGAAATAGGACATGATTGTAACACCTCACAAAAAGAAAAGGTTGCATTGAAGACTGCAGGTCCAGTCTACGGGTCATGTTTACGGACTGTAAAAGGTTCTACAGCCCGTAGAAGGGAGTCGTAGAAATGACCCTTGATTTTTTAATCTCTGAAGTTTTCCTACGGCCAGGTTGGTTCGTAGAAAGTCCCACGGTCCATAGGAAGTGGTCCTAGAAAAGGTCCCATATTTAGAATGAAATTTTGACTTTGGGGTCTATAGAAGGTTGTACGGGTCATGGAAAATTTGATGGGTCGTAGACCCATCTCGTGGAACTTGACTTCAAACTTGGAAGTATTATGGTTCATAGGTTCTATGGTTGGACCTACGGTCCGTGAACTTTGAACAGACCATAGAATGGACTCGTGGAAACTAGGTAGAATTTTAAGTCCCAATATCAAGTTCTACGGATGACAAGTACGGTCCGTAGAAGTTTATACGGACCGTAGGACCCTTTCGACAATTGTTTTAAAGGGGTATTTTGGTCTTTTACTATGAACCCAATACCCAAACTACATTGTATTTTCCCTGAATCTAAGCCCTATTACTACCCTTTACCCTTATAAATTTCTCCAACTTCCTCATTCAATTAAATTCCTACATTCTCTCTAAAGTTCTCTCCAAAATCCTCTCTCTAAGATCAAGGAAGAAGCTAGGGTTCTTCAAGTCCAAGTCTCCTTTCTTCATCATTACTTAGGGCTTCAATAAAGGTATGTAGGGAGTTCATCAATGGGTTCCATTCACCCATTGAGTCCCCAAAGATTATTTAATTCTCCAATTCAATTCCAATCAAATTGATTAAAGTTTTCATTGAATTCTCATGGGTTCTATTTATGTTGATTCAATTGATTGAATTTAATCTTATATGGTTGTTTTGACTCAATTATATGCTTTTCAATTGAAATCACATGAACCCATGCGTTGAACATGATTTTGATTATGAACCCTAATTTGCATGATTTTGAAGAAAAATTATGAATCAATGAATGATGTTTTCATGAACTTATACATGATGTATGAAAAATAATGATTTATGATTTAGGTTGCTTTAAGATGAGCATCAATGAATTGTGAAAGGTTTTCTCACATGTTAAGGGATCATGGCTTGGTGAAAGGTTTTCTCACTTATGCTTGATTCGTGATTTAATGAGCTCCTCTATGATTGTTTTAGCTTGGATTAGTAATTTAATTATGCTTTTCCATTGATGATGATGACTTTATGAAAATGAATATTCCATTGGAATTTAACTAAGCACCGAGAGAACTTTGAGGTGGATGCTCAAATAGGGTAGCCTCTAGTAGCAACCTCTAGTTCCAAACTACGTGCCACCATAGGATTATCTTAAATGACCTAGCTAGTAGATCCATATATAGCATATGATATGATACCGAGTTCTACCTTGTGGGATTTTAATTAGATTCCATGTTATAGCTTGCATGGTCTAATATCGGTTAAAGCTAATATCCCACAAAATAAACTTACTTACAAATGTTTTATAAAGCTTACCTTATGATTTTATGATGCATTGACCATGTTCATGACTTACGACTCTTCTTAAATGATTTTACTATGCTTAGCTTAGTCATGCATATCATGTTTTCAATTAAGTCCTCTTACTGTCTCATGTTTTATGTATCCCCCTCATACATAGTACATTTAATGCACTAATGCATACTTGTGCCTACATTTTTTTTACTAATTTAGGGTGTGGTGATTCCTCTCTCTCCATTTTTATCTAGTTGATCTCATTGACAATTCGAAGATCTAGAGTTGGTGAGTCCTCATGCTCTGAGGACCATGTTGCTTCTATTTGGTTTCTTCTGTCTTTATGTTTCAGACTTTGTATGTGGCGTACGAGATACGTTGGGGGACATCTCATTGATGCAATAAATGGCTTGTCTAGACTTTGATGTATTCCGCTTATGTCAAACTATTTACATTCTAATGAGATTTCTTACTTTTCTCCATTATGTTGTGTATATGCATGTCAAGTGACTTATGTAGGGCCTCTCGGGGTCTTATACGCCATGTTACATCTAGGGTGTACTTTTGGTCATGACAATGATAAATATGGACTTCATCACTGGTTTTCCTTGCACTCCACATAGGTATGATTCTATTTGGGAAATTTGTTGATAGGCTGAAAAAATTTGCTCATTTCTTTCCAGTTAGGATGACATATTCAGTCGAAGATTATGCTAGACTTTACATTCAAGAGATTATTCGCCATCACAGAGTTTCATTATCTTTTATCTCGGATCGCAGGGCTCAGTTTACAACATATTTTTGAAGATTGTTTCAGAAGGGTCTAGGCACTCAAGTAAATCTTAGCACCAGTTTTCATCCACAAACTGATGGACAGGCAGAGCATTCTATTCAGACTATTGAGGATATGATACATGTTGCGTGTTGGATTTTAAAGAAAGCTGGGATGAACATCTACCTCTTATTGAATTCGCTTATAATAACAACTTCCAAGCTAGTATTCAGATGGCTCCTTATGAAGCACTATATGGGAAGAAGTGTAGGTCGTCGATCGGTTGGGAAAATGGAGTTTCTAGGTCCCAATCTAGTACATCAAGTGATGGAAAAGGTAATTCTTTTTAGAGATCAGCTACATATAGCACATAGTCGAAGAAGTCTTATGTAGATGTTCTACGACATGACTTAGAGTTTGATGTAGAAGATTGGATTTTTATTGAAAGTATCGCCTATGAAGGGCGTCATACGATTCGGAAAGAAAGGGAAGCTCAGTCTAAGGTATGTTGGACAGTATAAGATTATTTAGAAGATCAGTAGGGTGGCATACGAGCTTGATTTCCCTTCATAATTGGAAGGAGTCCATCCCGTGTTTCATGTATTTATGTTAGTGCATTGGAGATCCTACACATATTACGCCCATTGAGAATATTTGCATTGCTAAAAAAATTTCTTAGGTAGAGGTACCAATAGCTATTTTAGATCGGCAAGTAAGAAAGCTTCGAACTAATGATGTAGTTTCTGTGAAGGTGTTATGGCAAAATAACAACATTGAGGAAATGACTTGGGAAGGCGAGGAGGAAATGAGGAAGAAGTACTATTTACGACTTAAGGTGAGCCACATTTCAATAATTGAAAATTATTTATTCACAACAACTTAATTGGATTTTAAGTGACTTGAAAGTGCAATTTATATGTCTTATGCTAGATAGGTATACAAAGCTTAGTAGTTGGAATTTTTAGAATTTGACTTTAGATTTGCGACTGTAACAAATATAGTGTCGCAAATAAAGTATTCGCGGCAAAAAATTCAACCAAGGAATTGTTTTGATCCATTTGTGGGTGAATGTTCTTAAGGGGGGGGGGGAGAGTATGTGAGATCTTATATTTTTTTCTATTCTTGCATATTACAAGTGGCATAGCGTGATGTGGTTATATGAGGTGTATATGACTTGGTATAGTACATTGGAGAATAATATTTCAAATGAGTGGTAATATCAAGGAACTAAACTGAAGTTTTAGGTCAAAAGAATCTCTTAAACAAAGGTTCGGTGTTAAAGAAAAGACTCCGGTAGTACCTTGCCCGTTTGAAAGGTTTAAACTAACCCATACCTCGGGGATAAGCCTATGAGTGTCTAATAATAACAACAATAATAATAACAACAACAATAACAATAACAACAACAATAACAATAACAATAACAACAACAATAATAATAATAATAATAACAACAATAATAATAATAATAATAATAACAACAATAATAATAATAATAATAATAATAATAATAATAATGTGTTACGAGGTATTATAATAGCACAATAGTCGTATGTTAAGTTTTGAAGTCAAGAAAAGAAGCGAAACAAAGGTCGGCAAAAGTTATCGTAAGTTAATCTAATAACATTTTCTGAACTTTGGGTCAAATGTCTCAAATGTTTTCTCCAAATATAAACGGATTTAAAAGGCCTATGACCTATTAAATCGAAGGTGTGAGTCAAGTTTGCAACACACAAAACCCCACATTAAACTGACATCAGAGTAAAACGTTATGAGTGTTTTACCACGGACTGTCTGGGCAGAATCCGGGTTGCGAACCGGATCGGGTAAAAAAATATGCTATGTCATCCATTCGATGTTTTAACCTATTAAAACATTTATTTTCAGTTCCTTACCAGAAATAAAGGTACAAAGAGGGTTCTAATGTAGTCGTGAGTGATGAAGGTGCACTTTTTAGGATTTTTCTACCATTCCCCGTGCCTAGAAACATGATCTCTATACGTGGCAATCCGTTTTCCCTTCTATTACCTGTGTTTGGAGCTAGTTTTGGAAGATATAACTTTGTAGTTATTGGTGATTCTTCAAGTTTTACACTTGGTTTGCTAAGGTGATCATCTCGGGACTCTTTTATGATTGTTTTTATGAAGTTCTACAGACGTTTGTCAAGTTAGGACCATATGACAAATATGCGTATTTAAGCTCAATTGTAAATTATTTATAGGTGCGTACCAGCTGTGTATATATAGTGTTTGGGAAGCTTAGTACGTAAGGAACTTTTGTGAAGAAACTACGAGCATACGGGCGTTCATTGGAAAGGTATATTAAGGCTATGCTCCATCCTTCCTTTTAGTACGACTCTTGGGAAATTGCTAAAACGCCAAATGCAATATTTTACTATTATTTTGCTAGAAAGACCTTCTATGAAAGGCATTGGGATCGCAGATAAATTATTTCATAATGCTATTATGTTGATATTCCACTCGTTTAGATAAATAGGGTATTCGACATCTACATGTCATTTTATTGGCTTCCTTGACTATATGTCCATATGCATAAATTCTTATTCTTCTTTGGGTGGTGTGACTTAAAAAGATTATGAAAGACATTTAATATTTGCAGCCAGTCCTCTTTCCCTGGTAAAGTGTATTTTGAAAAATCTTTAAAGTAACACACAATTTTTGAAACTCTCGAAGATAACTTAAATGTTTAATCTATTAAAACACTTGATTTTTTGAAATACTTTCTTTTATAACTTATCTAGGAACCAACTATAGGAACAAAGTGAAGCATCTTAAGTTTTTTATAAATATCTAAAGGTTAAGTTATCTTTCTATAAGTCAAGTTAAGTTCAAGCTTATTCTGAAAACATATGAGGTTCTATGAGACACTTACGTGTTATATGATAGTGATTATGGGATTATGAGAACAAGAGTACAAATGGGTCAAGATTGACAACATGAATATGGTAACATATATGCATTATGAATCCATTACATGATATGACATGTTATGCATTCTACTCCCTAGCTATAATCAGAAGGAATGAGGCCTATTGCCTATATTTATACGCATGAGACACAAATGGCCACAAGTTGGTAAATATGATGTCGGTTAGCTACAAAAGGCACACCACCACTGCTAGCATATGGTTGGTGATAATGCTCAACTACATTTCATCCGATTCTAAGTGTAGGCGATCACAATCAAGTATAAACCCAACGAAGAGTTGGGGTCGACCCCACAGGGAGTAATACGGTAGATAATTCGATTACGAAGTGAAAGGAGTGTTCTAATCGATTATAGAAGTAAACATTTTCAAAACAATTAAAGTAAATGGCAGGGGTTAGACAATTAATGTCAAATGGGGGAGGGGTTAGAGTGAACAATTAACAACTACGAACACACGGGGGTAATCAAGTAGAGAGGGATCCTTGGGAGTGTGATTGATTGAACGCCAATTTCGCTATATGGGTGATTATTATTTACTAAAAGTGTTGAATCTTAGTGGGTAGGCTAGGCTTTAGGTGTAATATCCATTTCTCAATCAACTATTACGAATAAAGCGAGTTCTCTCGAACCTCGACAAGCATAACACAAATAAACAACCCAATACATCAATTAATCTACTCTTTCAAGCTAGATTGGTAGAATTGAATTTAGACCCACTTTCTCAAGATAAATCTACAATAACCCATTCACTACAATCATCAATTAATTGTTTTAACACTAAAACCTCTTTCTCAAGCAAGCTTAGAATACTAGGCTAGAATTGTATTTGCAACTACAATTCATCAATTAAAACTCAACTACTAATTGAACCCACTTCAAATCAACAATCAAATCAGTAAATACTAACAACCATAAGCTAATTGAAACATTTAATCACATAATCATACCCCCAAGAATGGGGGTTTTAGCCACACATAATAAAGAGCAAGAAATAGTTACCAACTATGATTTCCATCAGCTTGGGTAACAATCCACAAGTCTTCAAAATGCTTGAATTGAATTCAAAATCAAATAAACCCTAAATCTCTACTCAAAAACTCAAAGAACAGTGTTAGGGATCAAAAACCCAAAACTAGAGAATATGGGAACTCTCCAAAAACATCAGAACTCTGGAACTCTCTTTTTAAAATCGCATTTATACGCTTCCAGATTTTCAGTTTCAGAGCCACTCGATGGAGTAAGTCGAGCTTCGCCGACCAAGTCGGCGACTCGCCGAGTGCTCCTTTCCATCTCCTTTTTTGGCTTGGATTTTCCACATTTCCCTTCTGTGACTTTAGGTGATCAAAACTTTCATCGGCGATCCATTCGGCGCTTCGCCGAATTACCCTTTCTATCGTCGAGTTGGCTTTGTGTATGGGCTGACCTGTTGGAATTTTTGGCAAGCTGAAGAGCCACTCAGCGACTCTTCGAGTGCCTTTGGCGAGCATCATACTTGCTTTTCTTCCGTTTTTTCGCTCCTTTTTGCCCGATAATGTCCTTGACTTGCTCTTTTGCCTGCATTATTGCAAATTAGCATTTAAACATCAGTTTAGAGCATAGAATAGGCATTGAGGACACTAAAACTCTTGATATTAAGCCCTAAATGAGTCGAAATCCCTGACTCATCAACACCCCCAACTTAAACTTTTGCTTGTCCTCAAGTAAAACACAAGATCAAACTGTTCAACAGAGATGTCTATAAATAGTGCTACTCAAGACTCAACATGAATGTACATGAGGTGCAATCTACCCATGCAATGTTCAATTGTGCACTACAAAGTTTCAAACTGTGATTAGCCATCATCAAATAGAACTCAAGCTCACAATGCTTGCTTCAAATGCAAATTCAAGCTCAACAAGAGTATTCAAATGCCCTCAAATCAAGAATGATTCCATGCTCACACAAAGCTCATCAAATTTTCAAAATTAAGGAATCAAACGCAACTCTCACACTCTCAAAGATAAACACATGAATGATTCTACCCATAGACTTGCCCGTATTCTCCAATCAACATGACATTAAGCTCAATCAAGATCGCCTAGGTCTTTCAAAGCTTGTAACGGGGCTGAGGGTAAAGTTATGATCATTTTGACTTAGTGACTTCTACCTTCATGAAACATGGCCTGTATTTCATTTTTTCTCCCTTTCTATGTTCTTTTGAGCATGATTCATTGGATAACCCATTTCTTTCATCCTTTGCACAAACTTTATTGCAACATTCTTTTTCTTTTTCAATCTTTTTCTTCTTTTTCTTTTCTTCTCTCTTTTTATTTTATTTTTATATGGAGGGGTTCCATCTTTTTCACACAATCCATCAACGGAAAATGTTTTACAAACTTCTTAACTTTCCTCCTTTTTCACCACACCCCAAACTGAGACTTTTGGCCTAAGTTGGCTATTCAAACAGACTAATGCTTCATGAAGGTTTTAGGTGATGGGAAAATGAGTTAAAAAGAGTTCATGTTTCATTCAAAGAAAAGGTTAGGCTCAAATGGTGCCAAGCTAGGTTCTCACTCTCACAAGGTGGTCACAAAGAGGTATACTAGCAAGTTGGTTCACTCTCCAAAAATTTTCCCTAAGATCATCTCTGTCATGCCTACATTAATCGATTGGACTAACGAGGCAAGTTCTAGGTATTACCAAGCACATGTTTCAAGACAATCTCACCACACATGGCATTCAACACAATCATCAATCAAGATTCTATAATTTTAGCTCATATGCAATGATCATCACAGGATTCATTTCAACAACCGGCCAGTCACACTGAGATGCTAAGAGTTCACACATGACCTATGTCTTATGTTTTTCTAACTCTCTTATATCATGTTTAGCTTGGTCAATTGCATGTCGTGAAATGAAATGTACCTTTTTAGCATGATTTAAATGTTTTATGCATATCTATCATACTTGGTATATTGTTTTGTAATAACGTATGCTCTTGCCTACATTTCCCCAAATGTAGGGTCTGACAGTCAGGTTTCTCAGTTTTGTGGCTAGTGATTCATTACGAGGTTTTCCGTGCTTTGGTGAGTCCTCATGCTTCAAGAACGGATGTTCATTATTTCACTTTCTTTCTTGTATTTCACTTTTGGACATGATATATGGGCTAGGCCCAATTTCATTCTATTGTAATAGATGGCTATATTGAGACAAGTGTTTTAGACTTCCGCTTTTCTTTTATAAAATCTATTGGACTTGGTCTATTGTTTTACTCTTATTGTTCTATTTCTTATATTATGAAAGCTAAGTGGCTTGTATGGGGTCCTTCATGGTTCTTTACGCCATGTTACATCTAGGGTGTACCCCTGGGTCATGACAAACTTGGTAATCAGAGCACAAGATTTAGAATGGTCCTAGGATGTCTCATAAGCCACATCGAGTAGAGTCTTGTTCATGAGTGTGAAGTGCGCCACATTTATGAATGAGAGGCTACAAGATGATTATGAAACTCCACTTCTTTCATTACTCTAAATTCTTGCGATAAAGTTTAACTCTATAAGGCTCCTAATCCTTATCCGATGCTCTACAGGATATGGCTACTCGAGAGCTTATGCTAAAAGGAATGTGAGGGAGAATGCGGAACAAGAATCTCCCTCCAAGCTCCTCAAGTTTTGGTCGATCCTTTGGCCGAGCAAGTGACTATTGCGGAGTTTAGCGCTGCTTTTCAATTGTTTTCTCAAGCCTTGATGGCCCAAGAAAATAGGGTGGTTGCGGTTCCCGTGAACCCAAATGTGGGCACGACAACATCTAGAGTGAGGGACTTCACTAGGATGAATCCTCTGGAGTTTCATGGTTCAATGGTTGAGGAAGGTCCTCAAGAGTTCATTGATGAAGTTTATAAGGTTTTGATGATCATAGGAGTTACACCGGTGGAAAAGGTGGAGTTGGCCGCTTATTAACTTAACGGTGTGTCTCAAATTTGGTTCAACCAATGGAAGGAAGGGAGACCGAAAGATACGGGTCCTATTGGGAGAAGTTTAAGGCCACTTTTCTTGATAGGTTCTTTCCCCGTGAGATGAGGGAAGCCAAGGTGCCTGAGTTCATTAACCTTTGACAAGGAAGAATGAGTGTGAGGGAATATGCTCTAAATTTCACACAATTGTCTAAATATGCTCCAACAATGGTTGCCGATTCAAGGGCAAGGATGAGTAAGTTTTGGGTGTGTCCGAAATGGTGGTTAAAGAGTGCCGTACCACAATGCTCATTAATGACATGGACATCTCTCGTCTGATGGTTCATGCACAACAAATTAAAGAGGAGAAACTTAAGGAAAAATGTAGGGAGACAAAAAGGGCTAAGGCCAGTGATGGTAATTTCTCTCATGCAAGGTCTGATGAACATGGTCGTTCTAGATTTCGACAAAGGTTTTCCGGTTAAGGTTCCTCCAATGCTCCTCCTAAGTTCAACAAAGATAGGGTGTCTAACCCTAAGCCTCAAGGAGGGCATAGTAGTGGTTCTTCATTGCCCATGTCTACTTGTACTAGGTGTGGAAGGAAGCACGAGGGTAAGTGCCTAGCCGACATGGATGGTTGCTTTGGTTGTGGTAAGAGTGGTCATAAAATACGGGATTTCCCGATGCTTATGGCTAAATAAAGAGAGGGCATGCAAGCTCTTCCTAGTGGTTTGGGTTCTAATGCTCCTAAGAAAAATCGATTCTATGCACTTCAGACTCGTGGTGAACAAGAGGGTTCTCTCGATTTGGTTACAAGTATGTTGAAAGTTTTCCGACTTGATGTTTATGCTTTACTTTACCCCGATGCTACCTTCTCTTTTGTGACGCCATATGTGGCTCTGAGGTTTGATGTTCTTCCTGATTTGTTGTTAGAACCTTTTTTTGTCTCTACTCCTGTTGGTGATTCTATTGTGGCTATGAGGGTCAATAGAAAGTGTCTCGTTTCCTTATCCCATAGAGTTACTCTTGTTGACTTGGTAGAGCTTGATATGCTAGATTTTGATGTTATCCTCGGTATGGTTTGGCTTCACTCATGTTATGCTTCTATCGATTGTAGAACTTGTGTAGTCAAGTTTCAGTTCCCGAATGAGCCTGTCCTAGAGTGGAAGGGGGGAAATTCTATGCCTATGGGTCTGTTTGTATCTTGTCTTAAAGCTAGAAAGATGATTTCTAAGGGTTGCGTTTACCATCTAGATAGGGTGAGGGATGTGGATTCCGAAACCCCTACTCCTAAGTCGGTCCCCGTTGTTAAGGAGTTTCCGGAAGGTTTCCCTGATGATTTACCCGGTATTCCTCCTGAAAGGGAAATGGACTTCGGTATTGACCTTCTCCCAAATACGCAACCAATTTCTATTCCTCCTTACCGTATGGCTCCGGCAGAACTTAAGGAGTTGAAAGAACAATTAAAGGACTTGTTGTATAAGGGTTTCATCCGACCAAGTATCTTTCCATGGGGTGCTCCAGTTTTATTTGTTAGAAAGAAAGATGGTTCTCTTCGTACGTGTATTGACTATCGTCAGTTGAATAAGGTGAACATTAAGATAAGTATCCTCTTCCAAGGATAGATGATTTATTTGACCAACTTCAAGGAGCAAGTTATTTCTCTAAGATTGATCTTCGATTGGGTTATCACCAATTAAGGGTAAGGGAAGATGACATTCCGAAGACAGCTTTCCAAACTCAGTATGGTCATTATGAGTTTTTGGTAATGTCGTTTGGATTGACTAATGATCCGGTGGCGTTGATGGATTTGATGAATAGGGTGTTTAGACAATACCTTGACATGTTTGTGATTGTGTTCATTTATGATATATTGATCTATTTGAGGAGTGAGAATGAGCATATTGATCATTTGAGGATCGTGTTGCAAATTCTTCAGGACCAACATCTCTTTGCAAAGTTTAGCAAATGTGAATTTTTATGAAGGTCCGTAACTTTCCTTGGTCATTGTTTCAAGTAAGGGTATTCAGGTAGATCCTAAGAAGACAGATGCGGTCAAGAGTTGGCCTAGACCTCTAACTCCTTCAGATATTAGATGTTTGTTGGGTTTAGCCGGTTACTATAGAAGGTTTGTTAAGGGGTTCTCTTCAATTGCCTCTCCTTTTACGACTTTGACTCAAAAGAAGGCTAAGTTCATATGGTCCGAAACATGTGAGAAGAGTTTCCATTGATTGTAGAACTTGTGTAATCAAGTTTTAGCTCCCGAATGAGCCTGTCCTAGAGTGGAATGGGGGAAATTCTATGCCTAAGGGTCAGTTTGTCTCTTGTCTTAAAGCTAGAAAGATGATTTCTAAGGGTTGCATTTACATATCTAGTTAGGGTGAGGGATGTGGATTCCGAAACACCTATTCCTAAGTTGGTCCCCATTGTTAATGAGTTTTCAGAAGTTTTCCCTGATGATTTACCCGGTATTCTCCTGAAAGGGAAATAGACTTCGGGATTGACCTTCTCCCAGATACGCAACCTATTTCTATTCCTCCTTGCCGTATGGCTCCGACAGAATTTAAGAAGTTGAAAGAACAATTAAAGGACTTGTTGGATGAGGGTTTCATCCGACCAAGTATCTCTCCATGGGGTGCTCCAGTTTTATTTGTAAGAAAGAAAGATGGTTCTCTTCATATGTGTATTGACTATCGTCAGTTGAATAAGGTGAACATTAAGATAAGTATCCTCTTCCAAGGATAGATGATTTATTTGACCAACTTCAAGGAGCAAGTTATTTCTCTAAGATTGATCTTCGATCGGGTTATCATCAATTAAGGGTAAGGGAAGATGATATTCCGAAGACAACTTTTCAAACTTAGTAGGGTCATTATGAGTGTTTGGTAATGTCGTTTGAATTGACTAATGCTCCGGTGGCGTTTATGGATTTGATGAATAGGGTGTTTAGACAATACCTTGATATGTTTGTGATTGTGTTCATTTATGATATATTGATCTATTTGTGGAGTGAGAATGAGAATATTGATCATTTGAGGATCGTGTTGCAAATTCTTGAGGACCAACAACTCTTTGCAAAGTTTAGCAAATGTGAATTTTGTGGAAGGTCCATAGCTTTCCTTGGTCTAATTATTTCAAGGAAGGGTATTCAGGTAGATCCTAAGAAGACGGATGCGGTCAAGAGTTGGCCTAGACCTCTAACTTTTTCAGATATTAGATGTTTGTTGGGTTTAGCCGGTTACTATAGAAGGTTTCTTAAGGGGTTCTCTTCCATTGCCTCAACTTTTACGACATGGACTCAAAAGAAGGCTAAGTTCATATGGTCTGAAGCATGTGAAAAGAGTTTCCATCGATTGTAGAACTTTTGTAGTCAAGTTTCAGTTCCCGAATGAGCCTGTCCTAGAGTGGAAGGTGGGAAATTCAATGCCTAAGGGTCAGTTTGTCTCTTGTCTTAAAGCTAGAAAGATGATTTCTAAGGGTTGCGTTTACCATCTAGTTAGGGTGAGGGATGTGGATTTCGAAACCCTTACTCCTAAGTCGGTCCCCGTTGTTAATGAGTTTCCAGAAGTGTTCCCTGATGATTTACCCGGTATTCCTCCTGAAAGGGAAATAGACTTCGGTATTGACCTTATTCCAGATATGCAACCTATTTCTATTCCTCCTTACTGTATGGCTCCGGCAGAACTTAAGGAGTTGAAAGAACAATTAAAGGACTTGTTGGATAAGGGTTTCATCCGACCAAGTATCTCTCCATGGGGTGCTCCAGTTTTATTTGTTAGAAAGAAAGGTGGTTCTCTTCGTATGTGTATTGAATATCGTCAGTTGAATAAGGTGAACATTAAGATAAGTATCCTCTTCCAAGGATAGATGATTTATTTGACCAACTTCAAGGAGAAAGTTATTTCTCTAAAATTGATCTTCTATCGGGTTAGCACCAATTAAAGGTAAGGGAAGATGACATTTCGAAGACAGCTATTCGCACTCAGTATGGTCATTATGAGTTTTTGGTAATGTCGTTTGGATTGACTAATGCTCTGGTGGCGTTTATGGATTTGATGAATATGGTGTTTAGACAATACCTTGACATGTTTGTGATTATGTTCATTTATGATATATTGATCTCTTTGAGGAGTGAGAATGAGCGTATTGATCATTTGAGGATCGTGTTGCAAATTCTTAAGGACCAACAACTCTTTGCAAAGTTTAGCAAATGTGAATTTTGTTTAAGGTTCATAGCTTTCCATGGTCAAATTGTTTCAAGTCAGGGTATTCAAGTAGATCCTAAGAAGACGGATGTGGTCAAGAGTTGGCCTAGACCTCTCACTCCTTCAGATATTAGATATTTCTTGGGTTTAGCTGGGTACTATAGAAGGTTTGTTAAGGGGTTCTCTTCAATTGCCTCTCCTTTTACGACTTTGAATCAAAAGAAGGCTAAGTTCATATGGTCCGAAGCATGTGAGAAGAGTTTCCATCGATTGTAGAACTTGTGTAGTCAAGTTTCAGTTCCCGAATGAGCCTGTCCTAGAGTGGAAGGGGGCAAATTCTATGCCTAAGGGTCAGTTTGTCTCTTGTCTTAAGGCTAGAAAGATGATTTCTAAGGGTTGCGTTTACCATCTAGTTAGGGTGAGGGATGTGGATTCCGAAACCCCTACTCCTAAGTCGGTCCCCGTTGTTAATGAGTTTCCGAAAGTGTTCCCTGATGATTTCCCGGTATTTCTCCTGAAAGGGAAATAGACTTCGGTATTGACCTTCTCCCAGATACGCAACCTATTTCTATTCCTCCTTACCGTATGGCTCCGGCAGAACTTAAGGAGTTGAAAGAACAATTAAAGGACTTTTTGGATAAGGGTTTCATCCGACCAAGTATCTCTCTATGGGGAGCTCCAGTTGTATTTGTTAGAAAGAAAGATGGTTTTCTTCGTATGTGTATTGACTATCGTCAGTTGAATAATGTGAACATTAAGATAAGTATCCTTTTCCAAGGATAGATGATTTATTTGACCAACTTCAAGGAGCAAGTTATTTCTCTAAGATTTATCTTCGATAGGGTTATCACCAATTAAGGGTAAGGGAAGATGACATTCCGAAGACAGCTTTTCGAACTCAGTATGGTCATTATGAGTTTTTGGTAATGTCGTTTGGATTGACTAATTGTCTAGTGGCATTTATGGAGTTGATGAATATTGTTTAGAAAATACCTTGACATGTTTGTGATTGTGTTCATTTATGATATATTGATCTATTTGAGGAGTGAGAATGAGCATATTGATCATTTGAGGATCGTGTTGCAAATTCTTCAGGACCAACATCTCTTTGCAAAGTTTAGCAAATCATCAAGAAGCCATTACTCAGGTCTTGACATCACTTAGAGGTATCCACCAGGCCCCAGCTGTAGCTATAGTTGCACGAGCACTAGCCTCGCTGGGCCACCCAATAACAAAGGAACCTTAGGCTCAAGTACCACCTAGGGTTACCCAGCTCATGATCACGGCCGAAGCTATGCAACTAGAGGAGCAAAAGATGCTCTAAGTGTTTTTGATACTTTCACCTTTGAGGTTTTATAGGGCTATTGGATAGGTTACCCACAAGTTCCTCAAGCAACTATATACTTTGGGCTTGGCAGAGTCGAGAGGATCTGGCTTCAATGCTTACCAGCTTGATGGGCCAGCCAGATAGTGGTGGCATTCTTATATTGAGACTAGGCTAACATCGATATCTTAGTCAGAGTTTTTCAGAGGCCTTTTTGGCTAGGTTTATCCCTCATTGCATCAGAGATCGACTTTAGGATCAGTTTTTGAGATTTGAGTAGGGTTCCATGATTGTGTTTGAATATGAGGTGTGGTTTCACGAGCTCTCCCACCATGCTACTATGATTCTACCTATTGAGAAGGAGATAGTATGGTGCTTTTTTTGAGGTTTACAATTTTAATTACAAATTGAGACCCAATCTATTGTCTCAGAGGCCATTCATTTCTGGATGTGGTTGACAATACGCACACTATTCAGAAGCTCCATCGTGAGGCCCATGGGGGTAGTGATAATAGAGATATACATAAGGGCAGCTACAATGGGTCATATTCTAGGCTTAGGGACTCCTATGATAGGCCCCGATAGTGGTTTCAGTAGGGTCAGTCCAACCATCTAGTTCAAGCCTCACTAGAGGCTTCATAGGGTGGCCAATATAGTCAGAGTGATACCAATATGAGTTATGGTTTAGATGGGTCTTAGTAGAGTGTTTTAGGCTATAGTGGCCATTACTTATGGGGACAGTCGTCATAGGGTTGTTATGAGTGTGGAGAGCTTGATCATTGGTCCAGAGACTGCCCATTGCATAGGCAGATTACACCAAACTCATATGCAGCTCTACCAGTTCCAATAACACCTCTAGTAGAGGTGGAGGCTAGGGTCAGGACTGTCCTAGTGGTCATCAGGGTGCATGGGGTGGTTTTCGGGGAGGCAGGTTAGGTGGTAATTCAGATGGTCATGGTAAAGATAGACAAGCCCCCTTGTATGCAGCTCTAAAAAGGGTGGAGGCTGAGGCATCAGATGCAGTGATAATAGGTAAGATTCTCTTATTCCATCAGCCCACCTCGACTTTATTTGATCCGGGCCCTATCTTGTCATATGTATATGCATATTATGCTTCCCGTTTGACTATGAGTTTGGAGCCTTTGGCAGCGCCGTTGCATGTGTTGAGCCCCATGTGTGAGTCTTTAGTAGTGGATCAGGTATTTAGATCTTGTTTGGTGACTATCCAGGGCATGACACCCACACCGACCTTATATTGCTTGATATGCTGGATTTTGATGTGATTCTAGGCTTTGAATGGTTATCCCCCTACCGCATGGTCTTAGATTGGTTTTCTAAGACCGCTACCTTAGCCATGCATTGTATTCCCTCGGTGGTGTGGTAGGGCTCTTGTAGTCGCACACTAGTTAAAGTTATCTCATTTATTAAGGCTCATTGGCTAGTGGCTAGCGGTTGTCTATCTTACTTGGCCTATGTGCGGTATGTGAATATAGAGGTTTCTTCAGTTGAGTCAGTTCCTATTGTTCGTGAGTTTGTGGATGTGTTTCCTACCGCCTACCCGACCTAACCTTAGAGAGTGATATTGACTTTCCTATTGACCATGAGCCGGGTACTCATCCTATTCCCATTGCACCTTATGGGATGGCCCCTGCGAAGCTCAAGGAGCTCAGTGTTCAACTTCAGTATCTCTTGG
This sequence comes from Solanum etuberosum, assembly GCA_029582245.1. Lineage (NCBI taxonomy): Eukaryota > Viridiplantae > Streptophyta > Magnoliopsida > Solanales > Solanaceae > Solanum > Solanum etuberosum. The sequence continues at coordinate 19,253 of JAJONR010000364.1, forward strand.
GTAAGGGATTTATGTGGCCTAGTGTATCACCTTGGGGTGCCCCCATTATGTCTTTGATGAAGAAGGATGACACGATGTGGATGTGTATTGACTACATGCAACTGAATAAGGTGACAGTGAAGAACCATTACCCCATGTTTCGTATTGTTGATCTATTTGACAAGCTTTAGGGTGCCACAATGTTTTCAAAGATTGATTTGAGATCCGATTAGAATCAACAGAGGATTAGGAAAGTGGACATCCCTAAGACCGCATTTAGGACTTGTTATGGCCAGTATGAGTTCCTTGTGGTGTTTCTTGGGTTGACTAATGTCCCTGCCGCCTTTCTGGACTTGATGATGCGGGTGTTTAGTTCTTATCTTGATTTGTTCATCATATTTTTCATTGATGATATTCTTATATACTCACAGAGCATGAGAGAGCATGAGTGATAACATTCAAATTACCCACAAAAATAATTAAATGAGTAAGCGGTCGCTAGCAATATGAATACCCAACAATAGAGTTGGGGTCGAATCCCATAGGGAGTGATCTAAATCGAATAAGTCAATAAGGAAATTGGAATGCAAACTAATTCATTGTAGCAATAGAATCAGTGGGTGGATGATTCCACCAAATTTAAAATCAGAATTTGAAATCAATTATCACAATTCATCCAAAACAAGGGTTTAAACAAGTAAAAGACAATCTAGGGGTGTGAGAGTTGGTATCAACATCAAATAGGGGGTGTAAGCGCTTGCTCAACAATGCTAAATAATCATGGATTGACTGGGTATTCATAAATGACATAAATCTTCTTTTGATCTCAATGCATCATATCATGAAATTTCCTCTCAGTCTCATTCATATGAAAATATAAATCAACCCAATACCGTACAAATCTCTCTTTCGAACAGATTTTGACAATTAGAAACAAACTACCGTTTCTCTTTCGAGCAAACTACAACAATCAAATCTAATTTGCAATTATTAAGCTAGTTACCCACTTCAATTGATCTCTTTCAAGCATCAATCAAATATCTAAGCTAGGACTAAGTTTGCAACCTTAGCACAAAAATTTAACCCATGCTAAATAGCTCATATCCATGAATAAACAACAGAAAATAGAGAAAGACACTAGAACCACTAAATTAGTTAACACCCAACTCCATAATCACACCCCTAGAATTGGAGTTTTAGCCAAACATCATAAAAGTGAAAGAAATTATATCAAATATGTTTTCAGCCATCAAAGTGTTGATAATCAATAATAATCTTCAACACCTACTTTGAATTGAACTCTCAATTGTCAATGAAAATTTGTTCAAAACGGTAAAACTCAGAGAAAAGTTAAGTTCAAATCCAGATATTCAAAAGTCTATTAAAAGGATAACAAATACTTTTTTTCTCTCCTTTGGGCTATTTATAATTTCTCCAAAAATTGGCCTAAAATTCCATGCGCGACCTGATCGGCGACGTTAGTCGGGCTTGTATACTTGATTGGTGGATCGTTGTTTTGTTCATCAGCTCTCTTTCTTGGCTTCAGGCTTCAGCTGTTTGAGCTTATTTGGCAAACTCAATGGAGTCAGCCTTTCACATTCGGTGAATCGCTGTTGACTACCTTGTTTGCCTAGTTTAGCCCTCGTTTTAACTTAGAAGTCTGTCACTTTCAGTAATGGAATTTATCTCTCCTTTTCACAATCGACTATACGCCGTTATCTTCTTTCTCCGCTGACTTGGCTTGACATTTTATTATCAAAACCCGTCAACATTGGTGGAGTTCATTGCATAATTGGCGATTCGCCAACTTCCTTCGGCGATCCTTAACTGGGGTTTTCACTCTTTTTAGCGTTTTGGCCTCTTTTGTGTGATTTCATCCTTGCCTTGTTCTTTGGCCTTCATAGCTGCAACATATCCAAATATCATCAAATAAGGACATAAATAGGCATTTAGGACGCTATTTGTTGAACTAAAATGCCTCATATGAAGGAAAATCTCAAACTCATCAACACCCTCTACTTAAATTTTTGCTTGTTGATAACGCTCAAATCACCCTCCAAAACCAATTTAAAGGGTGAGCGATCGAAGTCAGTAAAAAACCCAATGAAGAACTGGGGTCGAATCCCACAGGGAATGGTATATCGTGGGGAATTCTTTATCGAGATATTTGGACTTTAAATTATCTCATGTGGAATAGTAAGAACCATTGGGTGGATGGTACCACCAACTTAATATAAAGATTTTGTTGTCAATTATCGCAATTAAACTAAAATTCTAACAAAATCAAGAATTAAAAAAGCAATCTAGGGGTGCGGAGATTGGATATCAATATCACATAAGAGTAATTGTGCTGCTCTATAGTGATGTGCATACATGAATAGTCTAAGTCATCTTCAATGACGCTAATAATCTTTCGATCTCAAAGCATGTATGCCTAGAATCTCCTTTTGGTCTCATCTAATGCCAATTCTAAACAACCTATTACCTTACTCTATTCTCTCTTTCAAGAATAAGACAAATAGATCCGACCCATAACCTCTCTTTCAAGTAAGTCAAGGACATCAAACCTAAATTGCTAGTATTGAACAAATTACCCACTCCAATTAATCTCTTTCGAGCATCAATCAGAGATCGGAAGTATATATTAAGTTTGCAACCTTAACCCTTAAGTTAACCCATAATAATTAGACCAAATTCAAGCATTAACATCAACAAAACAAAGCATAGCACAATACCCACTACATTAAATTGACACCCAGCCCCTTTAGAGCACCCCTAGATCTTGGGGTTTTAGCCACCTATCATAAAAAGTAAAGAACATATATCTTCCATGAAAGCAACCATGGGTAACTTGAAATCATGCAATTAAGAGTAAACCCAATTTTGATTTAACTTCAAATTATCGAATTCAATATTCAAATTGTAAAACCCCAAGAAGACTAGAAAAAATATTCTATAAAGTGAAGTGTTCTCACTCAAAGCTTTCTTCAGAACTCAGTTGTTCAACTCTCTAATCGAACTCTCTTAAAACTTTATACATTGGGCTATTTATATTTTCCCAAAATTTGGCCCAAATATATACTTCGCGACCAACTCGGCGACATTAGTCGGGCTCGCTAAATTCACTTGGTGAATCACCCTTCGTTCCTCAGCTCTCCTTGTGATGCTCTTGGCTTCAGGTGTTTGAACCTCAGTTGGCAAACTTGATTGGTCAGCCTTTCTCATTATAAGAATCACTGAATACCACCTTAGTTCACTATTCGAGCATTAAGTCTTTGCCTTGCACACTGTCACTTTGGGCGCTGTGCGTCAGGTCTACCTTTCTCATTCGGCACATCACTTTTTCTACTGGAGTTCACCGACCTTCTTTGGCAGAAAAAATTTCTATGCACTGTCAGTTTGGGCGAGGACATGTTCAGTCGGTGATCCGCCCTCCATGCAAGGCGATCAATAATGTTCATTTTGCACTTATTTTTTGCATTTTTGGCCATCCTTTCAAGCTTTAGTCCATGCCTTGTCCAATTGCCTTCACAGCTTCAAATCATCAATATTTGATTAGAAAAGGACAAAGTTAGGCGTTGAGGACACTAATTATTGAGCTAAATGGACTTTAAATGAGTGAAAATCTACCACTCACCACTTGTGCTCAATTAAATAAAAAACACAATTAGTTCAACAAGGGTGTCTACAATAGTTCTCAATGCGACTTAACATGCAAGTGCCATCACAAGACTACTAACAAGTATACACAATATCTCAATTATACTCAAGAAGCTTCAAATAATGACTAGCCGGTTTCAATTCAAGTTCAAGCTCACTAATGTGACGATCCAGGGGTACACCCTAGATGTAACAAGACGTATAAGACCCCGAGAGATCTCATACAAGCCCCTTAGCATATCATAACATAAAGCAATAGAAATGATGCGGAAATTTTAAAACATTTTCTATACAATCGAAGTCCTTTTAAAAACAAGCAGAAATCTATAACACTTTGTCTCAAGCCATCTAATACATGATAATCTTTGGGACGCAGCCCATACAAAAGTCTAAAACATAAAAGAAAGACATAAAGGAAATGGTGGCTATATCCTCGAATGCTATGAAGACTCACCAATCTTCAACTCCTTGCTCTACTACGAACCTAGCCACGGAGATGAAACTCAATATCGCCGGACCCTACATTTGATAAGAATGTAGGCAAGAGTATGCGTTAGTACAAAATATACTAAATATGATAGCTAGCATAACACCATAAGAGCATAACAACATATTAGAAAGTATAATCTCCAACATAGACATAATATAAGCCTTAGTCAACATAAGGCATAATCCATAAACATAGGAAATACATCATATTCATAAGCATAGTAAATTCTTAGATCTTCATAACATAAAAGAACTATTTCATAAGTAACCTCAAAGCATACTTGTGCAATGCATGGATAAGACCCCACAATCTCACCCGTACTAAGTACCACTTTTAGGCCATCATAATCATACTTACCATCTTTTGATCTCATCCTTAGCTTAATTCTCATAGACAAGGGAACCTTCACCTTTAGTAAAACATATCAAGGAAGGAAACTATAGCAACAATCCAAGCTAAGCATACATCATATAAAAGAAATCTTCGTAAGTAGCTTCAAGTCATACTTGTGCAATGCATGGATAAGACCCCATAATCTCACCCATACTAAGTACCACTTTAGGCCATCATACATAAATGATTACAATTTATCATTTCTAGGCTACCAAGGAATAGCACCATATTAGGCTAGATCAAGCTACCATGGAAAACATACTATCATGCAAGTCCAAGCTATTCAAGGAAGGGTACTATTGCTCCATCCTAGCTATCAATGAAATGGTTTGGCCTAACCAAGTCATGCTACCATGCAAGCATTCTATGATACAAGTTCAAGCTAACCTTAGGAAGGGTATGATTCCTCAATCCAAGGCTACCATGAGTTCTTATACTCAAGCTACCATGAAATGGTCTTGTCTTACCAAGTCAAGCTATTCATGAAGGGATACTATGTCACTACTTCAAGCTACCTTAATTAACTTACTACTTTGATTCATTTTAGGTGAGCAAACCTTTCAACCTAGAATCATACTATGTGAGAAGACCTTTCACATTCATACTATCATGAATTCATACTTTATTAGATAGATCATATGGGTAAAGGCCTTCCACAATAATTTTATTTATTAGTCTACCAATTTCATGCAAGCTAACTCATCATATTAGACTTCCTCTAAAAGCCCTAACATACATCATTCATCATAGTAGCTTTACTCTCAATGCCCTATCAATCAACATTCATGATACAAGCCCTACTCTCAAGGCAATACTTCTTACAATCATCATACATGCCTAGATCATAAGACATTCTAGTCACATGCTTCATTCTTAAGTTATTCTAATCATATCTCATCATAAAGGCTCAATCTTAAGCATTACTAATCATGATCCATCACATATACTTTATTCTAATTCAATTCATGTCTATATACTTTTACTCTCAAGCAATTACCATACCTATCATCAACCCTAGAAGATTATCTCTAAATCCTCAATTTCCCTCTTCAACGCATAAATCCACATTACTTCAATTTCATCAATTAGACTAGGGTTAGGCATATAATACATGTAATTTCATCATAATAACATGATTCACTGTTAATTCAATCATAAAAAATCAATATCCACTCAATTGGATCAACATAGTACATAACTCACAACATTGAAGAAACCCTAACTTGAATTGGAGAAATTGTTCATCAAATTGGGGAATTCTAGGGGGCTCCATGGATGGAAGAATCCATGGATGAATAAGCTATCATACCTTGATTACAAAGCCCTCACAAAGCTTGGAAGATTGGAGGATTTTTACCTAGCTTGAACCTTCTTCTTCTTCTTCACTTTCTAGAGAGAGAATATTTGAGAGAGAATTGGGTTCTTTTTGGTGAGTTGAGAGAATGAATTAAATGACTTAGTTTAGGGGTCTAAAGTCTTTATATAGGTGGTCTAAACTAAGGTAAAAAGACACCACTTAATCCCTAGTTAATTCCGGAAAGTTCCACTAAGCCCTCACTTAACCGCTTAACCTAACTCACTGCCCCAACCCACGAGACCCTGACCACGGGGCGTGGTTGGACCCACGGCCCGTGCTGGTTGGGCGTGGTTTGGTTCTGGGGCTTGGCAAGGCAGGCTTGGGACCTACAACCCCATCCACGAGGCATGGACCCTTGCCCGTGGACACTGCCTTAGGCAGATTCAAGGGGAAGCTCACCCACGCTGCCCACCTACGGGGCGTGGGTCCATCCACATAGCGTGGGTGGCCTCGTGTGTGGCACACTTAACTCCCAAATCATGCTAAACTTCCCTCTCGAGGCTATGGGGTGTGACAACTAATGCTCCCTTATACTGCAAAACCATGCTTCAACAAAAGCCTTCAAGTGCCCTCACAACAAAAACAATTCCATGCTCTCACAAAGTACATCAACCAAGAAGTTGGGAATTACTACAATCTCTCACTCTCAGAAAGAGAAATAAATGCAAGCTTCATCCCATAGGTTTTCCTATATTTTCCAATCATCACACAACCCAATTTTAGCAAGATCTCAAGGGTCTTTTCAGGCTTGTAATGGGGATGAGGGCAAAGGTATGATCAATTTTGTCTCAATGAGTTCATATTTTCAATGAATTATTATACTCATATTCACCTCTTCTCAAGTTCTTTTCATACTTCTGATTTAGAGACTCAATCCTCACATTTCTTATTCAACTCATTAGAAACCCCTTTTATTTCATCAAGACTTTTTTTTTTCATTTCATTTCCATGCTTTTGCTCATCATTTTTTTTATTAGGAGAGTTTCCTTGTTTTTGTTATAAACATCAGGGTTGAGTCTCACTTTTCTTTCTTCTTTTTTCACTTGGATTTCTTTCCTCCTTCCTTTCCACACCCCAACTTAGGCTTTTGGCCTAAGTTGGCTATTCAAAAAAATCTATGCTTAGAAATGGATTTATGGGTGAGAAGTTCGGGACATATTTGTTTAAAGAGACTTCAATGAGGCTGACAACAAAGGGTATAGGCTTAAATGATTCCAAGATGGTTGCACACCCTCACAAGGTAGTCACCAAAGGTATGAAGATATTGTTCCCCTCTCAAAATTTGTGCCCAAGATCATTTGTTGCATTCACCAATGCTAAAAATTAGACTAGCAAGGCAAATTCTAGGAATTTACAAGAATTCTTTCAAGTAGGATCTCACCACACATGGCAGTTCAAATACAATCATTTTATACAGCTATTTAAAATTAAGAAGCTTGCGTGCAATGTTCATTGCAAGGTTGACATCAATACAAATCAAGTCAATACAAGATTCTAAAAGATCATTCAAAATTAAAGCAACACAAATTTCCTCTTGCAACACCAACATAATCATATTTTGCATCAAGAGCACTATTTAAGATGTCACACCCCGAGGCTACCCCCTCGACGCAACACAATGCTTAATGTCACAAGTGATCCCTGGCTAACCCATGGCATGGCATATATATACAAGTTCAATTAAAACATGCACTGTGCGGAATCTAAAAACAATTTAATATATGAAATGGGGAAAAACCCAAAATATCTGAATATGTATAAAATATGAGAAGAGTATAGTGATGACTGAAAACAATACTAACAATTCAACTTGAATCTGAGTTGTTGGGACATGCCTCCAACTAACTCTAACAAGTCTGAAACTGAAAAGTAAATACTGAAAAGTAAAGCATGTCTATCATCTTTGAACTATGAGGACTCACCATTAAAGATGCTGATTACGGACTGGAAGTCGAGCTAAGCGCGGTCTGGATGCTGGGCACCTGAACCTACATCATACAACGATGTAGCACACAAGTATGCATCAGTACTTTGAATGTACTGAGCATGTGGGATATGTGCTAAGCTGAATAATATAGAAACTGAACATGGAAATAGATATACCGAAGCATAACTGAAAGCTGAAGCTGGATGCAATGACCAAGTACTAATCATGAAGATATAATATGTTGAACTGAATACTGAATACATGGTCAATGCAACACGAATCTGACTATGGGAGATACTAATAACCGACATACCCCAAGCTGAACTAACTATGGGGCCAACCTATAACCCTGGATGGAAGGGTGTTCATACCTTGCCAAGGGTACGAACGAGTCTGACGTGGATCCACTAACTGATGTCCACAAGGGACAAGGGTGTATATCCTAATATGATGGGTGACCCTTTTAGAACCTACGATGGTGCTATAGTTCTGGGACTGAAAGATTTGCTACTAAAGGTCTCAGCCTAAGCTGACGGGTGATCCTTCATCCCTTTGTTCGTTCAGTGCTAAGTTTACTCCCAACTGAATATAAAGCTAAAAATGCAACTGAAATACTGGATAGATCAAAATGCTGGTAATTGTCTGAGAATGCATTATACATATACTGAAAGATATGTCATTCGAATTTTGAAGCATGATTTTCTGACTAATCTGCCTAGCAAGTATAATTCTTGAAATGAGAATGATTTACACAAGGTAGGGTTTCTAAGTTTTATACATGGGACTATACTACTTCTATAAGAAACATGTAATTAATATCATAGAAACTATAACAACTAAGTTACAATGAATCCCTAAGATTTAGGAACCCTAGGTCTGAACAATTTATGGAGAAGCTGAAAGAACTGACTGAATTCTAGGGACCTAATGGGTGAAAGGAACCCACTAGTGATATCCCACATACCTAGTGATGAAACTATGGAGAAATCCAAAGGCTGAACTTGAATGAGAGCTTTGCTTGTTCTTGAGAGAAAACTGTCGCTTCTTTCTCTTCTTTACTTTCTAAGTCTGATGATTTTAGGAGAATAAAGGTTTTAAGTAGTTTCTGACTAATTAATTAGGCGTAGACGAAGTAAACAACATAGTTTACGTACCAAACACATAGGGGAAAGACCAAAATGACCCTGACTTAAAACTGGAGAGCCTCTCACGAGAGGCTTCATGGGCTGTTTAAAGAATCACGGCCTGTCTAGTGGGTCGTGATGTTGCCCTGCCTGATAGGGCTTCGCTAACACGGGCATAACTTCTTACTCCAAGCTCGGAATTAGGCAAACTTGGTGGCGTTGGAAAGAGGACTGAAAGACCTTTAATTTGATAGGTCATGGGCTACTTAATTAATAATGTGATGAAAGATATGATCATTTGAAGTTGACCCAAAACTCAAAATCTGATAAGTCCCTTTCAAGGACGACTTCATAGTCTGTGTGAAGCTTCAAAGACCGTCTGGACGTCCGTGGTCCTTCACAGTGGCCTTGGGGGTTCTGTGCCCCTTTCACTGATGACTTCACGGTCTGTGTGAAGCTTCATGAACCGTCTAGTCATCAGTGGTCCTTCCCAGTTGCTGGTGCAACTCCACAGACCGTCTAGTCATCATGGACCTCTTCATGGCTTGTGGACTACCCTTTTATCTTTTTCATTCCAAGTTCAAATTTTCGAGGTGTTACACAAGACATCGATATCAACAATTAATACACAAGAAACAACAATCATTTCACCAATCCAAAAATCTCGAGGCAATTGATAGAAAGACTAAAATGAAAACAAAAAGTCAAAAACCAACTATATTGAAATAAAGCCAAATTTAATAAATGCATAACACCAAAGTATCAACATACAACTCAAATAAACAAAATACAAATAAAAAATGGGAATAGGCACATATGCCCTCACCCCACAAAAAATACAATAGCTATGTCTTCAATGCGAAAATAAAAGTACGAGATTGAAAATGGGTGAAAAGTCCCCCTATCAGGCTATATCTGTGAAGAACTCTGGTTTCATGGCTTGGTAGGAGTAGTATCACCTCGGGCATCTGTACCCGACACATCTAGAGGGGGAGTCAGGAGTGTAGCATCAACAGAGGTATTAATGCCCGACACATCGGGAAGATGATGAGTGGAATCCAAAAGACAAACTCCAATACTACCTATCTTGGAGGTCTCCAGATGAGATCTCTCCAATGTGGCATGTACAATAAACTACTCGATACTCTATAGCTCTGCCCATGCCTTAACACTCACCTGGTTATCAGCCCTCACAAACTCATCCTCATCGGTCTTAGTATATGAATCATCATCAGTCTCAGTATCTATATCCTCATAAGCCTCATCATCATCCTGCTCTCCCATCTGATTAGAACCTTTAACAACTGGCAGTCCAACTGCCCCTAAAGGACCATCTCCTGTAGTCTCGGTCAGAGGCACAACTGTGGACATCTCGGGCAATGGTACATCACCCCATAACATAAAGATATCTTCAGATTTCAGCTCATCCATGTCCACCCTCAAAGCATCTATATCACCCTTCAACTTAGCCAATGCGGCAGAGCTACCCTCACTCTTTTTATAGTCCTCAACCCAAGCAATAAAGTTATTTAGCCTCTCCCTATAAGAAGTTAATAGAGTCTTATAACTCACCAGCTCAACCCATAGGGGGAACATAGCAGCCTCAATAGCTGCAGTAACCATACTCGGTACCTACTTCTCAAGTAGAGATGCCCTAACATCCGCAGAATAGGTAAGGTTGCCCATCAAGTATATCGAGGCCCGTGTCAATAGAGGCTAAGATGTAGGGAGAGGTTCCATAGAATTAGAAGGAGTAGTAGACCCAGAGCTACAGATGGAATAGGAGGGATAATTGAGTGCTCCACAGTAGGAGCAGGATGAGAAATCTATAATTCTAAAGTAATAGGGTCCACTATCACTGTGATGTCACGTGGTGGAAACTTCCTTCTGGCCACTTCATCTCTCAAGTAATCAGCCTCGATCATCCAGATATTGTTGGATGAGGTAGGGTTCACTCTCATATCTATCCTCTCTCTAAATGGAACTCCTGCTGCCTAACATAATTGAGTGATCAAAACAGGGAAGGGAAGTGAATTTTTCTTTTGCTTAGCCCCCATAAGAATTTCCTCCTCAATAATTTGACCCATATGCACCTCTTCTTGGTCAATAATCATCCCAACCAAGGCTGCTTTCGGGAGCTGGAGGATCAACTCATTCTTTGATTGTATGAGGTTGCTACTGATGAATCCGAACCAAAAATGAGTCACCACATTAATTTCCTTCTTTTCAATTTTACCCCATCAGCCAACCACAGGGGAGTAATGTCAGAAATCAAGGGTGCCAACCACCCTTTCAAATCATCAAGCTTATGTTTCATCCAAAGCTTGTACAGATCTGCCTTGTGCCCTTCCATTCCCAAAATATCATTGATTATTACCCAACCACACTTCACTATTTTGTCCTGGACTTCAGCTTCCTCAAAAGGCCTCCAAATCACACCCTTTCTCTTCTTTGGGAGCACCTTGGCATATGCCTCGTAGAACTCACGGAACCACGAAAAGACATAAAGAGGTCGAGCTCTAGTGAATTTCTTAAAGTTGTGAATTTAAATAGTGTCCCAAATGGCCGGGTAGTCACTCATGACCCCATCTGTAGACAATCGACACTCCTCCTAAATAGTCCTCTCACCAGCCATCCATGGTGGAGAGATGTAGGAGATGAGAGGTCCAACCATCCTTTCAGTGCCTCTAACCTTTATTTATATAGAGCTTGAAATATGCATTACTAGTGCCCTTTGTACCCAATATCTGATTTATTTTCCTTGCATGGCATTGCACCATCTTGCCACGAACTTTGACTTCTTCTAAGGGCTTCCAGATTGTTCCCTTCCTCTCCTTTGGAAAAGTTTCTATGTAGGCTACATATAACTCCAGTACCAATGGCGGTACATTAGGAGGTCTGACTCTCATGAACCTCTCGAAACTATGAAATTTAATCATATCCGATATGGCCGAATACTACCATAGAAATTCGTCTCTCCTCTAAAATTGTGCGTTCTCTAGGAACCTTGAGATTTTTGAGGGCCCTTGGAGCATTGATCGGGAGAACTCGAGAAGCATGGGATTGGGCTTGAGGATGCTGGACCAACTTGGACCAAATATCATCCCTTTTTCTAACAACCACTTTCCTTGGTTGCTCACTCTCACGCATAAAGGAGCACAATGTGGTTTGTTGTTGGCGTGGAGCCTCAGATGGCTTGTTGATGACTATCCCATTTTTCCTTTTTTGAGGAAGAGGAGGAGAGAATTCTCTATCGGATTCTGTATCATAGGTCACAACTCATTTTCCTTTTGTTTTAATTATTTCCTGCAACGCACAAGCATTCAAACATAAATTCTATGAAGGTTAGTTGAAATCAAACCCAAAAGACACATCTCAAAATTTTGTTGTGAAGCTCGCCTATTGGGAAGGCGGTACGCTTAACAGGTTAGGCAAGCTCGCCAAAGTTGATAGTGCACAATGATATTGAACTCAGGCAAGATAGGCGAAGTCATCTCAGACTCAACGGCACACCGAATTGGTTTTGGTGAACTAAGACAAGTCTGCTGAAAGTGATAGTGCAAAATTAAAAAGAACAACAATAAAGGGTGATGTCCACTCCCACTTGGCGATACACCGAGTAGGTTTCGGTGAACTAAGACAATCCCGCCGAATGGAACAACACCCAGGTCACATATAAAAGCATAGAAGGTGATCTGGGGCATATTCGATGATTCACCTAACTACCTTGGCGAGTTAAGACAACCCACCGAATAGGAATTGTTCAGCCCAGTCCCTATTTTCCTAAATTCAACCACAATATGCAACAATACCCAATTCCTAATAAGTTTTACAATCTACCGACATGTGTTTTTACCCATGCATACTCAGACTTCCCCCAAATATCACAAAGTTCTACCCAAAATGATGATTTTCCCTTAAGAATGTTGTCACTCTATCTATAATTGGGAAAATTCAGGCCATCGAGGTAACACTGGGCTAATCAGACTTCACTAGGGGTGTGAAAAAACCGAACCAACCAATAAACCAAACCAAAAAAAATGTTATTGGATCATTGCTATTGGGTTAACAAGTTTTTAATGGTTTTGTAAAAAAACAATTATTGGGTTATCAGTTTGGTATCGGTTTTTAGTATTAGGTTATTGGATAAATCGATAGCCTATTAAGACGATAGTAAGTTACTACTATACCCTTCATAAATATTAAATATTAATAATTTAACATAACTAGACTCTATATCAACACTCGATACTACAGTCTACACACTTCACACGTTAGAATACTTCTACTGCACATCAGAAATTCCATATTATGTTTTGGTTGCAACATGTTATTGTAGCCTTCAAACTACATATAATCTTATTGATGCAATTTCTCATTATATTTCTTGTTTCACTATATCAAAGCATTTAAAACTGATTTGCTTGTCTCACTGTATCGTGCCAAATTGTTAGAGAAGTGAGAAATCATATATTCATTTTATGGGTATTTTCTTATTGGGTAAATCAAAAATTGAATTGTTAATGACCAAAAACCAATAAACCAAAAACCGATAAAGAATATCTTATTTGTTTGTTATTGGTTTAGCGTATTTAAAAACCTTAAATCGAACTGATAATACATAAAATTGAACCGAACCAGCTGATGCACACCCCTAGACTTCAGCCATGTTTAATTCAACTAAGACCCATAACACATAAGTGTTCAATTCCAAATTTTATCATCCATAAGAAAATTTAGTGATTTTGGGCACAAACTCAACTATCTAACTGATGGGCACAATTCAATATGACCTATTTAGCATAACCCATACAAATTAAACAACAATATACTTCAAAGGGAACTAAGCCTATATCAAAAACAATAATTTCTAGAACAAATGATAAGATAGAACTCGAAAACCAACCTCGAAGATAGTAGCAAGGTCCAAAATCAAAAGAACTAGGGTTGGGATTGAGATTCAAGCAATTCAAAGCACTCCGAGCACACAAAATCATGCAAAAGAAGCACTTAAAATACTAAAATGGGGGTATAGAAAGCTTAAGAGGGAAAATTAGCACAAAGATATGATAGGATTTCTTTTTGAACTTGAAAATACTCTTGGCCTATTTAATGCAAGCACACTCGACGATCTATGACTAAGGTCACCAAATGCATTTGATGAATCACCAAAGGAGCTAAAGATCACCGAAGGAGCTAAAGCTCACCGATGAGGCCTGAATGGATACAAAACCTGAAGGTTGATTTGACGAACCTAATGAAGTTCGCTAAGTGAACTTCGACGAATCACCAATTGGAGCTTAGAACACCTAAGTTGATAGTACACCTTTTCAAATTTTCCATCCCAGAAGGCGGACATGAAGATATCTGCTCAATGCATTTGGCGGATCTCTAACAAAGTCTTGGCATTGCCTAAACAACCTTTCACACATTTTCACCTTTTTCCACCTGCACTCACATCACACGTTATTGAAAGCAATAAAATATACTTGGGTTTCTTCCCAAGAAGCTCCTTGTTTAACGCTGTGGCACAACATAGTTCTCACTTCATAAATAATCATTTATTGGATTTCGGACGGTGTCACTAGGTAAATCTCCCTTTGTCTTGGATTGAGATGAGTGGAGAGTTTACACAGTAGAGTTTCGAGCTATTTGATCAACAGTGAATGAGAGGTCACCATTTGAGTTAAGGTGGGAAGTCATTTTTCAAATCCTTCAACACCTTGTCGGACCTTCAACCTTGTTGAAGATCCTTGTGAGGATTATTTTAGTGTGGTTTCCTTAGGTCCATTTGGTTCCTTTGGTCTTGGACGATCATGAGGTGGAATGTACCTATCTTTCTCAACCTATCGGTCTCTGAAATTTCCACTTCTCCAATATTTTCAACTGTTATCTCGCTCCTTGTTCCAACCTTGGTTCCCACCTTATCGTTGGTAGATTAGGTGAGAACCCCCCATTTGATTTCCTAAGTATTGTGTTTCCTCATTGTATGTTGCCTCAAATTTGGGATCATCAGGGCATTGTCCAACTCTTGTACCAACTGCGTTCACATCTTTAAGTCTACCTCCCATGACGAGTTTGTCACACCCTGAACCTACACCCTAGACATGGCCAAAACTCGAGAACCATTGTTGGTCCCAAATGAACCCTTGGCCTGACTGACTAATTAATGGAAGACTTACTCAAACCATAAAAGGATAAAAAATAAATTTTTGAACATTTAAACTCAAAGTAAATACTCAACTCAATCTGCCTATTAAATACTCAACAATACAAGTATAATAGTTTGCAAAAAACATCTCAAGGAAAAGTACATACCGAAAGACTCCTCAACTCTGTCTATATATGAAGCCTCTAATGTTTAAGATATCTGTCGGGACAAGACCCACGATGTCTCAAAACAACTAAACTGAAAGTAAATGTGAAGTCCTCCAGAATACAAGGAGGTTCACCAAAAGCTAGCTGGAGTGTAGACTGATCTCAATGAAGCGCATCTTGATGATCCTGAACCCCTGTATCTGCATCATAAAAGGATGCAAGTTGAACGACATCAGTACATTGAATGTACGAGTATGTAATATGGCTGAATAAATAAATAATTGAACTGAATGACTGAAATAGATAAAACATAAACTCAACGGAATGAAATCATTTAAACTTTACAAAAATACTTACTCATCTCAGAAACTCAATATAATAAGTAATATACAAAAATACACTTTAACTTTATTAGGAAATTCTCTCACCAACAACCATCACTATGAGCTAAGTTATGATACAACATCTAATCCACGCTGCCAGAACTATCCTTTATCGTGCCAGGATATAGAACACCTCAACTAAGTGGATCCACTAAGCTCTGCCCGAAGGCATTAAGGATTCATCTAAAAAGTATGATCCTGTATCCATGTGGGCAAGACATGGTTTATGGGGGCTGTGAGTTGTCTTAACTCTCCCCCATATAAGTGCTCAATACTACTCCCAATAATATATACTGCTACTCAAATGTATAAAAACATTACTTTTTCTCTGGTTTGAGATTATTGCAAAACTATCCTCTGAAAAGAGGTAACTTCTCTGAACTGTCTCTAAACTTATAGTTCATTTAGAAAACGAGGTTTCTCTTTGCTTAATGTAAAAATACATTATGAGTTGAGATAATTACTCAAAAAGGGGCCTCTTTAAGAGTTAACTTCTTTGTAATTAATCTTTCCGAAAACACTTTTAACTTTTCTCAAGAAGTCTACTCTTTTTCTTCATGTAAAAATGAAACATTTGGGAAATACTTAGTTCCCTTATATTCTTTCTCAAATTGTTCGTTACTTCCTCAAAACTCAATTTAAATAATAATGTTTTGTTCAAAATATCCTTAATACGAATTCATTAAATACTCAAAATAGGGTTCATGTTGAAAAATAGTCGTTAATAGTCAACTCAATAATCACAATTCACATTGTATGACAATTCAATTATTTGGAATATGAATTCAATAATCAATAACTCAAGAATTCAGAACTCAATATCAACTCATCTCAATAATACTGAAATCTAAGGATAGAACCCTAGATTACTCTTTTACTGATTTAAAAGTAAATGTAGGGCGTGCGGTTGAACTAGTCCAACACTGTGATAGTCTTACATACCTGGGAAGAACAAAGTTCATGGCGAAATAGATGAAATTTGAAGAAAGCTGGAAAACCCTAGTTTTTCTCCTCTCGAATCCTTTCTCTAAGTCTTTGAAGTGTTAAAGAACGTAAAATAATGTTTCAACACGGTTTAAACCCTTAATTAGGTGAAAAAGGGTCATGGTTTAGGCTTAGGAGGGATGGGAAAAGACGAAACTACCATTCTTAAAATTGACGAAAAAACCTTCTACGAGTCCATCTACAGTTTGTGGTTTGATATACGGACAGTAGATCCCATTCATGGATTCTATATTGAATTTTTAAGGCTCAAACGCCATTTACAGGTCCAAACGATGTCCCGTAGGTATACTTACGACCCGTTGGTTGGATCTGTAGGATTTGGGTCCCAAAAGTTTGACTCACAGTACTCTAATGATGACTTGACAGGACGGGTCATCGTTCACAGACTCAAAAAAGTCTGGTATGACAGTCTTTGGTAAAATGGTCATAATTTTTTACTCCGAACATGAAATGAGGCTTGGTGGCGTTGGAAAGAGGACTCAAAGACCTTTAATTTGGTTGGTTATATGCCATCTAATTCATTATGTTCTGGGAGATATGATCGTTTGAAGTTAACCTAAGTAGAATCTTATGTCAAAACTTAACCTGCAATGAAGCTTTCCACACAACTTTGTGCTAGGGGGTTCTTATGACTTTAATTCATATCCAAATCCATTATAATAGTAAAGAAATGACCTTAACGCCTAAGAACAATTAAGAATCACTCGGTATGACCTTATACTGTAATGAACAATGCTTCAAGTCTTAACTTAGAAATCTTTAGGGTATTACAATATCTCCCCTTTGGGATCATTTGTCCTCGAATAACGGCTGGACTGAGAATGAAAAGGAGTTACTCTTACTATCTCTCTGACTTTTGAACTTGCCTACTAACACAGGTGGAACTGATTCATACTAAGAGTTTTGAAACTGGACTCGAGCACGCTTAGCACGAAGTTCACATAAGATTTAAAGATTACATGCCATGACATGAAACAAGGGTATCCAGGCACGGAGTAAGAATATGAATACTATGCCTTGAGTGATATGACTAGTAGCTTTTAAGCTTAGCAACACTTTTCAACTATGCTCTAATTTATGATTACTACAGTTCATTAGCTGCAACTCATAGCTCCCACTACAGTATATGACTACTCTTACAAACCTCTAAGTCAAATTGTTTGTTCTTATTGTGTTCAAGCCTAATTTCTAAATCATAAGATTCTAAGCATGACATCTATATACTAATCTAAACCACAAGATTCAGGTTTTATGCTCATATAGGAAATCTCATCCCATGAATACTACTCCTTACGACTACATTCAACAACCTTTGAGTCCTACTCAAGAAGCATCTAATAGATCATGTATTCATCCACATGTAACAACACAAAATTCAAGCCTAGTAGTATAGCCAATCCATGGACTAACCAATATTTCTAAGAATTCCTCATCCTCTTGTCATCTCTATCAACTAAAATTTCTCGCATTACTACCAGGAACCAACTAATTGCTCTCATTTAACTATTACACATAGTAAAACTACATTCATCCTTCCCCCACTTTTATAACAATAGATGGAATAAGCACACTACTTCTACCAACATAAGAAACATCAAACTTCTCATTCTTTCATCACTCAACTACTATCATCAACATAACTATCTAACTAAAAAGGATTACTGAAAGAGCTTTAGGGGGGAAAGACCATAAGCGCGATTCATTCAAGAATTCTGATATAAGAATATGCATAACATAACATTATGTTTCTAGCCATTGAGATTAAATCATGAATTCGCGAGACTGAACATACTATGAGACATGAGTGCTTATATGAATAGGTTCTTATCATGAGGCTGATATGCATAACTTTATGGAGTAAGATTGAGATCAATGGGATAAATTCTTTTCCCCTCATTCTGGGAACTGAACATAGATGTGAATCTAGATGAAGTGTATGAGCATAGGTCATAGATACAATTCTGATATTAGAAATATCAACAGGATGATGAAATGACTGAACTTTGAGGAATACGCTGTAGTGTGAATGGATCGATATATCACTCTAGCTCTTTTTGAACACATCACTATTTGATTCTCAACACTTGACTGATTTCTCATCTTATCATCTCCCCCTTAGGTTTGAAGCTGACACTTTAAAGTTATGGATCTATTCCATCATCTCTAAACTAGTCTATATTTTCTTTACTCTAATGCTTATAAAATTCTACTCTCATCGGTACTAAACTCTCCATGCGCATGCACTAAGATTCCTTAAATGGATTCTTTCTAAGGTTCTTCTCTTAACGTCATCTTGCTCCTATACAAGTCTTTCTATAATCGTTACCGCATTGGCTTATAAAGCCACTTAATCTAACTTGTTGTAGTCAAACTTTTCCTTTTTAGCCTACTAATACCGTCCTTTTAAGTTCATATCTAGTTAACTAGATGCAACTTGATCTATATTTAAGAGGTTCATCATTGGCTAGGCTATATAAAATCTCTTTTACTCAACTCTCAAGGATAATAATAATGCTTACATCAGCCTAACCAAAATTAACAAATCAACTATACTACCTAGGCATACATGAAAAAACAATCATAAACTTAATTAGAACCTCGTCTGACTACATACGATCTCGAATACACCTCTTAATTCTTTTGCTAATCTAATGACTTAGCCACACATCGTTGCTCTCATCTAATACTCATAATACCACACTTGTACCACTCACACTTATTGCAAAGTAACACTTTAATTCCTCACCTACTTCATGTCAAACCTACTAGATCAAATCTCAAAACTATCATCATCACCCTTGTGTTGCCATCTTTTTTTTTCACGACACTCACCTGAAATTCAAGCTTATTGTCCAGTACTAACCACAAATGCCAATATAAGTTCTCACATACTATACTAACTTACGATTACTACATAATATTAAATAACACTCGCTCACTAAGACCTGATGACTAGTAGTCAATCTTTATCTCTTAGTCTACATGCTTATAGTTTACCATCACATTCCATTTCACAACTTACTTATGATTTACCCTGTCACTGTACATCAATTCCTAATTAGTTCTATAACCCTCTCAATATCATGGGGCTCTCCCTTAAAAAATCATAAGCCTAGCTTAGGTCTATCACCTCAGAAATACTCTACTCTTTTATTCAGCAACTATACTTGGCCTTCACTAACACAATGTTAAATTGACATAAAATTCTCTTTGAATAAAGTACACTCTAACTCATTTTAACTAGTAACAATTCATCTACCTTCTGTCATGAAATCCACACAAGATTACTACTCCTTAGCCTACACATAATGGAAAAAAACTCATCATTAATGACTTACTAGGTACATGGCTATAACTTACATACTCTACACATTAACTCACTCCATTTCTAAGGTTACCTAACTTTTCAATGCATACTTCAAACTCTGGGTACTTCTACCAGTACTGCTTATAACATCACAACTCATACTATCTTTCGGGTGAAAATACGACCCAAGCTCTAAAACAAACTTCCTCATAAGGGTTTCAACTAAAACAAGGTTTAGAAAAGAGAGTCTGGGGTACATCTCATTTTTAGCTCGAACAGATGATTTATATGAATAAGAGTGCATTCTTTTGAATCTCAACACTTAAGCTCACTCATGGGCATCTCTTAAGACCCTCTGCAGTTTCATGACTTTCTTAAGACTTTTTTTTACAGTAACTCATAGATAAGGATCAAGCCTTTGCTTTCTAACTACCTTGAGTATGAGGGATAGTCGAATGGATTTGAGAAATGCACGAGTTTGAATAAGTTCCTTATGAAACCATTCTATTGCATGATTTATAGTATGAAAGATGAATATTTTCTTAAATGTCTCTAGTCCCTCATTTATAGAAGTGGGGCCCTCACAACCATAAGTAAGATCCTACTGACACGATTTCATAGACACCCTAGGACATTTGAACTCAATGCTTAGATACCAAGTTTATCACACCCCAAGCCTACACCCTGGACGTGGTCGGCAATCGAGAATCATTGTTGGTCCCTAAGCAAACCGTTGGCTTGACGGACTACTTAGAGGAAGACTTACTCAAGCAATAAAAGGCTAAAAAATAAATATCTTAACATTTAAACTCAAAGTAAATACTCAACTCAAACTTCTTGTAAAATACTCAACAATACAAGTATAATTGTTTGAAAAAAACATCTCAAGGAAAAATACATACTGAAAGACTCTTCAACTCTATCTATCTATGAAGCCTCTAATATTTAAGATAGGTATCGGGATAAGACCCACGACACCTGAAAACAACTAAACTGAAAGTAAATGTGAAGTCCTCCATAATACAAAGAGGCTCACTAAAAGCTAATTGGAGTGTAGAGTGATCTCAACGAAGCACTTGTTGATGATCCTAAATACCTGTATTTGCATCATAAAAGGATGCTAGTCGAATGACACCACTACATCGAATGTACGAGTATGTAATATGGCTGAATTAACAAATAACTGAACTGATTGACTGAAATAGATTCAACACAAACTCAACGTAATGTAAAGGATTAAAGAAATGAAATCATTTAAACTGTACAATAATACTTACTCATATCTGAAACTAAACATAATAAGTGATATACAAAAATACACTTTAACTTTATTGAAAGATTCTCTAATCGACAACCATCACTAAGAGCTAATGGATGATACAACGTCTAATCCATGCTGCCACAACTATCCTATATTGTGCCGGGATATAGAATACCTCAACTAAGTGTTTCCACTAAGCTCTACCCGAAGGCACTAAGGATTCATCTAAAAATTATGATCTTGTATCCATGTGGGTAAGACATGGTTTATGGGGGTTGTGAGTTGTCTGAACTCTCCCCCATATCGGTCCTCAATACAACTTCCAATAATATATACTGCTACTCAAATGTATAAAAATGTTACTTTTTCTCTGGTTTCAGATAATTGCTCAAACTATCCTCTGAAAAGAGTTAACTACTCTGAACTGTCTCTAAAACTCATAGTTCATTTAGAAAATGAGGTTTCTCTTTGCTTAATGTAAGAATACATGTTGGGTTGAGATAATTACTCAAAAGGGGCCTCTTTAAGAGGTAACTGCTCTGTACTTAATCTTTCTGAAAATACTTTTAACTTTTTTCAAAAAGACTACTCTTTTTCTTCAGGTAAAAATGAAACATTTGGGTAATATTTAGTTCCCTTATACTCTTTTTCAAATTGTTCTTTACTTCCTCAAAACTCAATTTAAACAATAATATTTTGTTTAAAAGATCCTTAATACGAATTCATTGAATACCCAAAATAGGGTTCATGCTGAAACATAGTCATGAACAATCAACTCAATAATCACATTTTACATTGTATGACAATTCAATGATTTGGAATAGGAATTCAATAATCAACAACTCAAGAATTCAGAACTCAATATCAACTCATCTCAAGAATACTGAAATCTAAGGATAGAACCCTAGATTACTCTTTTACTGATTTGAAAGTAGATGTAGGGCGTGAGGATGAACTAGTCCAACACTATGTATAGCCTTACATACCTGGAAAGAATAAAGTTCTTGGCAAAATAGATGACATTTGAAAAACACTTGAAAACCCTAGCATTTCTCCTCTTATATGCTGGCTCTAAGTCTTTGAAGTGTTAAAGAATATAAAATAATGTTTTAACACGGATTAAACCCTTAATTAGGTGAAAAAGGGTCGTGTCTTAGGCTTAGAAGGGGTGGGAAAAGACTAAACTACCCTTCTAAAAAAAAGTGAAATGTAACACCTTAAATTTGGAAACGGGTAGAATTTACAGCTTTTGAAAGAATCAGGTGCCAGTCTGACGAAGTCGTCCATGTGTTGTAGTCCGAGACACGGACCGTAGGTTTGGTCCGTGGTTGGCCAGTCCAGTTTTCAAAAATGTCAAGTTTTTTGTAAATTTCAACGGTTCACCAGGACGGTCCGTCGTCCAATACACGAGCCGTAGATAGGTTTCGTAGGTGAGTCCCAAACTTAGAGAAATTTCAGAGTCTCAGGTTGAGAACGACAGCCGCGACCTACGGTCCATTGCTTGATCCACAGACTGTTGGTGGGTCTTGTCATTCGAGGTCCAGAGATTTTGGTCTCTGAACCCATCGACGGTGGACCAGGACAGTACCGTCGTAGGTGTCGGCAACTATTTTCTAGGGTCTTTTGGGTATTTTCCTAATTATTCTAGCCTAATACTATGTCGTTTTACCCTTACCTTGAAGTCCTATATTAGTGTTTTAACCCCCAAATTTCCCCAATTGAAATTATTCTCTCAAATTCCTAAAAGAAGAACAAGTGTTCCTCTCAAATATTTCCCTCTCTAGAAATTGAAGAAGAAAACTAGGGTTTACAAGTTAAGTCTCCAATTCCACCATTGAAGTCAAGATTTTGGCATTGAGGTATGATAGTATTCATTCATGAAGCCCTTTTCTCCATAAAGTCTCCGAATTCTCCAGTTTAAACTGCTAGAATTCCCTAATTGAGTTAGGATTTTTTTCCATGTCATGGATTCTTTTAAATATTGATTTATTTGATTCTTTTATAATTTATCCAATCATGATTTTAAGATGAATCCCCATGAACCCATGCTTAACCATGTTTTCTGGATTATGATGATTGAAGGTGGGTTTTGAATTATGAAAGGAGAATTATAGACTCATGCATGTTATTATGAATTATGATGAAAGTTGCTTTGAGAGTAGAGCATAGATGATGTTGTTGTTGTTAATTTTTGTGAAAGTATTTCTCACAAAATTACTTCATGCATAAATGTGAAAGGTTTTATCATATAAAGGATTCTAAGGTTGAAAGGTCTTCTAACCTAAAATAAATCAAAGTTAAGGAGCTATTCTAATGAAAACTAGATTGGATTAGTAGTCTAAATGGTACCTTTATATGGATAACTTATGACTTAGTTTTGATTGGCAACATGACGTGCCCTTTCATGGATGATAAATACAAGTTAAGAAATGACTATTTCGTAAGATTTATGTTTAGCACCGAGAGTATATTGAGATGGAAGTTCTACCGTTAGTAGAGACCGGGTTTCTAGTAGAAATCTCTTGATCCCATATCTATATGCCCCCATAGGATGATTGTCTTAGATAGACATTGGCTAGTGGATCCACGTAAGCTAGTAGTTCATGGTCTTACCTTGGAAAGTAGGACACCCATTTTTAGTGTGGGGCAGACACCGGATTCCGTGTTGATAACTCACTTGGTCTTATATGTCGGTTAAAGATAAATCTCCCACAATAATGAATGAAGGTTGCTTCTAGAAGTATCTCACAAAGGTTTGAAAGAAGTTAGCTTGAATTGACCATGTTTTATGACCTATGTTTTCCTTATTCTTTTATATCATGTTTAGCTTGGTTATTCCATGTTTATGAAAATGTCCCCTTTTAAGCGTGTTTCAAATTTTTTATGCATGGCTTTCATACTTAGTGCATTCATGTACTAACGCATACTCTTGCCTACATTTTTTTCCAATGTAGGGTCCAACGTTACATATTCTCATTCTCGTGGCTAGGAGTCACCTTCTGCTTTTAGTTAGTAGTGGTGAGTCCTCATGATCTGAGGACCAAGATGTTATCCAGTTCTTTGTCTTTACATTTCAGTTTTTGGACTTGATGTACGGGCTGCGTCCCAATACTAGATGGCTTTGAGATGATGTTTAGACTTCCGCTTTAGTATATAAACTTTTTAATGTTGGAACTGTCTTTAAATCTTTTATATTTCTATTATCATGTATGAAGAGAGCTAAGTGGCTTGTATGGGGCCTTTTGGGGTCTTATACACCATGTTACACCTAGGGGCTACCTTTGGTCGTGACAAACTTGGTAATCAGAGCACAAGGTTTAGAAAGGTCCTAGGAAGTCTCGTAAGCCACGTCGAGTAGAGTCTTATTCATGAGTGTGAAGCACGCCACATTTATGAATGAGAGGCTATAAGATGTTTAGGAAACCCCACTTCTTTCATTACTCTAAATTCGTGTGATAGAGTTTAACTCTATAAGGTCTCTCTCCTAATCCTTACCCAATGCTCTACAGGATATGATTTCTCGAAGAGCATATGCTAGAAGGAGCGTGGGAGAGAATAAGAAACGAGAAGCTCCTCCTCAAGCTCCTCTAGTTCCAGCCGACCCTTTGGCTGAGCTAGTGACTAATGCAGAGTTTATGGATGCTTTTCAAGTATTGGCTCAAGCCAATAGGGAATTTGTGGTCCACGTGAATCCAAATGTGGGTACGGCGGCATGTAGAGTGAGGGACTTTACTAGAATGAATCCTCTAGAGTTTCATGGTTTTAAGATTGAGGAAGACACTCAAGAGTTCATTGATGAGGTTTACAAATTGTTGATAATCAAGGGGGTGACGCTGGTGGAAAAGGCGTAATTGGTCGCTTATCAACTTAAGGGTGTTGCTCAAATATGGTTCAACCAATGGAAAGAAGAGAGCACGGAAGATGCGGGTCCTCTTGATTGGTAAAAGTTTAAAGTGTCGTTCCTTGATAGGTTCTTTCCCCTTGAGATAAGGGAGGTAAAAGTGCTTGAATTCATCAACCTTCGTCAAGGAAATATGAGTGTGAAGGAGTATGCTTTGAAGTTCACACAATTGTCTCGATATTCTCCTTCTATGATTGTCGATCCTAGGGCAAGGATGAGTAAGTTTGTTTTGGGTGTATCCAAGATGATGGTTAAGTAATGTCGTACCACTATGCTTGTCAATGATATGGATATTTCTCATCTCATGGTTCATGCTCAACAAATCGAAGAGGAGAAACTTAAGGAAAGGTCTAGGGAGGTAAAGAGGGCTAAGACCAGTGATGGTAACTTCTCACATTCAAGATCCGATGGACATGGTCGTTCTAAGTTTTGACAAAGGTTTTCTGGCCAAGGTTCCTCTAATGCTCCTTCTAAGTTCAACAAAGATAGGGTGTCTAACCCTAAGCCTCAAGGAGGAAATGGTAGTGGATCTTCATTGCCTACTTGTGCTAAGTATGGAAAGAAGCATGAGGGTAGATGTCTCACGGGTTCCAAGGCTTGCTTTGGTCGTGGTAAGATGGACCACAAGATAAGGGATTGTCCCTTAGTTGCTAAGAATGAGGGAGATAGTCGTTGACTAGCTCAACCTAATCCTTCATCTGGTCCTAGTGGAAGTCAGAAGCAAAACCAATTTTATGCACTTCAGACTCATGGTGAACAAGAGGGTTCTCCCGATGTGGTTACCGGTATGTTGAAAGTCTTCCAACTTGATGTTTATGCTTTACTTGAGCCCGGTTCTACTTTGTCTTTTGTGAGGCCATGTGTGGCTATGAGGTTTGATATTCTTTCGGATTTGTTGTTAGATCCTTTTTCTGTCTCTACTCCTGTTGGTGATTCTATTGGGGCTAAAAGGGTCTATAGGAAGTATCCTGTCTCCTTGTCCCATAAAGTCACTCTTGTTGACCTTGTAGAGCTTGATATGTTAGATTTTGATGTTATCCTTGGTATGGATTGGTTGCATGCATGTTATGCTTCTATTAATTGTAGAACCCGTATTGTCAAGTTTCAGTTTCCAAATCAATCATCCTAGAGTGGAAAGGGGGAAATTTTATTCCTAAGGGTAAGTTTGTTTCTTGTCTTAAGGCTAAAAAGATGATTTCGAAGGGTTGAATTTACCATCTAGTTAGGGTGAGGGATGTAGATTCTGAGACCCCTACTCTTGATTCGGTCCTCCTCGTTAATGAGTTTCCGGAAGTGTTTCCAGATGATTTACCCGGTATTCCTCCTGAAAGGGAAATAGACTTCGGTATTGACCTTCTCCCAGATAAGCAACCTCTCTCTATTCCTCTTTACCGTACGGCCCTGGTAGAACTTAGGGATTTAAAAGAGCAATTGAAAGATTTGTTGGATAAGGGTTTCATCCGACCGAGTATCTCTCCATGGGGTGCTCCAGATTTGTTTGTTAGAAAGAAAGATGGTTTGCTCTGTATGTGTATTGACTACTGGCAATTGAACAAGGTAACTATTAATAATAAGTATCCTCTCCCAAGGATAGATGATTTGTTTGATCAACTTGAAGGAGCAAGTTACTTCTCTAAGATTGACCTTCGGTCGGGTTATCACCAATTGCAGGTGAAAGAGGACGACATTCCAAAGAAGGCTTTTCATACTCGATATGGTCATTATGTGTTTTTGGTAATGTCGTTTGGTTTGACTAATGCTCCGTCGGCATTTATGGATTTGATGAATAGGGTGTTTAGACAATACCTTGACATGTTTGTGAGTGTGTTCATTGAGGACATATTGATCTATTCGAGGAGTGAAGACGAGCATACCAATCATTTGAGGATTGTGTTGCAATTTCTCAAGGACCAACAACTTTTTGCAAAGTGTAGTAAATGTGAGTTTTGGCTAAGATCCGTGGCTTTTCTTGGTCATATTGTTTCTAGCAAGGATACTGAGGTAGATCCTAAGAAGAAGGATGCGGTCAACAGTTGGCCTAGACCTCTATCCCCTTTGGATATTAGGAGTTTCTTCTGTTTAGCCGGTTACTATGATGAAAGTTGCTTTGAGAGTAGAGCATAGATGATGCTGTTGTTGTTAATTGTTGTGAAAGGATTTCTCACATAATTACTTCATGCATAAATGTTAAAGGTTTTCTCACATAAAGGATTATAAGGTTGAAAGGCCTTCTCTCCTAAAATGAATCAAAGTTAAGGAGCTATTCTAATGAAAACTAGCTTTGATTGGTAGTCTAAATGGTACCTTTCCATGGATAACTTATGACTTAGCTTGGATTGGTAACATGACGTGCCCTTCCATGGATGATAAAGACAAGTAGATAAAAATGACTATTCCGTGGGATTTACGCTTAGCACCGAGAGGATATTGAGATGGAAGCTCTCCCGTTAGTAGAGGCCGGGTTTCTAGTAGTAATATCTTTATCCCATACCTATGTGACCCCATAGGATGAATATCTTAGATAGATATTAGCTAGTGGATCCACATAAGCTAGTAGTTCATGGTCTTACCTTGGCAAGTAGGACACCCCTTTTCGGTGTAGGGTAGACACCGGATTCCGTGTTGATAGCTCACATGGTCTTATATGTCAGTTAAAGGTAAATCTCCCACAATAATGAACGAAGGTTACTTCTAGAAGTATCTCACAAAATTTTGAAAGAAGTTAGCTTGCATTGACCATGTTTTATGACCTATGTATTTCTCATTCTTTTATATCATGTTTAGGTTCGTCATTGCATGTTTATGAATTGTCCCTTTTAAGCATGTTTCGAATGTTTTATGCATGACTTTCATACTTAGTGCATTCTTGTACTAACACATACTCTTGCATACATTGTTTCCCCAATGTAGGGTCCGAAGTTACAAGTTCTCATTCTCGTGGCTAGGAGTCACCTTCAGCTTTTACTTAGTAGTGGCGAGTCCTCATGATCTGAGGACCAAGATGTTATCCAGTTCTTTGTCTTTACTTTTTAGTTTTTTTACTTGATGTATGGGCTGCTTCCCGATTACTCTTATGTACTATATGGCTTTGAGACGATGTTTAGACTTCCACTTCAGTATATAAACTCTTTTATGTTGGAACTGTCTTTAAATATTTTATATATCTATCATCTTGTATGAAGAGAGCTAAGTGGCTTATATGGGGTCTTTCGGGGTCTTATACGCCATGTTACTCCTAGGGGATACCTTGGGTCGTAACATGAAAATATCTTATACTAGTCCATTTTTGGTTTGTGGTTTGATTTACGAACCGTAGATCCCATCCGTGGATTCTATATTGAATTTTTAAGTCTCAAAAGTCAAATTACGGGTCCAAACGACGGCCTGTAGGTGGACTTACGACTCGTTGGTTGGATCCGTAGGATTTGGGTCCCAAAAGTTGACTCATAGTATTCTCTGACGACTTGACAGGACGGGTTGGAGTCGTCGTGCACAGACTCAAAAAACTCTGGTATGACAGTCTTTGGTGAAACGGTCTTAACTTTTTACTCCGAACATGAAATGATGCAAACGTGGAGTTGGGAAGAGAACTCAAATAACTTTAATTTGGTAGGTCATATGATACCTAATTCATTATGTATCGGAGATATAATCATTTTAAGTTGAGCTAAGTAGAATCTTATGTCAAAACTTAATCGGTAATGAAGCTTTCAACTAAACTTTATGCTAGGGGGTTCTTATGACCTTAAGTAATATCTAAATCTATTATAACACTAAAGAAATGACCTTAACACTTAAGAAATATTAAGAATCACTCGTACGACCTCATACTCAAATGAAGAATACTTCAAGTCTTAACTTAGAAATTTTTGGGGTGTTACAAAGTTTAGACAACAAGTCCAATTAGGTCATTATTTTAGCCGTGTTATAATCTCGCTCATGATTTTTTTTCCAATTGTTCCTTGCTCATGCTCAATTCTAAATGAGACACTTTGTCCTCTCTAGTATGCCTTGCTCGGTTCAATTTGTCATGTCATCTAGCAACATCGTTGCTATGTGGAACTGTTGTCGCATCAGCCCACCTTGAATAAGTTGATCAGCCAAGCCTTTATTGACTGAATCAAGGCTGCAACAAAAGTACTGCAACAATAAATTTTCTGGAACACCGTGTGTTGGACATTGTAGAAGTAATTTTTGGAATCGCAACCATCTCTCATGTAGATGCTCACCCACTATTCTTTTAAAATTTTGGATGTTGTTCCTAAGCTTCACCATTTTCGAGGGAGAAAAGAATTGTCACGACCAGGGGTACCCCTAGATGTAACATGGCGTATAGAACCTCGAAGGACTCCATACAAGACACTTAGCTATCATAACATAAGAAATAGAACAATAAGAGTAAAACAATAGCCCATGTCTAAATCATTTTATAAAACAAAAAGCGGAAGTCTAAACTCATGTCTCATCATAGCCATCTAATACAATCGAATGAAATTGGGCCTAGCCCATACATCATGTTTATAAATGAAATACTAGAAAGAAACTAAGAAGATAAAACTCCGTCCTCGAACCATGAGGACTCACCAAAGCTCAGGAATATCTCAAGTCAACCTCTAGCCATGAAAACCTGAAACCTGACTGTCGGACCCTACATTTGGAAAAAATGTAGGCAAGAGTATGCGTTAGTACAAAACAATGTACCAAGTATTATAGCCATGCATAAAACATTTAAAACATGCTAAAAGGGACATTTAATTTCATAATATGCAATTGACCAAGCTAAACATGATATAAAGCTTTATAAAACATAAGTCATAAAATCTTGGTCAATGTAAGCTAACTTCTTCTTTAAAGCCTTTGAACTCAAGTGAGATACTTCTTGAAGTAACCTTAGTTCATTATTATTTGTGGGGAAATTAGCCTTAACCGACCCGAGACCATGTGAGCTATAACATGATCACCCGGTGTCTCCCACACCGAAAAGGGTTGTTCT
Source organism: Solanum etuberosum (assembly GCA_029582245.1). Lineage (NCBI taxonomy): Eukaryota > Viridiplantae > Streptophyta > Magnoliopsida > Solanales > Solanaceae > Solanum > Solanum etuberosum. Next base: position 49,351 of record JAJONR010000364.1, read on the forward strand.
ACTTGCCTAAGGTAGAACCATGAACATCTAGCTTAAGTGGATCCACTAGCTAATCAATCTATGTGGGCACATAGTTTATGGGATAAGGAGATTGCTACTAGAAACCCGACCTCTATTACGGGGGAGCTTCCATCTCATGAGATTACTTTGGAAACCTGGCCTCTACTACGGGAGAGCTTCCATCTCACTATCAATATCCACTCGGTGCTAAGCATAAATTCCCACGGAATAGTCATTTCTTACTTGACTTCATTACTCAGGAAAAGGTGTCCCGCGGCTTCTGTTGACGGTACGACCTACGGACCGTGGGTCGACCTACGGTCTGTAGGTCACCCTCTGTGGCTCAACACTTATAAACTTCAATCAGGTACTGGAACCTTAACTTCTCTGATCTCATTGACGGTTGTGCAGGACGGACCGTGGGTCGACCTATGGTCCGTCGTCTACTCCGTGGTTCCACACTTGGTCAGACTTCCCTGATGCATCACCTACGGTCCGTGGACTGGACTATGGTCCGTCCTGGCACTCGGTGGACTTAGTACTGGAACTCAACTCCCAGACCAGGACCTACGACTGCCCATCCACGGTCCGTCGTTGGACCTACGGTCCATAGGTCGCTCCGTTGGTGGCTTCTTCTGCACTTTTCAGCTCGCATCTTCATCAACCGCATCCAAGCCTATTTCCTACAAGAATTATAAACAAAAAATTATTTCTAATAACAAAATAGCCCAAGACACACACAAACTCTAAGTGAAACGCATCAAAAATACCGTAACCTCACGGTATATCAACACCCTCAACTTAAACTTGTAGTTTGTCCTCAAGCGACACACTAAACTCTAAAAGACACTTATGTAGAAGCAGATATACAAACTCAAGCAATCACATGGCTTTTTTCAATTAATTCCATCACATTAGTGCAAATCTTTTCATCTAGACTCAACAATCTAACTCATGCGGATCAAAACATGACATAGATCGACCAATAGACACCACAACATACACTTTTCACAATCACCAAGGTACCTATTCTTCAACAATGTAACTAGTGCCCTCACTTCAAAAGAAATCCCTTTTTCACACAATAGATATGAATTTCAAGTATTAGGATTCATTCAATAGTCACGCTCAGAAGTGACTTCAAGTACAGTTAGTGCTCAATACCATAGGCTTGCCCTTATTTTCACTGCATAGACTCTCCAAACTAGTCACTAGGATCACTATAGGACTTTCTTAGTTTGTAACGTAGCCTCAGGGTCAGGTATGGTATATTTGGATACTTTTTAGTGACTTTTCTGCCCTCCTTGACATTACATTGACTCTTTTTTTATCTCTTGCCTCAGCCAATTCTTGACATCTTTTCATTTTCTTTTCTTTCCCTTGACTCTCCTCAATACAGATGTGACTTTTGACTTTTTAGCTCATAATTTATTTCTTCATTTTTCTTTGCTTCTTTCAGCACTTTTGTCATTCCTCTTTTTGCTTCTTTTAAATAAAGTCACATCTTTTTCTATCTTTTCTTTTCTTTTTCTCTCTTCAACACGAAACTCTTTTCATACCCTTTTTCTTTCGGTTTCCTTTTCCATAGCCACCCTCAACTTATGTATTTTGCATGAGTTGAGGTGCACAACATCCAATGTCGGACCAGGGCCAAGATCAAGGTAACTTTTTGAATTAGCCACCCTCAAATTAGGCTTTTGGCCTAAGTCAAGGTGCATATGTCCAAGGAGGGACCAGGGCCAAAACAATTATTTTAGGGAAGGTGAGTTAGGTGTATTGAAAGAAGTGGTCTACATTAAGCTCAAACATTTGGATCAAAGGGAACATTTATTTCATTTGGTTGAATCATTTTAGGCTTGAGTGGACTTATTTGAACAAGGGCCTGTGATCATTTCCCAGCTTCTAGCCTAGATTATCTAAGCAGGGCCAACGGGGCAAGTTCTAGATTGGCACATGCTTTATTAACATTTAAACTTTTCTCACACACTATTGGCACATTATTTCATAATCGAATTATTGAATTACCCAGTTCAAGTTTTAGCTTAAGTCATGCTATCATACCGGTTCCTTATCATGTCATATGAAGATCCAACACATTCAACTCATTCAGCCTATAGATCTAGCAAATGTCAAAAGTTTTGGACACGTATCAATTTCAGGCTTTTTATGTCATCATGCTTTCATTCTTCTACTTACTTCTACACATATAATCTTAAACATGCCGGTTCAACATAAAAGTAAACAGTCCCTTGGGGGAAAAGAACACAGGCAAGAAAATCCCAAAAGGAGGATTATGAGTTGGGTTACTCAGACTTCACCATATCACTCACAATCCATTTACCCCACCCCCAACAGAATAAGGTGCAATTTCCCTCAATTCACAAAAATCAAAAGGAAAGCATAGGGTGAAGCAAACATGTGGCGCAAATGCGTCGAAGACCCATCAAGAAGCGGGTGGGTTCGGTTTCCCATAGCCCACTGGATCAACACTAGGGACGCTATCAGTAGCGCCCTCACCAACTATGGAAGCACCATTAGTAGTGCTCAAAATGCCAGATGGGCCAACATCCACCTCACGGGCCCACTGCTGTCTCCTCTCCTCATCAAGTATAGACTCCCTCTGGGCCACCTCAAACTGCTGGCGCTCTTTTTTCTTCAATCGTCGAGCCTCATCAGCATCGGAAGTGTGGTCGGAGTGGTGGCGCTTCAACAGTACGGGAAGAGTTTGGTGGTGGCATAGCATCGCCAAATAGGGCAGTCATCACCACATCATCCTCCTCCATTGTAGGGGTAGCCTCTAGTGCAGTCTCAGTAGGGGCTAAGAGGGCATGAACATCAGCACGGAGGCTCGCGAACACCGTCTGGAAGGTGGTCACATCTATGGTAGGAACAGGCCTCTCCAAGACTCTCAACTCGAAAGCATCCAGGCTCTTATGAACGGCCTGAATCTTCCGCTCCATCATCTGCTCCATCCTCGCCTCGAACTCCTCAATAGAGCGCTGCATCCATGGCCTTATATGCTGCAGCAAGGTGGCCATCTGTGTCTCCAGCTTCTGGACTCGGGCTAGAGGAACGGCAGTAGACCCTGAAGGGGGAGTGGCTCGGGAGGAGCTTGGGGCCTGACTAGTGGCCGAAGAAGGTGGATCCTGGGCATCTGCTGTAGGGGCTGGAAAGGCACTGTCATCAGCCTGCATCTGCTCCACATCCATAACAAGATCAGCACCCAAAGGTGGTACATCAACCTGTGGCTCCCTCCGTGGTGCAGCAAGGTTGGCATCATCCCGAATGAGGCCGATGTCCAAAGTCTTGGTCACCTCAAGCAGCCTGTCACAATGCCAAATAGGCATTGAAGCCTCCCGGCAGAAATGGAATATCAGACACGAGAATGGCAGGGTGGTGGTGGTGGTCTTGAAGGCACTCTCGTGGATCTCTGCGATCAGGATGCGGGCAAAATCAATCTCCAAACCCGCTATAATGGCTGATAGCATCACGGCCCGGTCCCATGTAATAACATTGTCCACCTGAGTAGGGGACAGTCGATTCCGAACCAATAGAAAGAAGAACTTCGCAGTGAAGCTCAGAGTCGCCTTCCTAATACCAAGTGTAGGAGTCCGTACCCACTCAGTGCGCTCCCATCCTCGGCAATATGACGAGCCATCCACCTCAAAAGTGTCTCCCTCTACTCGGCATCCCTATGAAATGCCCCGCTCTGAATGATGCCCATCTTGTAGTCATACTCTGCTGTATTAATAGACAGTGTGTGGGCTGGGCCATATATGAACCGGCGAATGGTGGCCTCTAAGATGACGACCGGGAAATCCCGCACCAATGTGGACTGAAGTGGAGGCTGAGCTACGGGCTCGGCCCGTTTAGAGATGGCATTCCGGATGGTGGCAGCATAAGAGACATAGAACTCTCTGGTCATCTCCTCGCTGTAGTTCCTGGGGTTCCGTGCCATCCACTTGCATCTGTGCCTCCTGAAGAGCTCCTCTATAACTAGTGCAGTGTGGAGGCTTCCTGTAAGGACCCTGCGCTCCTCAGTAACGGTCCTAGCCATCCTTCGGTGTTCGTTCAACATGGTCCCATTCTCATACAACTGGTACTAGCCCGGAACACACCATCTTTTAGGCTTATCGGCATTGGGGGTAGGCTTAACTCTGGTAGGTACTGGGCTGTCGTCTGAGCTATCGGCATCACAGGAAGAAGTGGGACTGCCGCTAGAACTAGAGCCGGAGTGCGACTCGAAGCCGGAATGTATGGCCCCCTCCTCAGACTGGGGGGAGGTGACCTCGACCTCGTCACTCGTATAGCTAACCTGCAGGGCTCTGTTCCGTGTAGTGAGGGGGGCAGTAGGGGAACCCCTGGTGGTAGGTGGGACATACTCCGTATCACTATCCTGAGTCAACAGATGTCAGGAAGGGGCGACTGATTTGGACTTTCCCTTCCTAGCATACATGGGAGCTTCATTGGGAGCCATGGTACCTGTAGAAGCTTAGTTAGTATCAAAATAAGGCCATAAGACTCATGGAATAATTTTAGAACAAGATTCGGACCCAGACAAAAACTCAAAAAAATTTCAGAAAGTAGCTGAACTGGTGACCCACGGTGGGAACCTACGGTCCGTCGAAGGAACGACGGTACGTGGGTCCCCTCCGTAGGTCAAGAGGTCACATTTTTGGGTTCCAAATGGGGAACCACGGATGTGCATAATGGTCCATCGATCAAACGACAGACCGTAGTCCACACCGTGGTTCTGCACTTAACCAAACTTTTATGAGTTACTGATCCATGGACCTCGACCTACGGTCCGTATGTTGACCTACGGTTCGTAGGTTGAAGTCGTGGATCAGTTCTGTGCCAGGCTAACCCTCAACTTTGTAACCACCACAATTTCTACAAACATTAAATCAAACTAAGTCTAATTCATGAATTTCAACACAATATATGGTAGTTCATCATCCTTAGGGTTTCGATCACACAAAATTCAACTTTTTAACACACCGAAACAATGAACCCTAAGTCAAAACTGCCAATTATACCCATTAACCGATTTATTTGGTTTAAAGTTACTACACACTCACATACCATCATTCCAAGGGTGGTTCTAACTACACTTCAACATTCAAATAGGAGATTTACAACCCAAGGTCAAGTTCAACTTCGTGATTTCAAATGATAAACAATGACAAGTTCAAAGTTATTTTAAAATCGCTTACCTTACAAGCAAATCGAAGTTGGTAAGTGTTTTATTGCAATGAAATCCTTGTACCTTTGCTAGCCTTTGTCACCGAACCCGGACTTTGAAAGTGTTGGGGAATAAAATGGAAGTGGTAGAATGATTTGGGAGAGAAGAGGGGAGATATGGGATCTGGGTAGTTGATTTGTATCAGTTGGGGAGTGATATGGGGTTATTAATGGGTGATTATGGGTATTTGGAGGGTTAAAAATGGTTGGGGGGGAATATGGAAGTGGGGAATGTTTTAAAAATGGAAGGTTTTATTTAAAAAGGGGTGCGGGTCGGGTTAGGCAGAAACCCTAGTCTTGACCCACGAGACCCCGTCGATGGTCCATCAATCGGGTCCGTAGGTCACTCTGACACTTAGAAAAATTAGAAAACTTACCTGGGATCTACTGACACCATCCACGGTCAGTGGATTGACCAACGGACCGTCGATGGTGTCCGTAGACCACTGCACAACAGGTTTCTGCAAATTTTGCCTTTTCGTCCCTGCACACGTAGCAACCATTAGGACTTTATTTTTACATTTTCTGGACACTTTTTAGACACAAAAAATATTCTATATCTAGCCCACACTAAAACATAAAAATAAACACCTATCTAAAAGGCTAAAAAATTCAAAAAGAAAGAAGAAAACTCCTAAATCGAAAAGAAGATCCTATAGTTGGCTAGATTATACATCTTGGGTTGCCTCCCAAGCAGCGCTTGATTTAACATCGCGGAACGACGTAGACACCTTGATTACTCAGACTTTATCAAGATAATAGGCCTCAATCACTTCTTGCACACTCTCAGATTTCCCCAAGTAGACTTTGATCCTTTGTCCGTGCACTTTGAACCTCGTTCCTTCCTTGTTCTCGAGCTCGACCGCTCCATGTGGAAATACTTGAGTGACTCTGAATGGCCCGGTCCACTTGGACTTGAGCTTGCCAAGAAACAAGCGCAACCTTGAGTTGAATAAGAGCACCAGATCACCCACAACAAATTTACGCTTTTCAATCTTTTGATCATGGTACTTTTTCATCTTCTCCTTGTACAAGGCTGAACTTTCATATGCTTTTAGGCAAAACTCATCAAGCTCATTCATGTCATTCAGTCTTTGACTCGATGCGACGCCCCAATCCAAATTCAACTTCTTTAGCGCCGATATTTCTTTATTCTCTAGCTCTACAGGCAAATGACATGACTTCGCATATACAAGTTAGTAGGGGGACATACCTATGGGTGTCTTGAATGCGGTGCCATAGGCCCATAGAGCATCATCAAGCCTTCTTGACCAATCAGTTATGTTAGTGTTCACAGTCTTTTCAAGGATTTGCTTTATCTCTCTGTTTGACACCTCAACTTGCCCACTAGACTGCGGATAATAAGGAGTTGCTACAATGTGACGAACTCCACATTTCTCAAGAAACACCTTGAACAACTTCTTACAAAAGTGAGAACCTCCATCACTGATAATTGCCCTAGGTGTACCAAATCAGGAGAAGATACTCTTTTTCAGGAATGCGGTGACACTCTTTCCCTCATTGTTTGAAAGCGCAATTGTTTCCACCCATTTCGATACATAGTCAACCGCAACAAGAATATACTTTATCCCATGCGAACTCACAAATGGACCCATGAAGTAAAGGCCTAAGACATCAAATAACTCAATCACCAATATCGGATTCATATGTAGCTCTTGCTTCTTTGAAATTCCTCCTTCTCTTTGGCAACGGTCACAAGACTTGGCGAAATCATGAGAATCTTGGTGGATGGTAGGCCAGTAATACCCACACTGTAAAATTTAGTGAGCAGTTCGGATACCACTATGGTTCCCACCAACAGGCAATGAATGACAAGCCTCTAGTATACTCATCATCTCAATCTCGGGCACACAGCGACGAATAATCCCATCAGCACAAATACGGAACAAGTAAGGCTCATCCCCAAATAATTTCTTCACATCAGTCATGGATTTTTTTCTTTGGTGGAATGACAAATCCGACGAAACCAAATCACTTGCCAAGTAATTATAGAAATCTACGAACCAAGGGATAATATCATAAGACGCGGCCAATACTTGTTCATCAGGGAATGCATCATTAATCTCAATTCCATCCTCAAACTTGATCATAGCTTCCTCCTCTAATCTGGACAAATGATCAACAACTTGATATTTTGTCCCCTTTATATCTTTCACCTCAAACTCGAACTCTTGCAACAAAAGCACCCATCTAATCAACCTCGGTTTTGCATCCTTTTTACCCATCATATACCTCAATGCAAAATGGTCAGTATGCACTATGAGCTTAGAACCAAGCAAGTAGGACCTAAATTTTTCGAATGCGAAAACCACAGCATGGAGTTCCTGTTTAGTCACAGTATAGTTGTTTTGAGCCACATTCAGAGCTTTGCTGGCATAGTAAATCGAATGAAGAATCTTTTCTCGCCTCTGGCCCAATACCATCCCAAGCGCCACCCCACTCACATCACACATAACTTCAAACGGTTGTCCCCAATCCGGTGAAATAATGATAGGTGCGGAAGTTAACTTGGCTTTCAACTCTCCAAATATTGTCAGACAAGCATCATCAAAATCAAACTTACACTCCTCTTCGAGTAATTTGCACAATGGGTGTGCAATTTTTGAGAAATATTTTATGAACCTCCGTTAGAAACCTGCATGCCCAAGAAAACTTCGAACACCTTTTACAGAGATGGGTGGTGGAAGCTTTTCTATTACCTCAACTTTGGCTCAATCAACCTCAATACTTTTCTGCAAAATTTGATGACCCAGAACTATACCCTCTTTCACCATAAAGTGGCACTTTTCCCAATTGAGCACAAGATTGCACTCTTCACACCGTTTCAGTACCTCGGTCAGATGCATCAAGCAACCATCAAACGAGTCACCTACCACACATAAATCATCCATAAATACCTCAATAGTGTCCTCCTCCATATCTGAAAATATCGACATCATACAACGCTGAAAGGTCGCTGGAGAATTACACAACCCAAATGACATCCTTTTGAATACGAAAGTCCCATAGGGAAAAGTGAAGGTGGTTTTTCTCTTGGTCTTCCGGAGCTATGGAAATTTGATTGTAGCCCGAATACCCATCTAGAAAATAATACCAACCCTTACCAGCGAGACGATCCATCATCTGATCGGCATAGGGAAGTGGTCTTTCTCTGTCCATGCGTTTAGCTTGCAGTAGTCCATGCACACTCTCCAACCAGTCACCGGCCTCATTGGAACAAGTTCATTCTTAGCATTTGGAACCGCAGTGATTCCCCCTTTGTTGGGCACACACTGAACAGGACAAACCCAACTACTATCGGCAATGGGGTATATGACTCCAGCATCCAACCACTTAATGATCTTCTTTTTCACAACCTCTTGCATAGGGGGATTCAGTCTCCTTTGGTGTTCAATACTTGGCTTACTCTCCGACATGAGTTGGATTTTGTGCGAACAAATTCTCGGTGGAATACCAATAATATCCGCAATAGTCCATCCAATAGCACTCTTGAACCTCTTCAAAACAGAAACCAAGGCCTCAACTTGCTCCTCGCTCAAATCCGCAGCAATGATTACTGGTAAAGTGCAATCTCTCCCCAAGAATACATACCTCAAGTGGGATGGTAGAGCCTTGAGTTCCAGTTTTGGGGGCTCTTCCACAGACGGTTTTGCAGGAGGGGATGCGCGATTCTTCATATCTAATTCCAATCTTTTTGGTTTGGAATGAAAATTGAACCTATCAAGTGCGGCCACCAATTCATCATAGTCTTCAATACCATCACCATCAAAATTCATCATTACAGCTACCAGTGCATCAACACCCAACCTCTCTTCAATAGATACCTCAGAACCTCTATCCACAATATGCGTCACCATCGATACCGACTTAAGATCACTTTCCTGCTTCATAGACCTATATATATTAAAAGTTACCTCCTCATTATTCAGTCGGAATTTCATCTGCCCTCTCTCTATATCAACTAAGGCATACCCAGTAGCAAGGAATGGTCTCCCTAAGATGATGGGAACCTCAAAATCAACCTCACAATCAAGTATCACAAAATCTGCTGGAAATATGAACTACTCCCCTTTCACAAGGACATCTTGGAGAACACCAATGGGCTTCTTCAGAGTTCTATCGGCCATGAGTAGACGCATCGTAGTACGTTTTGGAGCCCCTAACCCCAACTTCTTTTAGATAGACATTGGCATCAAATTAATGCTGGCACCCAAGTCGCACAAAGCTTTCGCAAAGTGTAACATCCCAATGGTACAAGGAATAGTGAAAACTCTAGGATCCTCTATCTTTTGCACAAGTGACCTAGTAGCAATGGCACTGCAATGTTGCATCCTCTCATCATTCTCAAAACTGACATCCCTCTTTTTGGTCACCAAGTCTTTCATGAATTTAGCATACCCGGGCATTTGTTCTAAAGCTTCTATCAACGGAACATTGATGGACAGTTGCTTCAAAATAGTGATGAACTTGCGGTATTTTCGTTCTTCAGTCTTTTTCACCAACCTTTGTGGGAATGGAGGTGGAGGTCTAGGCATGGGAACAACTTTTTGGGTCACCTCAGCTTCCTTTGCAATATCATCTTTTGGCACTTCAGTAACCTCAATCTCATCCTTCATTTGCAATATCATCTTTTGGCACCTCAGTAACCTCAATCTCATCCTTCTCTATCACCTTTTCAAACTCAGACGGCATGGGTGGGTCAATGGTCTGTTTTCCTCCGCGAGTAGTGACTGTCATACAATGCCCATCATTTTTCAGATTCTGGATGGTGTTTCTAGGAAGTGTGCCAGGCTGACGTGGATTTGCATTGTTGGACAACTGACTAAACTGCTGCTCAAGTTGCTTGATCAACACTGCATTGGCATCAACTTTTTGACCGATTCCATAAAAGTCATTTCGCATCTCCTTCACATTATCATCAGTTACATCAAACCTCTTCATCATCTTTTGCATCATATCCTCAATGCGTGACATACTGTTACGAGACTCTCTATTACCAGGAGGGACGTAGGGACCAGCCTTATCATTTCTATTACCATAGTTTTTCCGGTTGTAATTGTTATCACAATTGTAGTTCCCATCCCGGAAATAGATATTCTCGGTTGTAGTTACCCTCACGATTGTAGCCTCCATATTTCCGACCTGTGTTTCCTTGACCTTGGCGCCAATTATCCGAGTTGGAATCTTGGTCGTTGGTTCGGAAACCCCCCATCTGATCATTCACAAAATTTGCATGCTCCTCATAGTAACACTCCTGAACTGGTGGTAGTAGAGATCTAGTCATATAATTCACAGCATTTACCTTTTCCGCACTACCACTCACATGTTTTAATACCAAACCCAATTATGTTCTCATCTGTGCCATCTCTTCCCGAATGTCATCATTGGATTGTATGGGTGCGATTTGGACAGCGAACGTGGTCCTACCAGTATTTGCCTTTCTAGTGCTCCAGGCTTTGTTGTTTTGGGAAATCCTCTCAAGCTTTTCAGCGATCTCCCCAAACGTGCACTCACAATACGATCCTCCGGCAATAGTATCTAGCACAGCTCTTCCATTGTCATCCTTCCCTCTATAGAAATACTCCTTCAAAGACTCATCATTAATGCAGTGGTTTGGAACACTTCTGATGAACCCAGTGAACCTATTCCAAGAACTACTTATCGACTCTACTGGTAATGCCGCGAAGTTGTTCAGTTTATCTTTATGATTTAACTTCTTGGACACCGAAAAGTATCTTTTTGTGAACATCTTGTGCATTTGGTCCCATGTATAGATTGAATTGTATGGTAACTCAGAAAACCACACAGCAGCATCTCCAGTCAGTGATAGTGGAAAGACCCTCAGAACGATGACATCCATATCTAGCTCCGGTCGTCCGACACAACTTTTTCAAACACTGGACAATTTCACCATGAGAGCATAAGGATCTTCCGAAGCCAACCCATCAAATAACCCTCTCACTGTAAGCATCTGTATCAAACTGCTGGTTACCACAAATGTATGACCTGGAGTTAGAGGAGGAAGAACAATAGGCCCATCTGATGTAGTCACATCATAATCAGCCCTGTAATGCTCACGAAACCTCGGTGCTGGTGGATTTTGAACCCTTTCTGCATTACCAATTAAGTTACCACCATGAACCTAAGCGGGCACATTAATAACACCTGGAGGCTGCAACTCTACTCCATCTCCTAAACCCTCTCTGATTGGATTGTTGTGTAGCCCTTGATTATTCATTTTTCTCAAAGTTTTACTCAACTCTGGATTGTAGGGGGTCAATGGTTTGCCTCAACTCCATGTACTTGGCATAAACTAGAGTGGAAAGCTGTAGAAAATAAAAATGTAAAATCAGGAAATACTTGACTAAAGTTCAATAATGTAGTTAAACTTAATCTAAAAAACAAATTCCCTGGTACCGGCGCCAAAATTTGATACGCTCAAATAACACTTCCCTAAAGAAGTATAAGTGATCGGTGTCAAATAAAGAACCCAACTTGTAGGTTGGAGTCGATCCCACGAGGAATATGATTTAGACTTAAACTTAACTCACAATTATATCATTTTAGTCAAATTATTTCCGAGAAAGTAAACAGGGGGGATTTTTTAATTAAGTAACAGTTTAGAATGCTTAAGTAACAAGTGAACACAATTTAAACTTTGAGTTATCAATATGAGAAAGAAACTAGGGTATATGTGTTCCCCACAAGCTCTTAACGCGGTAATCCTAATAATAGTAATCCTTTCCTAGTGTTTTACATGCAAAGTTGTTAAATTAGGTATCCCTAAGTGATTGGTCCTCCAAGTAGGAAATTTCACAACGCACCTTGGTCCGGCTACGGGTGTATGCTTTACTAACCTTTACCTTTTACCCCAGATTAGTCATCATATAAATGTATGGCTTAGTTTTCACCCTCACTCCAATTGACACTAGACTATTAGATAGCATCCACTAAATCTCTGTTGTTAATTCTTTTCTCATTAACTACCTCCTTGGTCCGGCAAGTAAAAGCGAGTTCTAATGTTGTGCATCGTTAAAAAGACTTATAAGCGAAAGAATTAACAATGCATGCTTGAACACTATTCAAAAATTACTTAATTATTATTCATACGTTGTTAATTACTCATGGTTCCCACAGCCCTAGTTGTGGATTTAGCTACTCATGCTTGAAATATCACAATTCATAATTGGGTAAAAAGAATTCATGAACTTACAAGAAGAATTGATGAAACCCGAAATCTTCAATTGAATTTCAAAGAAAAAATTGTAAAAAATGAAAATCGGAAAGTTAATTGCTAAGAGTTTGCAAATTAATTCCAAAAGAACAAAACTTAGAAGTATATAATAATGTCTAACCCCCAAAAATGGAGATTACAACTCCTATTTATAGAAAACAAATCCTAAATAAAACAGGAAGTAAAATAAGGAAATAAACTACTGGAATGCGGCTTTTGTTGACGGCACGACCTATAGACCGTGGGTTGACCTACAGTCCGTAGGTCACCCTCTGTGGCTTAACAGTTAGAAACATCAATTAGGTACTGGAACCTCAACTTCTCTGATCTCATTGACGATTGTGCAGGACTGACCGTGGGTCGACCTACGGTCCGTCGTCTGCTCCATGTTTCCACACTTGGTCAGACTTTCCTGATGTTCGACCTACGATGCATCACCTACGGTCCGTGGACTGGACTACGGTCCGTCCTGGCACTCCGTGGACTGAGTACTGGAACTCAACTCCCAGACCAGGACCTACGACTACCCATCCATGGCCCGTCATTGGACCTACGATCCATGGGTCGCTCCGTTGGTGGCTCCTTCTGCACTTTTCAGCTCACATCTTCATCAACCGCATCCAAGCCTATTTCCTGGAAGAATTATACACAAAACATTATTCCTAATAACAAGATAGCCCAAGACACACACAAACTCTAAGTGAAACGTATCAAAAATACCGTAACCTCACGGTATATCAACACCCTAACCCAATTCTTGAAGCATCACAATAAACCACAAAACCATTCATCCCTTCCGATAAGGTCAACACCGGAGCGGAAGTAAGTCTATCTTTCAACTCTTGAAAACTCTTTTCACACCCTTCAGACCATATGAACTTAGCCTTATTTTGACTCAAAGCCGTCAAAGGAGAGGCAATTGAGAGAATCCTTCAACAAACCTTCTATAATAACCGACTAAACCCAAGAAACTTCTAATATCCGAAGGAGTTAGAGGTCTAGGCCAACTCTTGACCGCATCCGTCTTCTTAGGATCTACCTCAATACCCTTACTTGAAACAATATGACCAAGGAAAGCTACAGATCTCAACCAAAATTCACATTTGCTAAACTTTGCAAAAAGTTGTTGGTCCTTAAGAATTTTCTACACAATCCTCAAATGATCAATATGCTCATTCTCACTTCTCGAATAGATCAAAATATCATCAATGAACACAATCACAAACATGTCAAGGTATTGTCTAAACACCTTATTCATCAAATCCATAAACACCGCAGGAGCGTTAGTCAAACCAAACGACATCACTAGGAATTCATAATGACCATACCTAGTTTGAAAAGCCGTCTTCGGAATGTCATTTTCCCTCACCCTCAATTGGTGATAGCTCGATCGAAGATCAATCTTAGAGAAATAACTTTCCCCTTAAAGTTGATCAAATAATTCATCTATCCTTGGAAGATGATACTTATTCTTAATAGTCACCTTGTTCAACTGACGATAGTCTATACATATACGAAGGGAACCATTCTTCTTTCTAACGAACAAAACCGGAGCACCCCATGGAGAGATACTCGGTCGGATGAAACCCTTGTCTAATAGATCTTTCAATTGATCCTTCAACTCCTTAAGTTTTGCCGGAGCCATACGGTAAGGAGGAATAGAGATAGGTTGCGTATCTGGGAGAAGGTCAATACCGAAGTCTATTTCCCGCTCGGGAGGAATACAGGTAAGTCATCTGGAAATACTTCTGGAAACTCATTTACAACGGGGACCGACTCAAGAGAAGGGGTTTCAGAATCTACATCCCTCACCCCTACTAGATGGTAAAAGCAACCTTCAGCTATCATCCTTCTAGATTTAAGACAAGAGATAAATTGACCCTTAGGCATAGAATCCCCTGCCTTCCGCTCTAGGATAGACTAATTTGGAAACTGAAATTTGACTACACGAGTTCTACAATCAATAGAAGCATAACATAAGTGCAACCAATCCATACCCAAGATAACATCAAAATCTAACATATCAAGTTCTACCAAATTAACAAGAGTAACTCTATGAGATAAGGAAACGGGACACTTTCTATAGACCCTCTTGGCCACCACAGAATCACCAACAGGAGTAGAGACATAAAAAGGTTCTAACAACACATCGGGGAGATCATCAAACCTCATAGCCACATAAGGCGTCACAAAAGATAAAGTAGCACCGGGATCAAAAAAAGAATATACATCTAGTTGAAAAACTTTCAACGTACCAATAACCAAATCCGGAGAACTCTCTTAGTCACCTCTAGTCTGAAGAGCATAGAAACGGTTTTTCTTAGGAGCATTGGAACCCGAACTACTAGGAGTAGCTTGCTTTCCCTCTCTCCCTTTAGTCGTAATCATCGGGCAATCCCTCATTTTGTGACCACTTTTTCCACAACCATAACAACCATCCGTGCCGGCTAGGCACTTACCATCATGCTTCCTTCCACACTTAGTGCAATTTGTCCTAGGCATTGAAGATCCACTACCATTACCTCCTTGAGGCTTAGGGTTAGACACCCTATCTTGGTTGAAGTTTGGAGGAGTATTACAAGAATCTCGGCCGGAAAATTTTTGTCGGAATCTAGGACGACCTTGTCTATCGGACCTTGCATGAGAGAAATTACCATCACTGGTCTTTGCCCTTTTTACCTCTCTAGACTTTTCCTTAAGTTTTTCCTCCTCAATTTGTTGTGCATGTAACATGAGACGAGAGATATGGATGTCATGAATGAGCATGGTGGTTCGGCACTCTTTAACCACCGTTTCGGACACCCCCGAAACGAACTTACTCAATCTAGCCCTTGAATCTGCAACCATTGTTGGAGCATATTTCGACAATTGAGTGAACTTTAGAGCATACTCCATCAAACTCATACTCCCTTGCCGGAGGTTAATGAACTCGAGCACCTTGGCTTCCCTCATCTCTAGGGGAAAGAACCTATCAAGAAAAATGGCTTTGAACTTCTCCAATCAAGAGGACCTGCATCTTCCGATCTCCCTTCTTTCCATTGATTATACCATATTTGAGCCACTCCCTTTAGTTGATAAGCGGCCTACTCCACTTTCTCTACCGGCGTAACTCCCATGATCATCAAAACCTTATAGACCTCATCGATAAACACTTGAGGATCTTCCTCAACTTTGGAACCATGAAACTCCGGAGGGTTCATCCTTGTGAAGTCACTCACCCTTGAAGCCACCATACCCACATTTGGGTTCACGGGAACCGCAACCGCCCTATTTTCTTGGGTCATCACCGCTTGAGCCAACACTTGGAAAATAACCCTAAACTCCACATTTTACACTTGTTTGGCCAAAGGATCGACCGGAACTTGAGGAGCTTGGGGAGGAGCTTCTTGTTCCTCATTCTTCCTCACATTCCTTCTAGCATAAGCTCTTCGGGTAGCCATATCCTGAAGAACATAGGATAAGGATTAGGAGAGGGACTTTATAGAGTTAAACTCTATCGCACGACTTAAGAGTAATGAAAGAAGTGGAGTTTCCTACTCATCTTGTAGCCTCTCATTCATAAATGTGGCGCGCTTCACACTTATGAACAAGACTCTACTAGACGTGGCTTATGAGACATCCTAGGACCATTCTAAACCTTGTGCTCTGATTACCAAGTTTGTCACGACCCAGGGGTACCCCCTAGATGTAACATGGCATATAGAACCCCGAAGGACTCCATCCAAGCCACTTAGCTTTCATAACATAAGAAATGGAACAATAAGAGTAAAACAATAGCCCAAGTCTAAATCGTTTTATAAAACGAAAAGTGGAAGTCTAAACTCATGTCTCATCATAGCCATCTAATACAATCGAATGAAATTGGGCCTAGCCCATACATCATGTTCAAAAATGAAATACAAGAAAGAAACTAAGAAGATTAAACTCCTTCCTCGAACTATGAGGACTCACCAAAGCTCGGGAATATCTCAAGTCTTCCTCTAGCCACGAAAACCTGAAACCTCACTGGTGGACCCTACATTTGGGGAAAATGTAGGCAAGAGTATGCGTTAGTACAAAACAATGTACCAAGTATGATAGCCATGCATAAAAATTTAAAACATGCTAAAAGGGACATTACATTTCATAATATGTAATTGACCAAGCTAAACATGATATAAAGCTTTATAAAACATAATTCATAAAATCATGGTCAATGCAAGCTAACTTCTTGTTTAAAGACTTTGAACTCATGTGAGATACTTCTTGAAGTAACCTTAGTTCATTATTATTTGTGGGGAAATTAGCCTTAATCGACATGAGACCATGTGAGCTATAACATGATCACCCGGTGTCTCCCACACCGAAAATGGTTGTTCTACTTGCCTAAGGTAGAACCATGAACATCTAGCTTAAGTGGATCCACTAGCTAATCAACCTATGTGGGCACATAGTTTATGGGATAAGGAGATTGCTACTAGAAACCCGATCTCTACTACGGGGGAGCTTTCATCTCATGAGATTACTTTGGAAACCCGACCTCTACTACGGGAGAGCTTCCATCTCACTATCAATATCCACTCGGTGCTAAGCATAAATTCTCACGGAATAGTCATTTCTTACTTGACTTCATTACTCATGAAAACATGTCCCTTGGACAACCAATCCAAGCTAGTTCATTAGGATAGCTCTTAGTCTTGATTCATTTAGGTGAGAAAGCCTTTCAACCTAAGAATCCTTTCTATGTGAGAAAACCTTTCACATCATGCTAGTTATGTGTTTATGAGAATGTCCTTTCAACAACACAACAACAACAACAACATCATTGGTACTTTACTCTCAAAGCACCCCTAATACATTAGCATAAATCTCATAATAAATGTATAAGCCCATAATTTACCTCTTGAGGTCAAAACCCACTTTCAATCATAAACTCTTAGAAAACATGGGTTAGATATGGATTTCATCATAAATACATGTAAAACTAGTAATACATGCTCAACTTCATAAAATACTTGTTTTATTCACAAAATCCCTCCTCATATGATTCACAACTTGAAAACATAGGGATTACACGGGTTCATGGGGGAATTCATCATAAAAGAATTTCAATTCATCAATTCATGCATAGAAAATCATAATTAACTCATTTAAATCAACAATGAAAAGAACTCATGCTAATTGAAGAAAACCCTAACTAAATTGGGGAATTCTACTATTTGAAATAGAGGAATTTGGGAACTCCATGGATGAAAACTATCATACCTTAACTCCAAATGCTAGCCTTCAATGGAGGAATTGAAAATTTAGCTTGAAACCCTAGGTGAATCCTTCTTCTTCTTCTTTTTCTTCTTCAAGTTCTAGAGAGAGAATTATTTTGAGAGGAATTGGTTTCTTTTGTGAATTTAGAAGAATGAAGTAAATGGGGTGAATTTGGGGTTAAAAAGGTTTATATAGGGGTCCTAAACATAGCCAAAATTACATAGTATTGAAACTAATTAATTAGGAAAAGATCCAACTAACCATGAAAATTAACTGCCAGCTGCCACCGACGGACTGTGGTCTGACCTACGGTCCGTCCTGGTGGACCGTGGATGGACTTCTAGGACTTGATTCTGGGGCCTCGAACCACGGACCCTAACCACGGACAGTGGTCTGACCTATGGTCCGTAGGTCTTGGCCTCAACTACTTTGGCAAGGTGACCAATCCACGGACCTACCTACGGTCAATGGTTCAACCCACGGGCCGTGTGGTTGGCCTCCGTGGCTGGCACCTGCAACTTCCCAAATCTTGTTTATTTCCCCTTTTTCAGATACGGGGTGTTACAAGAGCCTCTCTAGGAAATCTTCAGGACACTCCTTCCAATAAGTGATACAATTATTTGGCAATTCAGCTAACCATCTTGTAGATTCACCCGTCAAAGAGAACGGGAATAATCTCAACCTTATGGACTCTTGTGAAATGTTATTGAACAAAAACGGTCCACATATATCAAAAATATTTAGAGATGTTCATGAGCCAAATCCCTGAACATTCCCCTCATTTGTAACAACTATAGCATTGTTCCGATTACATGAAAAACGACCCTCCCTATTGTAGGAGGTAACCAGATAGCTCCTGTGGTTTGAATAATGTTCACGGGCATATTATTCAAACACCCATATTGTCATTTTGTCCGTAGTAACTATCATTATCACTACTGTGATTACTCATGTTTTATACCTGCAAATTAGCAAACCACAATACAAAGCAACAATCTACTACAACTAAACCAATTTACAAACTAATTTCTAAAATGGAATTCTTAGCCATCACTCCCCAACAACAACACCATTTTTTACCACCCTCAAACTATCCTCGAAACCCATTAAGAGAACAAGCAACCTTTGTCAATAAAATATCCAACTAAGAGTCGGGGTCGAATCCCACAAGGAGTAATATAGTGCAAGGAATTCTATCAAGAAATTAAGGTTGTAAATCAATTCATTTGTAGCAAGTAAGAACAATGGGTGGATGATTCCACCAAATTTACGAAAGGGTTTTGTTATCAAGAGTCACAATTAAACTAGAATTCTAGAAATTCAAAATATTAGAAAGCAATCTAGGGGTGCAGGGATTGGAATTGATGTCACATAGGGATAATTATGTTGATAAATAGTGCTAAACAATCATGGATAGGCTGAGTCATCTTCAATCACACTAATCTTCTTTCTATCTCATAGTATCAATTCATAGAATCTTCTTTCGGTCTCATCTATGTGAATTACATTCAACCCACTACTTTACAAGATATCTCTTTTGAGTAGATTTGGGGTAAAATAGATCCAACTCATAACTTTTCTGTCGAGCAACTTATGGACATCAAACCTAAATTGCATGCATTAGACTAATTATCCACTTCAATCAATCTCTTTTCAGCATCAACAAAAGATCTAATCTAGGATTAAGTTTGCAACCTTAACCCATGAATTAACCTCATGCTAATTAGTCCAAATCCATGAATGAACAACAATAAAACAGAGAAAAACACAACACCCACTACATTAAATCAACACCAACCCCATAATTGCACCCCTAGTTTTGGGGTTTTAGCCATCCATCACTAAAAGTAAAGAAATTATACCTATCATTCTGACAACCATGGATGTGATAAAATTAAGCAATTTTAATCAACACTCACTTTGACTTCAACTTCAAATTGTCAAATTTAACAGCTAAGATAAGCCCCAAAACTAAAA
The DNA here is from genome assembly GCA_029582245.1 of Solanum etuberosum. Taxonomy (NCBI): domain Eukaryota; kingdom Viridiplantae; phylum Streptophyta; class Magnoliopsida; order Solanales; family Solanaceae; genus Solanum; species Solanum etuberosum. The sequence continues at coordinate 69,068 of JAJONR010000364.1, forward strand.
ATGTTCTTCACAAGGTAAAATATTTCTCACATTAAAAAGAAACTCTCTGCTGAAGACTCTCTAAAATTTCTTTTTCAAAAGCTCTCCTAAATATTTCTTTGGGATACTTATAATTTCCGAAAATTGGGCCCAAAATACTTATGTGGCCACTTCGATGACGTTAGTCGGGATCACCTAGAAAATTCAGTGGATTGCCATTTATTCCTTAGCTCGCCCTTATCTTGATTTAGGCTTTAGGTGTTTAAACCACATTTGACGAGCTCGCTTGAGTCTGTCTTTCACATTCGATTCTCCGAGTACCACCTTTGTTCTCTTTTAAGCTTTCATATCTTATCCAAGTTCTGTCACTTTTGATGATGGTCATGTAGTTCGCCCCTTTGCATTCGGTGAGTCACCGTTCCTCTTTAAGTTCACCGACCTGCATCAATTAATTCAAGTATTGAGCATTGTCACTTTGGACTAAGTCGTGCCAGTTGGGTGATCCACCCTTCTAGTTAGGCAATAAACAATGTGGAATTTATACTTCTTTTCATGTTCTTGGCCTTTCTCCAAAGTATTCATCATTTCCTTATTCATTGACCTTCATAGCTGCAAATCATCAAAATATCATTAGAAAAGAATATAATTAGGCATTCAGGACACTAATTGTTAAACTAAATAGGCCTCAAATGACTGTAAATCTACCACTCATAAGTTATTCTATGGGATATGATGATTCAAAACCTTATAAGAGGAGTGTTTGATCTTATTGTTATATCTAGGAGGGAGGGTGTAGGAAAACACTATTGATTTATAGAACTTGTAGGATCAATTCTCATCAAGATTTGATCAATTGCTTTTTAGCATAAACTCAATGACAAGTTGATTATATTAGTATTATTATTGTTATATTGTAGATGGAAGCTGGAAAGAAATATTTGTTCATTCACTACAACAAATATGATATTCAACTACAAAATTATTAACTACGCTATAAAATTCATCACTAATTGTTAATTTTTCATGAAAAATTTGAGATTTTGTCTTTAAATATTTGAGTCCCAGACTATTAGTGACGAAACACAAAAAAATTGTAGTAGAATTTTGTCCCTTAGAATTTTCAACCAATAAATAATTTGGCGCCATTTAGTGAGTATCACTAACGACGAATTTTAAGTTATTCGTGACACTTTATTTTGTCTCTAATAATATAACTAATTTGTGACAAACTATATTTTTCCTTAAATTAATTTTGTTTTGGGCGCGAAATAGTTTCGTCACAAATAATATGTTGTTACAATAGCGAAAAACTAGCGTTTGTAGTTAAACATTATAAATTTTAGCTACAAAATTTATATTTCATGGTGACCTTAATTTTCGTCACTATTATTATATATAATTAGTGTCATTTACTTTATTGTCTTTAATAAACTAACGATTTACTGACAACAAAAATTCGTCAAAAAAATGAGTATTGTGTTTAAAAAAATTTCTTTAACAACACAATTATAATAAAAATGCATCATCGAGAAATGCAATCGAGATTTTTACCGTGACAAAATACTATTATACCAATACATTGGTGCTTGTTGGTCTACTATTTTTATTTATTTATTTAGTACTCTCCAACCGTGGTTTTTACATGAAAATAATCGATGCATTTTATCTATTTTCTATAAACAAATTATAGACCGTGCATCTCAGTTATTTTAATGACTCGACCAAATTTTTAGCCAAAAAATGATTGTCTCGATAATTTTTAAAACAAAAAATTGTTTGACATTTAATTTACCAATAGACACGATAGAATGAAATAATTTCTTAATGTTTAAAGTTTTAAAAAAAACTTACTGCTACTTCAAAGATTTGAAAAAAGTCATATACTTTTTTGGTGTGTATATATCAGTTTTATGGTTTGTAAATTGTTTCAATAAAGTTGGTCTTCTTGATTCTCTAAAAAAATTCACTCTCTTAGTATTCATTTGACGTAGAGTTCTCATGTCTCTTCTAAGCTACCAGGATCTCTATTTATAGTACTCTATTAATTTAAATTTGCTTGGTCTATTTTGACTTTGATATAGAATTAAAGAAAGTAAAAGGATCTTTGAATCTTGTGGTTAAAAAATATAGATATGAGAAATGTACCAAAATGTCCTTAAGTCTTATGTTCTTTAAAATATTATTTTTATCTTATTCAGTTTATAAAAAGAAGAAGTTCTATATGTTAAAATAACAAAAACTAAAAGAGACATGACGAATATGCGCCCAACAAATAATATTCGCTTAGATTCTAATAGATATCTTATTTCAAAATTACAATAAGACTAACACACTAGAAAAAGCAGCAAGAACAAAATGAAGCAGAAATCATTGTCAAGTATACAATAACGAGCAACAACCATTTCCAAGAAGCGACAAGCGACAACTATAGCTAAGAATGAAACAATGAGAAGCAACCATTCCATTGCCTATAATGCAACAAACCACAACCATGCCCAAGAATGCAATAAGCAGCAACCATTCTCAAGAATGCAACAAGCATCATTCATAGCTAAGAATGCAACAATGAGTAACAACCATTACCACGAATGCAATAACCACGAGCAAGAATGCAACGACGAGCAACAACCACTACCAAGAATGCTCTAATATATATGGATAATTACTTTGGTTCTATACTACATATAAAAAACAAGGATACAAGATATTGAGAAAAAAGCTAAATGATGGAAATATGTGGTGTACTGCGACCTGTAAAATAAAAGTCTATTTAGTGTAATGATTAATTGTTTCCTAAACATATACGAACCAAAAAGGAATTTAAAATATCTATTTGTGTTGCAGCAAAGATATTAACTCCTGGTGCCATAATATATGTCTTTAGAATCTGTAGAGTTAGGAACTTTGATCCTCTGGATGAAAATGCAGCAGTCACTGGAGAAGGCTTGATCCCTAATTTAGTATCAAGCAATCTCAAAGTGGCAGTTGCATTTCGAGCTAAAGCGTAATTCTTGATTGCTCTTCCTGCAATTTTGCCAATAGCTACTGTCAGAAGAAGGTGACTATCTGCAACCAACTCTTCACCATTAGCTGCAATGTTTATCAAACATTCCTACTACTCCAACATCTTTCACCAGTTGCCCCTTCGAAACTCGAGGACAAATTTTCCTGTCACATATCACAATTTCCAGCAATCGATGCACCATCTAAGGTATCCTCTAAGCACAATGAACTTGGCATGGGACTGCACAAATTATTTCCTAAATAAATTAATGGATATTATTTTTCTATTGAAAAATTCTTCCTACCTTTATAAAGTGATGCTCCAATCACAATTTTCTCAGATCCCAGCTTAACAGTAGCTGAAGAATACTTTAGGACCAACAATTTTCTTTCTAAAGTGATGCTTCTCAAAAACCATACCCTATTTCACATTCCCCTTTCTGATGAGCTGGAACATCTGTCATGCAAGAATCATTAAAATTGAAACTTTCCATCCAAATCCCAGTATCAAGAACGCTCAGAATTACAATTTGATTTAATAATCTATCTGACCACAACTTCTTGTTTTCCTCATGTTTGAGACTAAGAAACAAATGACTTCTAGTGGTATGTAAGCTTCCTTAGTCTCGGAAAAAATAACTAAAACCACATGTATCAAAATAATTTATCTTAAAATTCTTATACTATTTTAAATTTTATGATTTATAACCATATAAATATATATGAAGTACAAAATTTGGTGTCCTACTGAAGTATCACAAGTCGGCACATTGAAAATAGTAGTAACAAATATTTGGCATGCAGATCACATATTTGGGAGTTGGGAGCTACTCCGAGCATTATCAGAAAGGAAATATTTCCGGCCCCTCCCAACAATGAGCACTAAGAATGCATAAATGAGAAGAAATATAGTTGCGCTTGTCATATTCAATAGAAGACGAGTCCTTACAATATAAGGTTACATCATCAAATCGTCCTCGTCGTCACAATCTGTCTCATCATCTTCATCTTTATTAGTACTTTTAGTACCTTCATTTCTCTCGTGGTCACTTATGCATTCTATCATAGTGTCATCCTCTTGTTTGAATCATCTGTATTATAGTCAACTTCATGTATTTTTTGAACCTCCAACTCGACTACACTTGAATCTAAGATAGTTGAATCAACATCATCTCTATGTAATTGACTTGGCACATCCTCAATATCATTTTCAATCACACTACTTTCAAGTAAGACATCTTGATACACATCATCATTAGTAATACACGATTCATCACTTTCTACCTCAGAATTTTACATCTCTGGCACATCATATATATGTCTATCTTGACATTTTTGCCAATTCGCCAATTTCCCTCCAAAATTGGATCATCAATATAAAAAAACTGCTTCATTTGTGTAGCTAGTACAAAAGAATCATGTTCATATCAAAATGTCTTTACATTAACACTGGTGACATCTTATCTTTCTGCATCCCTGCATTGTTTCGAAGATTAAACCACTTGCATTTAAATAGGACAACTCGATTGCCATCAACATACTCTAACTCAATGATGTCAATTATTGTACCATAAAAAATAATCACCTCATTTTCATGTTAGCCTTCAACAACTACACCACTATTTTGATGCATTTACATAATTCATCACGACTATGAATATGGTACCTAACACTATTAACAATACAACCAGGCCATTTCCTTTCATGCAAATCAGGTTCCAATTCCCAAGGATATAATTTCTTAATAGATATTGATTTGTCCTTATTATATAAAAGCATAATCTGCAATAAAAAAAAATTTCATTCAATTAGTGATGAAAAAAACTGAAATTTAAACACAAAAGGGTTATCATACTAAAAAATCACTTAGTTTCCTTTTGAACCATAGAGGAAAATGTTCTCTATGTTTCTCTGTTACATTCCCAACACCTTGCTTTATCAACTCCTCTTTATGTTCTGTGCATATGAAAAGATAAATTATTTAGACATGATTTAAAATAACAAAATATCAATATAAATAAATAAATGAACTTACTTTATAAAAGGTTCTACTTCTTCATAATTATTCAACACATACCACCGAGCCATACCAAATTTTTTCTTTGGTATTGCATCATAAACTCGTTTAAATGGTCTAATACTCTCTGAAAATATGTCTAGAACATGTTCATCTCTCTTAATAGATCTATCAGCATTTTGATCATCACGATTAAATCTAGTCTCAATGTCAGTAAGATACATAGAGCAAAATTTCAAACATTCATCAATAATATAGTCTTCTGCAATCGAATCTTCTGGTCGTGCCTTGTTTCGCACATAATACTTAAGCTTGCACAAAAACCTCTCAATTTTGTACATCCAATGATATTGTACCGGTCCCCCATACATAGCCTCTCGTGGTAAATGTACAACCAAATGTACAATAGCATCAAAAAAATTAGGTGGAAAGATTATCTCAAGCTTAAATAATATAATCACTATATCCTTTTTAAGTTGTTCGAAGTCATCTTGTTTCAGTGACTTACAACATAAATGTTGAAAGAAATTTCCTAACTCAATCAATGCTAAAGAAACATCTTAATTTTTAAATCCGCGAAGAGCTATAGACAAAAATCTCTGTAACAAAACATGATAGTCATGACTTTTGAGTTTAGTTAACTTACCACCATCCTCATTTACACACCCAGAGATATTTGAAGCATAAATATCAGGAAATTTAACAGATTTCACAAATGGCCAAAAAAGTTTTTTCTCCTTTTCTGACATATCATAGAAAGCAAATGACATCATATAATCAGAACCATCATGTTGCAAACATTGGTCTTTTCTTATGTCCATGTCATCAAGATCTTGTTTTGCTTTAAATGTTTCCTTAGATTTTCCATCTATATTCAGTAATGTCCCTACTACACTCTCACAAATATTCTTTTCTATGTGCATGATATCCAAATTATTCAGTAACTTTAAGTCCATCCAGGTAACTCAAAAAATAAATACTTTTCCTCACCCAATTCAATTCTATAGGAAGATGTTTTCGTTTCTTTTTATTTGAATGGTTTCCTGGTATATAAATACTAAGCAAATCCAATTGTTGTAAGAAATCATCTCCTGGGAGCTCTTTTGGTTTCAATTGTTATAAATTAAAAAAGATGTTTGAAAGTGCACGTTTCGAGGAAGAAGCTCATAAAATTGAAGTGCAAGAACTAACCTCTGAAAATTGGCATAGACTTTGTGATATGTGGTTTGATCCAGAGCATAAGGTAACCCATATTCAAATAAATACGCATTATAGTTGTTTCAGTGTTATTTAATTTAATTATATTTATATGTTCTTTATAGAAACAATGTCAGGTCAACAAGGTCAATCGATCAAAGATAAAATGTAATCATTTCATGAGTTCAAAGAAAAGCATTTGTAGCTGCTCGTGCTGAAATTGTAAGCTATATATTATTTTCTTTTATCGCTAATGGTGATTTAGTGCTGAAATTGTCTTAAATACCTTCATTTTATAAACGCGTACTAGGTTTTTCTTTTTCTTTTTTTTTCGTTGAAGAGACTTACTTCACTGTCCACCTATGCGACCACCTTCTTTATTTATTTTATAATGTGAACAAAATGAAGGAGTAGAACATACAATTGAGTTCCACAAAAACATCCACTACTCAATTGAAAAAGGCTGGTCATCTCAACACACTGAAACTAACTATGTAAGAAGGCATACACTTTAATCACATATGCAAATATAACTTACTTGTTGTTAACATAACTTCAAATAAATACATTTTTTTGCAAAATAGCAAGAATGATTTAAAAACTATATATACTTCGGGAGAGTCATCCATGACTATTGATGAAATTGCTGATGCTGTATTTGGTACAAAGTCGGGTACATAAAAGATCTTGGTTATGGTCTGAAATCTGATACTACTCGAGCAACATAAAGGAGAGCAACAAAGTTAGAAGACTCCCTTAAAAAGGTGAAGGAGGAAGCTTGTACAATCCAACATGGTTTACATAAATGATTGGATGCAGGTGAAGTAGTGGTAGAAAACCAACAGTCTCAAATGACAACACTAAACGCACAAATGGAAATTGTATTGGCACGTCAAGATGATATTTTAAAACAAATGCAACAATTTATGAGCTCATCACGATCAAGGTTAGAATTACCATACTTTAAATTATAAATTTAATTATAGTTTGTTGAATTAAATAGAAAACAATTTGTAGCATTTAGAACCTAACTCTATTTAATTTTCATGATACAGTGATCAATGAACTTTATCAAGTTATCCATTCATGTACAATGAATAACTACATTGGTCTGTTATCATTAATTTATTTTTTCAAAATTCTGCTATTTATTTCACCTATTAGAACTAGTGCTGAACATAAATCACCAAAAATTAAATAGTCGAACCAAATCAATGTTCTATGCATTGAGAGATTTCAATTGTGTTTTTTTACTCTGTTTTCATGTTAGCTTTTCTCTTTCTGAACTAGTAATTTGTTGTTTACTGTTAGTTTAATTCTGTACTGTTAGCTTTTATGTTCAAGAATAGCTTTCTGTGGAAGAATAAATATGGAGTAAATTCACCTATGGTTCAATTTATCCTGTGACGTGGATATTGAGAATTAGTACTCTGTTCTAAATGTTGTTCATCTATTTTCTTCTCCATTTTTTGTATGGTCATATGAATGAGAGAATTAAAATATTCTGAAGAGATAGGAACTAGTTAGCTTATAGTCACCCAAAATTCTACGTGAACAAGAAATCTCGATAGTTACTCTGCCCATATGAAGAATATGTGAATAGAGAAGCCAGTATTTTTGTAGTGTTTAAGGACCTGTTCAATTATGTTAGTGGAAATTTTGTCGGAGAAGGGATTGAGAGTTGATTCGATGTGATTATGGGGGTTTCTATAATCGCTTAGAACATGTGAGAGGTCACTTACAGTGTGAATTTGTAGTGGAAGTGAAAGTTTTGTGCAAGATTTTGGATTTGGTGAGATTGTGATCACTTATTATTGTTTTGGAGAAATAGGCACTTGTGGCGCGAAGAGGAACTGTTATTGACATGTGGTTATATTTATTTTTAGCCAAGGGTCTATCGAAAATAATCTCTCTCACTCGTAAAGGTAGATGTAAGATATGCGTACTTCCAACCCTTTGAAGACCTCACTTATAAAAGTATCTTAGCTCTTGCTATTCCATTTATCTAACAGATACAACTTTATCATCAACCTTTCTCTTTGGAACCTTGAAATTCATTTCACATAAACATATTAATCATTGTCGCTCTGTATCAGAATTTTTAAAAGATAGGAACTTGTAAATATTTATATTTTTCTTTGACCTTAACTTCTGTTTGCCATAAGAAAGGACAATTTCTTTTCTAAAGTCATTGTATTTTTATTAATATTAGAGATTGTCTTATTGTTGTAAAACTACCCTACATATGGAATCAAATCTTAAATTATTTTTCTTTTACACAGGTTGTGTGAAAGGTAGAAATCAAGACGAGTGGCTATAGACATGCTTTTGCAATGATATTTTGAGAAGCAGCCTCCATTTTATTACTTTAAAAAATAAAATGTTTAGTATATCTCAGTTAGACTTTAAAGTTGGATGGAATCTAGATAATCTTAACTTTTCTTTATGGCGTATGTAATGAGATATCATCTCATGAATTTCACTTTGGTTGTTTTTAATTAATAAATGAAGGTGTTTTTTTAAAAAGATTTTCTAGTGTTATCTTACTTATGTTATTATTTTTAGTTTATATAATGCTCTTTATATTGAAGTTTAATATATTTATATATGATTTCATAATTTTCAAATTAGCGGAAACCTAGCTAGCTAAATACAAATGGTAAATACTACTACAACTACGAATTAAAACGTCATAAAATTCTTATTATTAGTGACAAAATATTTTGTCCATAAAAGCTTAAATTTTAGCGATGATTTTTTTAATACTTTTTAAGATGATCACATTTTCTTCATAAAAGTATGACATTTGGTGACAAAGAATAAAATTTGTCCCAAAATAGCCTACTTATTAACTATGAATTAACTTTGTATTTTATGACAATTGTGATCGTCGCTAATTATGAAATTTCTTAGTGAAAAATTTATTTCCTTGATAAATGTAGTATTTTTAGAGATGATGTGATCATCTTCAACTACAAAATGGCAAGAAAGTAATGTTGTCACTAATTTATAGTGACATAAAGATGATGCGTATTTAAAAGGTGGTTTTTAGTGACGAAATAATGTTTGTTCAATGATGAAACACATAGAAGATTAGAGACAAATGAAGTCATCACTAATTCAAATAAATAGTTAGCGACACCATCATTCACATCAGCATTATAACATGTTTAGCGACAAAAAGAAGCTATTACCTACAAAAAAAAATATGATTCTATGACAATCAAGTTTGTCATAAATAAAACGCATTAGGGGATGAAAAATACTTTCGTAGTTAATGCATGTCTCTTTTGTGACTAAAAACTAGGTGGTCTCAATATACATTTAGTGACCCATGCTTTAGGGACGAATGTTTGACAAATTATTTTTCGTCATAAAATTCTTTTTTTGTGACGAAATATGAACTTTAAGTGACAAAATTATTCGTTACTAATAGTTAAATTTGTTGTAGTGATTTTAGTATGTGAAAGGTTTGCAATCGTGGCATATGTTAAGACAAAAAATTTCTTTTTATATCACACGAATCCTACAAATTGTAAATTATCAAATAAGCTATTTTTTACTATTCCATTGCTAGGAAGATCCTCTGTAAAGGGCATTGAGATGTGAGCTGATCCTATGTCTTGATTTTATCGTATCATTATTGTGCTTGTACTATTGTGTAATATGTTTGACAGTCAAAGTTATTTTCCATAAAGTTTCTTATTCCTTATATCTATTAGTGTGCTATTGTCTAAGGAGTGAGGTTCAAAATGTTAGAGAATTATATTATTCTATCTAAGGGAGTTGTTAAGCCATTTATTTTCATTAAAAGCTTTTACAATAATTTTATGTGAAAATGATTTAAATACTAAATCTTGTACTGTATTCTTTTGGTTATATACGGGTCAAGCAACCTTATTTCTATAAAGAATCATACTCCTACCAATTTGGAGTCGTTCATCATAAATAAAGTTAAGCATATAAGTCTACTTTTGAGTTCCTAAATAATTAATTTTTTAAGTTGAAGTCGAGTCAAGAGCTTTGAGTCTATTATGATTTTTATAGGCCTAAATGGTTGTATGAGAGTTAATAATATCACGAAGAGATTCTTTCAGCACCATAAGGTCTTTGTGAACATCCTAAGATTTAATAATTTATCTTTTTAAAGTTGAGTTAAGTATTAAGGGTTATTCTAAAGCATATAAGGTTCTACAAGACATTTACATGTTATACGAAAATGATTACTAGATTATGAGAACAAGAGTACCAACATGCTAAGATTGACAACATGATTATAATAACCTATATGCATTATAAATCAATGACATGATATACTATGTATTCTACTCCCAATCTATAATTGAAAGGTATATGGCCTATTGCTTATATTTATACGTATGAGATACAAATAGCCACAAATTGGCGAATATGATGCCGGTTAGCTACTAGAAATCACCATCATTGGTAGAGTGTATGTGTGTGTGCGCGTGCGTGCGTGCGTGCATGTGTGTCTGTGTGTTACATGCCTTACATGTTAACAATTACTTATTACTAGGTCTATGCCATTTTCCTTCTCTAACTTGAAGATCATTTTACGGTGACTGTAGGTAATGTGCTCATAATAAATGTATTACGTAAGATCAATTTCTTACATGTCGCAAGTTCTATATAGAAAATCCTTATATCTTATATATCGACCTACATGCTAGATATGGTATAGATTATAAATAATGACTAAGATGATCCTATTGAATTTTTGGCAGTTGATCACGACCTTTAATGTGTATAATAATAAGTCGTCAAAAATCTATATATGAATATGTTACAATATATCTACTTGTAAAATTATATGCGTTACGTGTTTTATGATGTAAGATTATACATAGAATGGAGTCCATAGGCTCACTAAATTACATGCTTAGAGCACTTTTTGGGTTGATGATTTATCCATTATTTGTGCAAAAACTCCTTGTCTGCAGTTACAGATTATGTGATCATTAACTATATGCTACTTATTATATAAAGAATTTTCTTACATAATACATATTACAACAAGTGTTTGCACGTATGTACTGTCCTTAACATGAATTTTGCTGCATAAATATTCTTCATGAAAGTGTAAAGAAATATTTTTCATAATTATTTTAATCTCATTGTTGATCATAAAGCTTGACTTATTTCTTCACCTTCTATATTTGAGTTGTTAATCATACATTCTTGATTATTTGTAAAATTTATTTTGAAAATGAAGGGAAAATAAATAAATAAATCATCATGTCATATTATTATTGGTAATTTGAATTAATAATTACTTTTAGCTCATAATTTGGTAAAATAAAGTACTTGATTAGTTAGCTTCTAAGTTGTTAAATATTAATTGTCTCGTATTGCTATAAGAAACAAGTTTATGGTATGTCTTCGTTTCTGAGTACTCACTGAGAGGAAGATAATAAGAATTTACTCTATTAGAGTTTTATATGTTTCATGTTATGTATTTGATGTCTTTTCATGATTTTTTGTTATATTGTATATAGGGGCAACGAAGCTCCCTAGATCCACATGAGGTATCTTACGTATCCAAGTAACCATTTAATTTATTTTCCTAAGAAATCGTATCAAAAATATTTTATGTGGACCACCTCATAAGAAGGTATTTTATTATATTTTGAACTCCTTAAATTCCTTGTTTTAATATGATTGTATTATTTGAGTAATTATGCTACTCGAAGGATCTTTTGGAGATAATAAGATAAGTAGAAAAATTGTTTAAGAAAAGTAAGTATATATATAAGAGAGTAATCATGATCTCTAGTATGAGACCTAACTGTGTATTTTGGAAGTAATTTTATTTGCTTAAATATCAAGGTCTTTTGTATGTTATCCATCGAGGCTTATTTTTCATTTTGTTACGATTTTATTTATAAGTTTATCAATATAACTTAATTGCTAACCCACAAAAAACATACCTACTTGTTGAGCTAGCGAGACTTAATGAGTTATTTGTATTCTAGATTATATGCTTATAGGCTAATGTGAAGCATTGTTGAAATATTACATTATTCATAAAGACATCGTTAAAGGCGCCACAAGGCACTAGATTAGAAGGAGTAGATGTTAGGCACGCAGGGAAGACTCTGACTATGCGCTGGCACTAGCCCTAGGCATGGATTCTTCTTTGATTGAAGGAACGGGACAGAAGAGAACCAGAACCATATCCTTCACACATTCAGTCTGATCTTATCTGCGCTATTGCCCGATCATAGCTGTACTGTATTAGATTAGTTATCCGTCTCCCCTGCCCTGTTAGAACAGTCTGGTCTGTACCAACATTTCTGGGTCCAATGGAATTCATAGGTATAGGAAGAAGCCCTATCAAATAGTTTTTTTTCTTTCAACCATATTTCGATTGTTAATACGATATGTAAGGACCGCTACTACAAAGAGTATTACACCCTTGTGTTTATATCTTATATATTTTTTAAGTTAAAGCTTCACATCTTATATGACTCACAAGCATCTTTCTCATACTTTACGGGCTTCATAGAATATTAGATCACATGTTATGTGCATACACGATACAACATGTACACTCACATGCTAATGGTTAATTGCTTGAATTTTGTAGAAATTGCGAACCCCCGTTAAATGACACATCCCTCGTAGATCAATTGATTGAGTATATACTGCTTATTTTATAAAGACCATGCTTACCTGCTTCATGTTACATGAAGTGTTGATATATAGACATTATTTTGACATAAACTCTGCAATATCGAACTTTTTTTTTTTTTTTACAAAAGCTCAAACAAATATTTGTCATAAATTTTTAATTTACATGATTGAACATAGTTTTGGCTTACTACTTCACACACTACATAAGATTATATTATTAAGCATTATATGTATCCTTGACTTAAGGAAGAGATTGAGAATCATCTTGTTTATAGCTTTTGTGCATTTGAACCGACAAGTATTCGTAACTCCTTATTTCAAAGATTATATATGAGAGTAATTTTTATTGACCTACCGAGTCCATTTGTCAGCCTTCAAGGCCTATTTGCTGATTTCTTAACGATTTATTTATTAATTTATCAAGACTTAGATGCTAACCCACAAAAGCTTATTTATAAATTGAACGAGACTTGTTTATGTGCTTTATGAACTATTTGTTTGTTCAATATTCGTACCTAAGATAAACTAATTATGGCTATATACTATATGAACCCCCATACCTCTTATAAGGAACATGTATACATATATGTAGCCAATACCTCTTATGTCGTTAGCACGATCCAGAGTCACATATTTTTCTTATAAGGTCATTAGAGAGTAGACGATACATGAAAACAAAGTCTTCTTATATTATAGATCCTCTCATGCTAGAGTTCTAAGTTTATAGAGTTTAGTACACATGACCATATGTGCCTTCAGTGAAATATATTAAAAATTGCATGTAATATTTATAACTTTAATTGAAGAAGTAATTGGACACAATTTAGTGATATGCATATATATATATATAGATTACCTTTATATAATACATGCTTCGTAGAGTATTTGTCTAAATTCTACATGTTTTACAAGGTTTCTAATATTAATAGCAATATGCTATATGATACATGTTATACTATTCATAATTGATAAGTAAATGTGCTTATATACCGCTTGTCTATGCAACTCAAAAGTTACATGTCATGGTCCCTCAGAAAGTAATAACATATATATGTGCTACTTACATCCCAAGTTGATCAACTAGTTATGTGATAGGTGTTTTACTGAACAAGTGTTCATATGCAATATTTTCCAAAGAGAAATAACACATAGATTATGTGAGTGATAAGTTAGTTGTCCACATGTTGGTTGTATCATAGAACACTTATTCATGTGTCTTTTAGGGTTATTGATCGTAGGATCATATACCCTTTTAGGCATACCTACTTTACTGGTTAAGAATAAATGATTTGTTTTCTCGAGTATTAAGTGGACATAAATGTTAGGAAAGCATTTGTCAAGGCTTATTCTTCTTGATAGTAAGTATGATTGATATTACCATTGGTCGAGTTTCAGATTTTTGGATAGTACTAGTACAAGAAAACTCTGTGGAAAATTCAGAAATGTTTTAAACTTAGCCCTATGCATATTATTATTTCTATTAGGGATAAATAAATGTACCTAAGGAGGGAATGATGTGAAGTAATTTACTTTGCCCTTGGAGGTCTTCAAGTCAATATCTTAACACTTTAAATAATTGTTATATCAAAATTTCTTCTACAAACTACCAATATTTTACTAAAGCACGCTAACGTGGAAATTTTACCCTTGATATTCAGTTGAGAAATTACAACTTGATTAGACTATATATTTTCTCGAAATCATAATATTTATTAAATATTGATTTTTATAACATAATTATATATTGAAGGAAAATATTTTATTTATAAACTCAAAAGTTTTATATGTTTCTGTATATTTTCGTGTATTCAAAATAACACTAACATCCCTATTTATAAAAGTAAAACCAAATTAAAATAAGACTAGGAACCACTCTAACTAACAAATCCTAATTAAACATAAATAAGTAAATATCATAAATAACAAATCCTAATCAACTTAATATTCCTACTTCAACTTTGAATTATTATTTCCAACATTCTCCCGTAATTCAAAGTTGTATACTCTTACCTTTTTCTTCTTGTTATTGTTGTTGTATTGGAGTACTTCTCTTCAATCTTCAATTATTGGAGTACTTCTATTCAATCTTTCAATTGTTGGAGTATTTTTCTTCAATCTTCAATTGTTAAAGTACTTTTCTTCAATTTTCATTTATTTATTTTCTTGATTGTGTCGAAGCACTTTCTCTCCAACTTTCAAGTGTTGGAGCACTTAATCTCCAACTCACGATATTTTTTTTCTTGGTTGTGTTGGAGCACTTTCTCTCCGACTCACGATATTTTTTCTTTTGGTTGTGTTGGAGCACTTTCCTCCAACTTCCAAGGTTGATGTACTTCCCACCAACGCCTTTTCTTTTTGGTTGTTTTTTTTTGTGTTGGAGCACTCTCTCTCCAACTCTTGTTGATACCCTTCCCATCAACTCCTTTTATTTTTGTATTTTTTTTTTAATTTTTTGTGTTGGAGCACTCTCCAACTCTCGCTGATGCCCTTCCCACCAACTTTTTTTTTGTGTTGGAGCATTCTCTCTCCAACTCTCATTGATGCCCTTCCATCAACTCTTTCTTTTTTTTTTACTCTCTAACTTCTAATTTAGAGAAGAGTTTTTTTTTCTTGTGTTTGGTTGCACTTTTTAAAATTTGTAATATTTTTGTAAGTCTTTGTTCTTGGCATATTTTTCATGCATATATTATTCGTCTAACCTTTGTCAACATGATCATTGACCAGACGGACGGCATATAAGGGTCATAATCGCCCGCCGACAGAGGAAACTCTAAGATCTTCTATTAGGACCGTAGAAGCTTTGATACCAATTTGAAGGAAAATATTTTTTTAAAACTCAAAAGTTCTATATGTTTTTGTATATTTCTGTGAATTGAAAATAACAGTAACATCCCTATTTATAAAAGTAAAAATCAAAGTAAACTAGGATTAGAAATATAACATCCCAAAAATTTCTATGTTAAGACTCGAGTCATTCTTTTTGTGGTGAATAAGATTTGTATCGAGTGATTCTAAATTTTCTTAGATATTAAGGTCACTAAAATTCCCTAGCATAAAGTTGAGTTTGAAAACTTTCCTTCAAATTTAGTTTCACTATGAGATTTTTTTTGGGTCAACTTCAAACGACCATATCTTTTAACACATACAAAATTAGATGACCCATGAGCTATCAAATTGAAGGTCTCTGAGTCCTCTTTCCAACTCAACCAAGTTTGCTAAATTCCTAAGTCCAAGTAAAAAGTTATACCCATTTGAGTGAAGCCTCTCTAGTTAAGGCTTTCCATCCGTTGTAGGAAAGGGTATTTTGGTATTTTCCTTTCCCCACTTGTCTTAAAACGTTTCCTGACCCAATTAAGGGTTTAATCAGATTCTAAAATACCCATTCACGTTCAAATCACTTAGGATTCTTAGAGCGAATTTTCAAGAGGAGAAAAGCGAGGTTTTCAAGCGTTCTTCAAGATTCATTGATTTTCGCCAAGAACATGGTTCTTTCTAGGTATGTGAGGTTTTTCCATAGTGATGGACTTTTTCTTCCTCACGCCAATCATGTAGTTCTTCCACTAATTCATTGATGAAATCATTAATGTGAAGATTCTTGAGTAGTTCTTGAGTTTTAGCCCAATTCTTTATCAATGAAGGTTTTGTGTTCTTGAGGTGAGGGTCTTGAGAATGAGTGGTGTTTCTTGATAGAATTTGAGTGATATTTCAATGAATTTGTGTTAGGTTTATGAAACAAATATAGTTTGAAAGAAACCAATCGATTCTAGACGAGTGAGGACCCGAAGTTTAACATGAAAATTCGTTAAATTTCTGGGTCCGAGCTGGGACAATGCGCCCCCATAGCGCCAGGAGGGCTAGGGCAATGCACCAGCAGTGCTCCCTAAAGTACTTCCAGTACTTTGGGAGCTGGCGTGACGCGCCACCGATACGCTAGAGTCATGCGACCTCTTTCTTCTCCATTCTTCGTTCCGTATGTGTTTCTTTGAGCTGTGTCTTCGTTCTTTCCTTGATATTAAATCTTAAAGTCTTCATTAATCATTGAAAGATCCTACATATCCTAATCATATTTCTTAAATTACATTTCAAATTAAAGAGAGATTAAGAGGAAAGTTCAAGAGGGTCCTTTTAGTCAAATTTGAAAATTCTTTTGAAATCAACCATAGACTTGAACTAAGTCTTGAGTAAAAGAGTATGAGAACGTGAAGAGTTTTATTCATGAGTCTACATTGTTATTAGATCCTTGATTTAGGTCTTTCATACCCATAGTTCTGCATGAACTCTATGAATTGAGTATTCTTGAGAGGAGTAGTGTCGTTGAGTTCTAAGTTCTGAGTTCTTGAGTCCTTGAGTTCTGAGTACTAAGTTTCCATATTGCTATTAAGATCCCTGAGTTGAGTCGTTCGTGTTCATAATTCCGCGTGAACCCTATGAATTGAGTTATAAATCTTGAAAAGTTTTTTAAAAGCCAACACTTGAGTTTTAAACTGAGTTTCGAGGAAGTAAAGTTGAGTTTTGAGAAAGAGTTTCTAATAATGATTAGTATGACAATCGAGTATGTGATCAATGTTTAAGCAGTATGACATCTACATATACAATCAATGTTTATGCAGTATGACTTCCCAAGTCATCAATAATCATATTACAATATGATTTTGATGTAGTTTTGAGAAAGAGTTTTCAAGTAGGAATTGGGTAAGAGTATAAGGGAACTAAGTATTCCCAAAGGTATCAGTTTTTACATTGATAAGAGAGAAACTTTAATTTCTGAATGAGTTATGAGTTCAATGATATTTCAAGAGCAGTTACCTCTTTTAAGAGGATAGTTTGAGCAATTATCTCAAAGCAGAGGAAGAGTATGTTTTTAAACATTGAGCATGAGTATATATTATTGGGAGTAGTATTGAGCACCGATATGTGGATCAGTTCAGACAACTCACATTCCTCATAAACAATGTATGCCAATATGGGTACATGATCATAATTTTTAGATGAATCCTAAGTGTCTTCGGGCAGAGCTTAGTGGATCCACTTAATTGAGATGTTCTATACCCCGACAAGGTGTAGGACAGTTCTGATAGAGTGGGCTAGACGTTGTATCATCATGTTGCACATAGTGATGGTTGTCGGTTAGAGAATCTCCCAAATAGGAGTAAAGATTATTTTTATACAACACTGAGTTTTATCTCCTGCTTTATAATATTTTAAATATTGCATCTATCATGGTTGCTTTGTATTGAGTTGAGTTGAGATGAGTATTTCTTCCGGCCTTATCAGTTCACTTAGTTATTGCTTCATTCATTCAAGCTTGTTAATTATTTACTCTAACCTTATCACATACTCGTACATTCAATGTACTGATGTCAATCGACCTGCATCATTTTATGATGCAGATACAGGTGTTCAGGATCATCAACAGGTGTTTCATTGAGGTCATGTGACATTCCAATCAGCTTTGGTGAGCCTTCTTATATTCTAGAGGACTTCACCTTTACCTTACAGTTAGTAGTTTTGAGATGTCGTGGGTTTTGTCCTGATATCCTTATGTAATAGTATAGGCTTCATGGATAGATAGAGTTGAGGAGTTTTTCATTATTTACTTTCTTTGAATTATTTTACAAACCATAAGTATTCTCATTGAGTATTGTTCAGATTGACTTTTTTTAAAGTTGAGTAATCGAGTTTAATGAATGTGATTCAGTTTTAAGCTTATGTATGCTTGAGTTAATCTTCCGCTTGTAGTCCGCCAGGATGAGAGTTCATTTGGGGACCATCAATGGTTCTCGAGTGCCCGCCACGTCCAGGGTATAGACTCGGGTCGTGACAAGGAACTACTCTAACTAACAAATCTTAATTAAATATAAATAAGTAAATACCATAAATTATAAATCCTAATCAACTTAAGATTACTAATTCTACTTTAAATTATTATTTCCAACATATATTGTTAGTATTTTAATAAGAGAGATTTTAGAGTTTATCCATTTAAAATATTTATATAATTAAAAAAGGGTCAAGATTTTTGTCCACCTAGACAAGGCCATGTGAATATGTAAATATAATGTTTTCCTTGATATATGCCCATATGATAGTTACTTTAATATTAAGAGCCCCAACCGCCTATACTACATATCCCTTATCCCTTACTAGTATATAAGTGCCAATAACCAGGCACCTGCCCGACACTTCAATGATATTTTTTTTTATAAATTTTTCGTTTTAATTTATTTGTCTTATTTTTTAGTATTTTATATACTTAAAAATTATGTAAAATACAACTCAAATCGTATTGTAAATCTCAATAACTAAGAACTTGAATTTTTAAAAATCATTTAAAAAAATTGATTGACTCTTGAAATTCTATTTGTGCAATATAAATTGGAACAAATGAAATCATATATATTGTCTAAAAGTGTCATGACCCAGACCGCCGTGAGTGACACCCACACTAACCCTACGGTGGGAGAACCACTTCTACAACCCGACTAAGCAACTTTAAGAAACTAAATCATTTAAAGATACAGAAGCATGTTTAAATGACAACTAAATAATGAGTTCCCATAAACTCCGAAGTTTAACAAAACAACCAAACATGACCCTCGCGGAAATTCAACCCCTAGAGCCTGAAAGTCGTTGTACCAAAACTCTACAACTCAACAAGTCTAAGAAAAGGGGGTGCAACCCCGAAAACTAAACATAAGAAAAATGTCTGAACATCTAGTCTGAGTCCGAAAAGAAATGGACTAAACTAAAGATGGATCCAAGGTAGACTGAAAGAACTGGATCACCCTCGAATCCGGTCTCGATCAATGATCTCCTAGCTGAGGTCTGTCAGTAGCCGCCTGAAGATGCCCTGTACTCAACAAAGAAAGAGCAAGTGCAGTATCAGTACACGAAAATACGGTGTATTGGTAGGATCACGTGGCTACTCCGGTCAGCAAAATATACACAAGTAATTACAACACAGTAAACACACATATACAAAATGCATAATTCAGTTATCATTTAGGAGCAACATACAATTTCCCAATATCAATGACAGGTAGATATGAACGTAATAATCACAAGTGGTCCTCTCATGGAACCCACAGCCAAATTGTTAGTGTGTCGGAATGTGACACCCGATCCAATATACATGTGTCAGAACGTGACACCCGGTCTAATATATGTGTTGGAACGTGACACCCTATCCAATATATGTGTCGGAACGTGACACCCGATCCAGAATCAGGTAAGAGGTTCATGGCATTAATTGTTCACACATAATCATTTCATTAGATTAGATTCATGTTTCCCTATTCACATACATGCATGCATACAATGAAGCAATTAACCGACATATATCACACAACAGGAAATCGAACCATCACCTACCTCGAAACCAAGCCTGAATACTCCTAAGACATTTGAGCCTTTCCTTTCCGGAGTCTTTCAGCTCGTTCTTGATCTCAAACAAGCAATTAATGTAAGGATCACTAAACAAGGTCTAATTTACCCGGATTATAACAAAATTAGCAACCCAAGGCCAAACCCATAATCCTAATGTTCAACTAGAGCTTTTCCCACCATTAACTTCAGGCCAATACCCTCCCCCAACGATAATTACCCAAGATTCTAAGTTCTAAGAATTGAAATATGGATTAGGTGAGTAAGTATCTTACCTTTAGGGCTAGAATTCATGGGAATCTGATAAGAAACTGCCCTGGGTCGTCCCTTAGCTCTGAAGAACGAAGTTTTGCAGAAAATAACCAAATTGGAATTTCCCTCCGGTTTAAGTCGTGATTATCCCGCCACACGGACTCCATCCCGCCACAGCAGCCCTCCTTGGTGGGATTAATCCCGCCCTAGCGGCTTGCACGAAAACAGAAACTCAGAATTGAGTTCCAAGCTCCCATTTCGCAACACACCTTCAACCCTTGACATTCTAAAACTACCCTTTCACGCTAAGATCAGTTTCAGGAGTTCTACTCGCCCGAATTTAATTCTGTAAAGCCGTACCAGCTCCTTAACGTCTTGGCTATCCACTCACGTGATCAAACTCATAATTAAATCCCCCATCCATTATCGGATTTCCCTAGACCTCACCTGACTTAGATTTCATCCAAGTCTGGCCTAGGCTAGAAATTTTAAAGTTACTACTCAGAAGTTTTCTAGCCATATTTCCTTCCCCATTAGTTTTTTCATAACGACGGAAACAAGTCGTTACAAAAAATTATGTAAAAAATACTATAAATCACAATAATTGACTGCTTAAAATATTTAAATGATATAGAAAGTCTTATTTGACCCCCGATCAGTGCCGCATAAATAGGAATATATGAGTAACATATATTGTTTAAAAATAACGTAAAATTATTATATATCACAATAATTTTAAAACTAAAAGGAATGTAGAAAATTAAGTTGATTCTCAAAATTTTATCAGTGCCACATAAATTGAGAAAAGGGGGTAACATATATTATTTAAAATTAAGTAAAAAAACTAAAAAATGCAATAATGACTACTTAAAATATCTAAAAATCATATTAAAATTTAATTAAATCTCTAAATTTTATTTGTATCACATAAATAGAGATTAAAAAAAAACATATATTGGGCCCATGCTAGCACGGACACTTGTATCTAGTATATATATAATATTTATGTTTCTTCATTCAATCCTTTCTATTCAAAATTGTCATTTCTTCAAAGCTTGTAAAAGTTATACATTGGATAATATTTGGTAAGTTCTACAAGTCTATCACACACCTGTCCTTTCCAATTTATGAAAAGAAATTTTCTTTACCAAAATAACTAGAATCCATTGATATACATATATAGCTTTGTCCCATAGAAATAATTTAATAATAAGTGGGATAACTTGTATGATATAAATTAGGGTTATTCTATTGGATATGATGATTCAAAACCTTGTAAGAGGAGTATTTGATCTTATTGTTATATCTAGGAGGGAAGGTGTAGGAAAACACCATTGATTTAAAGGACTTGCATGATCAATTCTTATCAAGATGTGATCAATTGCTTTTTAGTATAAACTCAATGACAAGTTGATTATATTAGTGTTTTTATCGTAATATTGTAGATAGAAAGAAATATTTGTTCATTTTAGTGCGTGAAAGGATTGAAATCGTGGTATGTTGAGGAAAAAGATTCTTTTTATTTCTCACGAATTCTACAAATTGCAAATTATCGAATAATCTATTTTTACTATTTCATTGCTAGGAAGACCCTATTCTTGACTTTATTGTATCATTATTGTGCTTGTACTATTATTTAATATGTTTGACGGTTAAAGTTATTTTCCATAAAGTTTCTTATTTCTTATGTTTATTAGCATACGAATGTCCTAGGAGTGAGGCTCAAAATGTTGGAGAATTATATTATTCTATCTAAGGGAGTTGTTAAGTCAAGTCTTTTCATCAAAAGATTTTACAATAATTTTATGTGAAAATGATTTAAATACTAAATCTTGTACTCTATTCTTTTGGTAATATACTGGTCAAACAACCTTGTTGTTTCTAAAAAGAACCATGTTCTTACCAATTTGGAGTCGTTTATCATAAATCAAGTTAAGCATGTCAGTTTCCTTTTGAGTTCCTAAATGATTGTTTTTCTAAGTTGAATTCGAGTCAAGAGCTTTAATTCTACTCTGATTTTTATAGGCCTAAATGGCCGAATGAAAGTTAATAATGTCAAGAGGAGATTTTTTCAGCACCATAAGGTTTTTGTGAACATCCTAAGGTTTTATAAGTTATCTTTTAAAGTCGAGTTAAGTATTCAGGGTTATTCTAAAGCATAAAAGGTTCTACGAGACATTTACATATTATACGAAAGTGATTACGGGATTATGAGAATAAGAGTGCCAACAGGCCAAGATTGGCAATATGATTATGGTAACCTATATGCATTACGAATCCATGACATGACATGCTATGCATTCTACTCCCGAGCTATAATCAGAAGGCATAGGGTCTTTTACCTATTTTTATATGAATGAGACACAGATGGCCACAAGTTGGCGAACATGATGCCGGTTAGCTACCAGAAAGAACCACCATTGCTAGCATTTTGTTGGATATGTCATGCATTTGCATCTATATATATATATATATATATATGTATTCACGACATATGATTACACAAGCATACCATGCATATTTGATTACTATAAGGTCAGTTGTCGGCCTAGATGCTATCAAATTTTCAGTTTCAGGTAATATCTCTATTTCCCTTTATATCGCAACTATTTATGATTCTACTTTTCACCTTACATACTAGCAAAGTTTTATTCGTAATGATGTCCAATTTCCTAGGGACACTAAATTTCATGCTACAGGTTCAGAGGTCCTGATCAGCCTTTGCTATAGAGGTGTTGTCTCAGCTGAGGATTGGTAAGTTCCATTCTTTTTGGAGCTGTTGGTTGTCAGTAGATTTTGCATACTTGAGTTTTGTATATTGTTGGTATCGTTGGGGACTTCTCCCAACAAGTTGAGTTGTAGTATTCGTAGAGACTTGTGGACAAACTTTGTTGGTTCTTCTCAGCTTCAATTTATAGCCTTGTCGGCTTATTGTTTATATGACTTCAGTTGCCGCCTTGTCGGCTTATTGTTTATATGATTTCAGTTGCCGCCTTGCCGACTTATCAGTTCTCTCATAGTTAAGTTAGTCTTGCTGGAACTTTTATTATGACATTAATATTGTTGGGACCTCTCTCGTCTACTTATCTTGTTGCAACATTTGATTGTGATGGTCGATAGCCCTAACTCTTTCATTCTCTCAAAACCCCCAATCCCATACACGTTCATCCTCTCCAAATTCTCTCAAACTTAAGGAAGAATACCTAGGGTTCAAGCTTCAAGTCTCCTCTTTCGTCCCTTGCTTTTGGGCTTTGTGTATCAAGGTATGTGGGGATTCACCAATGGATTCCATTCATTCATTGGGTCTCAAGAACTTCAATCGAAAGTCACCAATGAAATTGTTAAAGGTTTTCTCACATATAATGAAATCATGGTTGTGAAAGATTTTCTCACATATGTCTGGATCATGAATTAAAGGAGCTACTCTATGATGAGTTAAGAATTGATTGGTAATTTAATTGTGCCCTTTCAAGTATTATGATATGAATATGAATATGACGATTTTCGTTGGGGTTTTGCTTAGTACTGAGAGAGCTTTGAGGTGGAGGCTTAAGTAGGGTAGTCTCTGGTAGCGACCTTTAGTTCCTAACTACGCGCCTCTGTAGGATTGTCTTAAGTGACTAAGCTAGTGGATCCACCTAAGCTAGAATTATGGTCCTTACCTTGGCAAGTAGGACATATATTTTCTGTGTGGAAGGATGACACCGAATTTTATATTGTAGCTCACGTGGTCTAATTCGGTTAACGATAAATATCATAAAAATGAACTAAGTTACTCTCAATGGTTCTATGAAAACCTTTCATTATGTTATAAGATGCATTGACCATGTTCATGACTTACGCTCTCTATTTAAAGGCTTTTGAATATGTTTTAGCTTGGTCATGCATATCATGTTTAAATGTTCTCATATGATCACATTCATGTTTTTATGCATTTTCCTCATACTTAGTGTATTTCATGTACTAATGCATACTTATGCCTACATTGTCCAATAATTTAGGGTCCTACAATCTCTATCCTCCCGCTCGTGGTGAGATTCGGGTTTCTTAGCTATTGGATTAGTATATCTTCCTACTTAGAGGGAAAGACCATGAAAAATTTATTTCTTGTGTTGTTATTGCTTTTAGACTGTGTACGTGGTGTATGGGTTACGTTTGAGCCATTCTTTGATACATTATATTGGCTTGTCAAGACATACGATTAGACTTCTGCTTTTATATCAAACTCTTTTATGATATGAGACTCTCTGCTTAAATTCTTGTATTTTTTACTATATTTTGTTGTCTGCATGTCATGTAGCTTGTGTAGGGCCTCTCGGGGTCTTATACTTCATGTCAAGTCTAGGATGTACTTTGGGTCATGACAAACTTGATATTCAGAGGATAAGGTTTTAGAAAAGGTTCTAGGATATATGATAAGCCACGTAGAGTAGAGTCTTGTTCATAAGTATGAAGTGCACCACATTTATGAATAGCAGGCTACAGATTCTTTAGGAAACTTCACTTCTTTCATTACTCTAAAGTTGTGCCATATAGTCTATCTCTATAAAGGACCTTCTCCTAAACCCTATTCGATGCTTTTTCAGGATATGACCCCTCGAAGAGCTTATGCTATTAAAAATGTGGGTGACAATGTGGATCCCAAGGTTCCTCAAGTTTCGGTTGACCCTTTGGCCGAACAAGTGACTCAAGCCAAATTTTGAGCCACTTTAAAAGTGATTGCTCAAGATATGACGTTCAGAGCTAATAGAGAAGCTGTTGCTCGTGAACCTAAATGTGGGTATGGTGGTAGTAAGGTAAGGGACTTTACTAGAATGAATCCCCCAGAGTTTCATGGGTTGAAATTTGATGAAGATCATCAAGAGTTCATTGATGAGGTGTATAAGATAGTGGAGATTATGAGAGTATCAACGGTGGAAAAGGCGAAATTATCCGTTGTTGCTCCCAATTACGTACACAAGTAATATAGTAGCTCTAAAAGAGCCAGATTATGGAATTCAAAGGATTTGTCGATTAACTATTTACTAAATTATACTAATTCTGATTATTTTTTCAAGTGAGGATTAAGGGAGTATTTCAAAGACGAATATATATCAACTAAACTAAAAATAAAATAACTAAGAAACAATTAACTAAGATAAGAGAGAATTTTTGCCCAATCGATAAATGAATCGATCTAAAATTATGGTTTAACTAACAATCATGTTCATCATTAATTTCAATAACTTATTGTAACACCCCGAATTCAAAAAAGGAAAAAATAGCAGTTTCCAGGAATTTGCAGGTGCCAGCCACGAGGGCAACCCATGGCCCGTGGATGGGACCACGGACAGTAGGTGTGGTCCGTGGAAGGGCACCCAAGAATTGGCTCAGGCTGTTCAAACCACGGCTCAAACCAAAGGACCGTTGGTGGGACCATGGTCCGTGGTTGAGGCCAGTGGTCCAAGACCCTCAAACTGGGTTTCTGACCACGAACGACAAACGTGGACGACGGCCTGTCGTCCTGACCACGGCCCGTCATCAGTGGCCATTGGTGGGCAGCTGGCAGATATTTTACGGGCAGTTGGGCCTTTTCCTAATTAATTAGCTCCTATACTACGTCATTTTTCCCTTCATTAAGGCCCCTATATAAGTATTTTCAACCTCCAAATTAGCCCATTCAAGTCATTCTTCCAAAATCACAAAAGAAGATCAATTCTCCTCTCCAAAAATATTTCTCTCTCTAGAAACTTGAAGAAGAAGAAGAATTCAACCTAGGGTTTCAAGTCAACTCTAAATTCCTCCATTGAAGATTAGCATTTGGATTCAAGGTATGATAGTTTTCATCCATGAATTCTTTCCATTCATGGAATCCCCAAATTCCTATATTTCAAAGTTAGAATTTCCCAATTGAGTTAGGGTTTCTTCAATTATCATGGGTTCTTTTCATTATTGATTTAAATGATTGACTTAGGATCTCTTATGCATTAATTTATGAAGTACTATGATTTTATGATGATTTCCCCATGAACCCATGTAATCTCCATGTTTTCAAGTTATGATCATATGATGTGGGATTTTTATTATAAAGGAATTTTTTAATGAAATTAAGTATGTATTGCTAGCTTTACATGAATTTATGATGAAATCCATATCTAACCCTTGTTTTCTAAGTATTGATGATTGAAAGTGGGTTTTGAATCTTGAAAGGTAAATTATGGTTTTAGTCATTCTCTTATTAAATCTATGCAACTATTTTAAGGATGCTTTGAGAGTAAAGTATCGATGATGATGATCATGATGTGTTATTGAAAGGATTTTCTCATATACACACAAAATAAATATGTGAAAGGTTTTCTCACATAATAAGGATTTTAAGGTTGAAAGGTTTTCTCACATAATTGAATCAAAGATTTAGAGCTACCCTAATGAACCTAGCTTGGATTGGTGATTGAAAGATGCCTTTCCATGGATGATGACTTAGCTTAGATTTTCAAGATGACGTGCCTTTACATGGATAATAAGAACAAGAATAAATGACTACTCCGTGGGATTTATGCTTAGCACCGTGAGGATATTGAAATGGAAGCTCTCCCGTGAGTAGAGGCTGTGTTTCTAGAAGTAATCTCCTTATCCCTGACCTCTGTGCCCCCATAGGATGATTGTTTAGATAGAAATTAGCTAGTGGATCCACTTTAGCTCAGATTTATGGTCCTTACCTTGGCAAGTAGGACAACCCTTTTCGGTGTGGGAGACACTGGGGGATCATGTTATAGCTCACATGGTATCTATATCGATTAAAGCTAACCCCCCATATTAATAATGAACTAAGGTTACTTCAAGAAGTATCTCATATTTTTTCAAAGACTTCAAAAATAATTAGCTTGCATTGACCATGGTTTTATGACTTATGTTTTTCTAACTCTTTTTTATCATGTTTTAGCTTGGTAAATTGCATGTCATGAAATGAAATGTCCCTTTTTAGCATGATTTATATGTTTTATGCATAGCTATAATACTTGGTACGTTGTTTTTTTAATAACGTATACTCTTGCCTATATTTCCCAAATGTAGGGTCCGACAATCAAGTTTCTCAGTTTCGTGTATAGTGGTTGATTTCGAGGTTTTCGAGCTTTGTTGAGTCCTCATGCTTCGAAGACAGAGTTTTATTGTTTCACTTTCTTTCATGTATTTCTCTTTTGGACATGATGTATGGGCTAGGCCCAATTTCATTCTATTATACTAGATGGCTATATTGAGACAAGTGTTTTAGACTTCCACTTTTCTATTATAAAGACTATTGTTTTACTCTTATTGTTCTATTTCTTATGTTATGAAAGCTAAGTGGCTTGTATGGGGTCTTTCAGGGTTCTATACGCCATGTTACATCTAGGGGGTACCCCTGGGTCGTGACAAACTTGGTAATCAGAGCACGAGGTTTAGAATGGTCCTGAGATGTCTCATAAGCCACCTCTAGTAGAGCCTTGTTCAAAGGTGTGAAGCGCGCCACATTTATGAATGAGAGGCTACAAGATGATTAGGAAACTCCACTTCTTTCATTACTCTAAAGTCGTGCGGCAGAGTTTAACTCTATAAGGTCTCGCTCCTAATCCTTACTCGATGCTCTATAGGATATGGCTACTCGAAGAGCTTATGCTAGAAGGAATGTGAGGGAGAATGTGGAACAAGAAGCTCCTCCCCAAGCTCCTCAAGTTCTGGTCGATCCGTTGGCGGAGCAAGTGACTAATGCGGAGTTTAGGGCTGCTTTTCAAGTGTTGGCTCAAGCCGTGATGGCCCAAGCCAATAAAGAGGTTATGGTCCCCGTGAACCTAAATTTGGGCACGACGGCATCTAGAGTGAGGGACTTCACTAGGATGAATCCTTCAGAGTTTCATGGTTCTAAGGTTGAGGAAGATCCTCAAGAGTTCATTGATGAGGTCCTTAAGGTTTTGATAATCATGGGAGTTACGCCGGTGGAAAAGTCAGAGTTGGCCTCTTATCAACTAAAATATGTGGCTCAAATTTGGTTCAACCAATGGAAGGAAGGGAGATCAGAAGATGCGGGTCCTCCTGATTGGGAGAAGTTTAAGGCCGCTTTTTTTGATAGGTTCTTTCCCCTTGAGATGAGGGAAGCCAAGGTTCTTGAGTTCATTAACCTTCGACAAGGGAGTCTGAGTGTGAGGGAATATGCTCTAAAGTTCACACAATTGTCTAAGTATGCTCCATCAATGGTTGTCGATTCAAGGGCAAGGATGAGTAAGTTCATTTCGGGTGTGTTCGAAATGGAGGTTAAAGAGTGATGTACAGCCATGCTCATTAATGACATGGACATCTCTTGTCTCATGGTTCATGCACAACAAATTGAGGAGTAGAAACTTAAGGAAAAGTCTAGAGAGGTAAAAAGGGCTAAGACCGGTGATGGTAATTTCTCTCATGCAAGATTCGATGGACACGGTCGTCCTAGATTTCGACAAAGGTTTTCCGGTCAAGGTTCCTCTAATGATCCTCCTAAGTTCAACAAAGATAGGGTGTCTAACCCTAACCCTCAAGGAGGTAATGGTAGTGGATCTTCATTGCCCATGTCTACTTGTACTAGGTGTGGAAGGAAGCACGAGGGTAAATGCCTTACCGGCATGTATTGTTGCTTTAGTTGTGGTATGAGTGGTCATAAAATGAGTGATTTCCCGATGCTTACGGCTAAAGAAAGAGAGGGAAAGAAAGCTCCTCCTAGTGGTTCAGGTCCCAATGCTCCTAAGCAAAACCGATTCTATGCACTTCAGACTCGTGGTGAACAAGAGGGTTCTCCTGATGTGGTTACCGATATGTTGAAAGTTTTCCAACTTGATTTTTATGCTTTACTTGATCCCAGTGCTACCTTATCTTTTGTGACGCATATGTGGCTCTGAGGTTTGATGTTTTTCCGGATGTGTTGTTAGAACCTTTTTATGTCTCTACTCATATTGGTGGTTCTATTGTGGCTAAGAGGGTCTATAGAAAGTCTCCCGTTTCCTTGTCCCATAGAGTTACCCTTGTTGACTTGGTAAAGCTTGATATGCTAGATTTTGATGTTATCTTAGGTATGGATTGGCTGCACTCATGTTATGCTTCTATCGATTGTAGAACTCATGTAGTCAAGTTTCAGTTCCCGAATGAGCCTATCCTAGAGTGGAAATGGGGAAATTCTATGCATAAGGGTCAGTTTGTCTCTTGTCTTAAAGCTAGGAAGATGATTTCTAAGGGTTGCATTTACCATCTAGTTAGGGTGAGGGATGTAGATTCCAAAACCCCTACTCTCGAGTTGGTCCTCGTGGTTAATGAGTTTCTGGAAGTGTTCCCAGATGATTTACTCGGTATTCCTCCCGAAAGGGAAATAGACTTCGGTATTGACCTTCTCCCAGATACGCAACCTATTTCTATTCCTCCTTACTGAATGGCTCTTGCAGAACTTAAGGAGTTGAAAGAACAATTAAAGGACTTGTTGGATAAGGGTTTCATCAAACCGAGTATCTCTCCATGGGGTGCTCCAGTTTTGTTTGTTAGAAAGAAAGATGGTTCTCTTCGTATGTTTATCAACTATCGTCAATTGAACAAGGTGACCATTACCAATAAGTATCCTCTTCTAACGATAGATGATTTATTTGACCAATATCAGGGAGCAAGTTATTTCTCTAAGATTTATCTTCGATCGGGTTATCACCAATTGAGGGTGAAGGAAGATGACATTCTGAAGACAACTTTTAGAACCCGATATGGTCATTATGAGTTTTTGGTAATGTTGTTTGGGTTGACTAATGCTCTGGCGGCGTTTATGGATTTGATGAATAGGGTGTTTAGACAATACCTTGACATGTTTGTGATTGTGTTCATTAATGATATATTGATCTATTCGAGAAGTGAGAATGAGCATATTGATCATTTGAGGATCGTGTTGCAAGTTCTTAAGGACCAACACTCTTTGCAAAGTTTAGGAAATGTGAATTTTGGCTAAGGTCCGATGCTTTTCTTGGTCATATTGTTTCAAGTAAGCGTATTGAGGTAGATCCTAAGAAGACAGATGCGGTCAAGAGTTGGCCTAGACCTCTAACCCTTTCGGATATTAATAGTTTCTTGGGTTTAGCTGGTTACTATAGAAGATTTGTTGAGGAATTCTCTTCAATTGCCTCTCCATTGACGGTTTGACTCATAAGAAAGCTAAGTTCATATGGTATGAAGCGTCTGAGAAAAGTTTCCAAGAGTTGAAGGATAGACTTACTTCCGCTCCGGTGTTGACTTTACCGGAAGGGACCGATGGCTTTGTTGTTTATTGTGATGCTTCAAGAATTGGGTTAGGATGTGTGCTTATGCAAAATGGGAAAGTTATTGCCTATGCCTCAAGGAAACTTAAGATTCATGAGAAAAACTATTGATTTAAATGATTGAATTATGATCTCTTATGCATGAATTGATGATGTACTATGATTTTATGATGATTTCCCCATGAACCCATGTAATCCCCATGTTTTCAAGTTATGATCTTATGATGTGGGATTTTGATTACAAAGGAAGAGTTTTATGAAATTAAGCATGTATTGCTATCTTTACAAGAATTTATGATGAAATCCATATCTAACCCTTGTTTTATAAATATTGATGATTGAAAGTGGGTTTTGAACCTTGAAAGGTAAATTATGGTTTTATGCATTCTCTTATGAAATCTATGCAAATGTTTTAAGGATGATTTGAGAGTAAAGTATCAATGATGATGATCATGATGTGTTATTGAAAGGATTTTCTCATATACACACAAAAGAAAGATGTGAAAGGTTTTCTCACATAATAAGGATTCTAAGGTTGAAAGGTTTTCTCACCTAATTGAATCAAATATTAAGAGCTATCCTAATGAACCTATCTTGGATTTTTTATTGAAAGATTCCTTTCCATGGATGATTACTTACCTTGGATTGGCAATATGATGTGCCTTTCCATGGATAATAAGAACAAGAATAAATGACTACTCCGTGGGATTTATGCTTAGCACCGGGAGAATATTGAGATGGAAGCTCTCCCGTGAGTAGAGGCCGGGTTTCTAGAAGACATCTCCTTATCCCTTACCTATGTGCCCCCATAGGATGATTGTCTAGATAGACATTAGCTAGTGGATCCACTTTAGCTCAGATTTATGGTCCTTACAACCCTTTTCGATGTGGGAGACACCGGGGGATCATGTTATAGCTCACATGGTCTCTATGTCGGTTAAGGCTAATCCCCCACATTAATAATGAACTAAGGTTACTTCAAGAAGTATCTCATATGTGTTAAAAGATTTCAAAGATGATTAGCTTGCATTGACCATGGTTTTATGACTTATGTTTTTCTAATCTTTTATATTATGTTTTAGCTTGTTCAATTGCATGTCATGAAATGAAATGTCCCTTTTTAGCATGATTTAAATGTTTTATGCATAGCTATCATACTTGATACATTGTTTTGTACTAACATATACTCTTGCCTACATTTCCCTAAATGTAGGGCCCGACAATCAAATTTCTCAGTTTCGTGGCTAGTGGTTGATTTTGAGGTTTCCGAGCTTTGGTGAGTCCTCATGCTTCGAGGATGAAGTTTTATTGTTTCACTTTCTTTCATGTATTTCTCTTTTGGACATGATGTATGAGCTAGGCCCAATTTCATTCTATTGTACTAGATGTCTATATTGAGACAAATGTTTTAGACTTCTTCTTCTCTTTTATAAAGACTATTGTTTTACTCTTATTGTTCTGTTTCTTATGTTATGAAAGCTAAGTGGCTTGTATGGGGTCTTTCGGGGTTCTATACGCCATGTTACATATAGGGGGTACCCCTGGGTTGTGACACTTATTTGATTATCTAGTTGTTGATTCACGGGGTTGATAATATGGTCATGATATCCCGAACTCTAACTGTCTACCACAATTGACAATCTAGCTACATCATTGAGAGGGGATAGATTGAATCAACTCTGGAGCATTACGTTGTCTTTCCGTATTTGAGACAAACAAGGCACCTATGTATATCCCTATCCTAGACACAAATCAATCAAGTGATATGCAAGAGAAGATCATGCTCCTTATATTCCACGTTCTATCCCTCTATTCCACCCTCGAGTTCAGATGAAGACAATAATTTTATTCTAATGCTGACCAAGCATCAAAATAATAATCACTAGAATATAAGAACAACCCATATGATAAAAAATTATGCCGAATAAAAAATTACTAAACAATCATTTAATAAATAAACATAATCCAAGAACGAGAAGTTTAACTCTACATGGACATAAAGCAATTACAACAAATCATTCAAAGAATAGACGTAAAATAAAATAAAAGAGTAAAATAGATGAAACCCTAGATCAAAAGTTATTTTCTACATTGTGTCCTCCTTCCTCAAGAATTATTCTTATGGGATATTTATAGATATAAAAAATCCGAAAAAAAATAATTGAGTCCAAAACAAATTAGGAGCCCAAAACCTTGACAAAATTGGATTCCCCATAAAACTGCTTCGCTCAACTGCCTCAACAAATTTCTTGTGTGTTTGATAGCTACCACGTGGCACATGTTCTCTTTGCAGTTCGCAATTATTATATTCAATTTAATCCATTAAGGTGCCTACTTGATTTCCTTCTATAGTCTTCCATCTTTAATTAGTTTTAGCTCCAAAGTTCTTCATCTTCACACCAATTTAATCCTACAAATAAAATATACTATTAAGCACAATCCATAAAATCAATGCTAAAAAAGGATAAATAAAAATACTAAATGTGAGGCAAATAATAATTAAAAATATGTATGTTTGGTCTCACATGAGCCGCTTATCAACTTAAGGGTATTGCTCAAGTTTGGTTCAAACAATGGAAGGAAGAGAGGGATATTGATACAGGTCCTCTTGATTAGAAGAAATTGAAGGGAGCTTTTCTTGATCGTTTCTTTCAACTTGAGATGAGAGAAGCAAAGCTGATTGAATTCATTAATCTCCGTCAAGGTAATATGAGTATGAAAATGTATGCTTTGATGTTTACTCAATTGGCTAAGTATGTTCTGATTATGGTTGCCGACTCTAGGACAAGAATGAGTAAGTTTGTGTCGGTTGCTTTTGACTTGGTTGTCAAAGAGTGCCGAACCTCCATGATAATCAAGGAAATGAAGATCTCTACACTGATGGTTCATGCATAACAAATTGAGGAAGAGAAACTCGAAGAGAGGACAAGAGAGTCCAGAGGGTTCGTGTAGGTGATAGTGACTTTTCTCATTCTAAGTCCGGTGGAAAATGTCATTCTAAATTCTGGCAAACTTTTCTAGTCAAGATTCTTCAAATGATCCGACCTCTAATTTAAACAAAGATAGGGTGTCTAACCCTAAGTTTCAAGGAGGTGGCGGAAATGGGTCTTCTATTCCTATTTGGACAAGATGTTGCAAGAAATATGATGGCAAATGCTTAGCCGGTACCAATAGTGTTTTTGGTTGTGGCAAGAGTTGTCATAAGATAAAGATTTTCTCATGAACAAAGGAAACGATGGTATGCAAGTTCAGCCTAGTGGTTCCGGTGCTCAGAAGCAAAACAGGTTTTATGCTCATCAAACTCGATAAGATCATGAAGGTTCTCCGAATGTCGTTATCGGTATGTTGAAAGTATTTCATTTTGATATGTATGTTTTGATTGATTTGAGTTCTACATTTTCATTTGTTACTCCTTATTTGGCCATGAGATTTGATGTTGGTCCTGAAATCCTTTCTAATCCCTTTCATGTCTCTACTCTTGTCGGTGATTCTATTGTTTCTTAATGAGTTTATAGAAATTTCCCTATTTCTATTTCTCCTAGAGTCACTCATGTTGATCTTGTGGAGCTTGATATGTTAGATTTTGATATTATTCTTGGGATGGACATGTTATGCTTTCATAGATTGTAGGACCCGATAAGTCACATTCAAGGTTCCGAACAAACCTACCATGTCATGGGAAGGGGGGAATTATGCTCTTAAGGGTCAATTGATATCTACCCTAAAGGTTAGGAATATGATTTCTAAGAGTTTCATTTATCATCTGAAATTTTATGAATTGAATGGGACTTCAGCTTCGACAATCGTATCCTCCCTCCAACAAATAAGGTGGAGTGGGCAAGGCAGAGAAGACAAGTTGTTAGGGTTAGGGATATAGATTACAAGACCCCTACTCTTGAGTCAGTCCCAGTTGTAACTAAGTTTCCGAGAGTGTTTATGATGATCTCCCCAGTATTCCTCCTGAAAGAGAAATAGACTTCGGTATTGATCTTCTTCTAAATACGCTGCCTATCTCCATCCATCCTTACCATTTGGCCCTGACAGAACTTATGGAGTTAAAGGATCAATTGAAGAATTTGTTGGATAAGGATTTTATTAGACAATGTATCTCTCTTTGGAGGGCTCCGGTGTTGTTTGTTCAAAAGAAGGATGGTTCCCTTCGAATGTATATTGGCTATCGATAATTGAATAAGGTTACAATAAAGAATAAGTATCCTATTCCAAGGGTTGATGACTTGTTTGATAAACTCCAAGGAGCGAGTTTTTTTCTCTAATTTTAACCTTTGGTCAAGTTATCTCCAATTAAGGGTGAATGAAGATGACATTCCAAAGATGGATTTTTGAACTCTGTATGGTCATTATGAGTTATTGGTGATCTTATTTAGTTTGACTAATTCCTAGGTGGTGTTGATGGAATGGATATATATGGTCTTCAAGAAATATCTTGACATATTCTTGATTGTGTTTATTGATGATATTTTGATTTACAGGTAGAGTGCAGATGAGCATATTCAGCATTTGAGGATTGTGTTGTGTATTCTCAAGGATCGTGAATTGTATGCGAAGTTTAGCAAGTGCGAGTTTTGGTTGAGGTCCGTTGCTTTCCTTTGCCATACTTTCTCTGGTGGAGGTATTCAAGTTGATCCTAAGAAAATCGAGGCGGTTAAGAATTGTCCTAGACCTATGTGCGCTTTAGATATATAGAGATTCTTTGGTTTGGCCGGTTAATATAGAAGGTTTGTTAAGGAATTTTCCTCTATTGCTTCGCCTTTGAAGACATTGACTCAAAAAAGGTGAAATTCCTATGGCCAAAAGCTTGTGAGAAAAGTTTCCAAGAGTTGAAAGATAGACTCACTTCAGCCCCTATATTGACCTTATCGAAAGGATCAGATGGTTTTGTGGTTTATTGTGATACTTCTTGGATTGGTCTTGGTTGTGTCTTGATGCAACATGGTAAAGTCATCGCTTATGCCTCAAGGCAATTGAAGGTTCATGAAAAGAATTATCTGACTCATGATTAGGATTTAGCGGTGGTGGTGTTTGATTTAAATATTTGGAGACATTACCTATATGATGTTCATGTAGACGTGTTTATCGACCACAAGATTTTAAAGTATGTATTTACCCAAAAGGACCTGAATCTTTTCCAAAGAAGGTGGCTTGAGTTACTGAAAGATTATGACATAAGTGTCCTCTATCATCTAGGAAAAGTGAATGTTGTGGCAGATGATTTTAGCCGACTATCAATGGGTAGTGTTGCTCATGTTGAGGATGTAAAGAAAGATCTAGTTCATGATGTTCATAGGTTGTCCATATTGGGTGTTCCCTTGGTTGATTCTAATGAGGGTGGTGTAATTATTCAGAATGGTTAAATCGTCTCTTGTATCATATGTGAAGGCTAAGCAATATTTTGATCCGGTGTTAGTTGATTTGAAAAAATCCATTGCAACTTTCTCACCGGGGGGAGATGGTTTCCTTTGATATCAAGGTCGGTTATGTGTTCCCAATATCGATGAGTTCAGAAAGCAAATTTTGAAAGAAACTCATAGTTCTCGATATTCTATTCACCCGGGAGCCACCATAATGTACCTTGATTTGCGAGAAGTCTACTGGTGGAATGGGATGAAGAAGGATATTGCGAAACTTGTGGCTAAGTGTCCAAATTGTCAACAAGTGAAAGTTGAGCATCAGAAATCATGTGGTTTGGCTCAAGATATTAATATTCCTACTTGGAAGTGGGAAGATTTGAATATAAATTTAACTATGGTTTTACCTCGTACTTGTTGCTAATTTGACTCAATTTGGGTTATTAGGGACCGAATGATGAAATTGGCTCACTTTCTTCTCGTAAAGATTTCAGTTATATCTAAAGTGTACGCCAAGCTTTATATTCGATAAATTATGAGGTTGCATGGAGAGCCTTTGTCCATTATCTCTGATCGTGGTACTCAATTTACATCTTAGTTTTGGAGGTCGTTTCAAAAAAGTCTTTGTACCCAAGTGAAGCTTAGTATGACTTTTCATCCTCTGACCGATGGACAAGCCGAGCATATTATTCAGACTATGGAAGACGTGTTGAGAGCTTGTGTAATTGATTTCAAGGGTAATTCGGATAATTATTTGCCTTTGATTGAGTTTGCTTATAATAATAGCTATCATTCTAGCACTAGATAGCTCCATTTGAGGCTTTCTATGGTAGAAGGTGTAGGCTGCCTATAGGTTGGTTTGAAGTTGGTGAGGTCGCTTTTATATGGCCCGAGTTGGTGCATGAAACTATGAAAAAAGTTTCAAATTATTCGAGAGAGGTTGAAAACGGCTCAAAGTCAACATAAGTCTTATGCCGATGTTAGAAGAAGAGATCTTGAATTTAATGTTGATAATTAGGTTTACTTGAAAATCTCACCCATGAAGGGTGTGATGAGATTTGGAAAGAAAGGGAAGCTTAGTCCCTGGTATCTGGGCCAATATAAGCTTTTTTGAGGCATATTGGCAAGGTTGCTTATAAATTGAAGTTACATAATGATTTAGCATCGTTACATCCAGTAATCATGTATCTTTGTTGAAAAAGTGTGTTGGAGATCCGACGTCCATTGTCCCATTGGAAACATTGAAAGTTGAGGAAAGTCTCTCTTATGAAAAGGTTTCGGGGCAAGTTACTTCTTCAATAATTCATACATGTTACTTATTCCATAATTCATTCTCTTTATTCTAAGAAATGCCTCAATCTTATTCCACAATTCATACAAGTTGCCTGTTTATCACACACGAGGAAATTTTTAGATGCTATTGTATGCAAGAAACTAGTCAAACACTCACCACATATGACATCATGACATACACATAAGGACACAACATATTAGCATGTTCATACAAACCACATTGAGTGCTTTCTACCGGATAGGCGCTTGGTACCTGTAAATATACCTTTTAGAATGATTTCGTGCTGAGCCTGGTAAAGGGAACTAATAATTAAGCCCAATTTTTATAAATTTAGAGTAAAAAAAAAGAACCAATGTGTGTCTCGAGGTTACTAATTCCATTATATTTGTATATTTAAGTGCAAACAACCCATGACGTCTGACTAACTCCTAAGCAATGCTTCAAACTACAAAGTTTCGGCTTCACAATCTACTAACTGATGACTAATTTTACATTAAAATGGTCGTCATCCATCTATCATTGGGAAGAATCACTTCTATGAATAAATCAATATAAACTACAAAAAAAGAAGAAGCAATCTAGTCCTAATAGGTTTAATGGGACTATCCTCAAGAAAAGAATCGAAAAAAGATGAGGAACCCAACCTAAGAAACAAAACAACTCGGTAACAGAATAAAATATTTACAAGGAAGTCTTTATACCACTCCACACTTAAAGAAAGCACTATACCCAACGCACAAATCAAATGTGAGTATAGAGTAAAAAAGAACTCCCTTTAGGCCTCTAGGCCCAGCGATCTTAATCAGCAATTGCCACATTTATTGATAAATCCACAGCCATCAAGGTTGTATCAGCATCACCAATACGAGTGTCACCATCATAATCAATCCCATCATCCTCAGTATCATCCTTCTCATCCGCAGTGGCATTTTCATCATCAATAGGCTCTTCAAATGTCGGGCCCATGCAACACATGTACATGGCATTGTCCGTCAGAGGGTAACACTTTGCCAATGTAGTCATATCCTCCTCTATGACCGGATGGCCACCAATCCGCTACTGTAGTTAAGCCATACAATACATGCGACCTATCCAACTATCATTCCTCGCCTGATAATCTGTAGTCGACAAAACTAGCCTATGTGACATATCTTGTGCCTTGGTTTTAATTACATCAACTAAATGGCATACCAAATAGGGAGCTCGGGGTGGAATCACATCATGAACATCCTCCTCAGTCTCCAACGAACGTAAGAACCAAGTAAGACTCTTTAGCCTTGTAGTCAATTTATTGATGATCCTTATCGCCAAAGAAGGGGAAGCCTACTAAAGTTTCAAAAAAGAAATTGAGAATCATCATAGGCTGTGTTTTAAATGAAGGAGAGAGACAGGACTTGCTAGGAATTGAATCAATAGGCTCAGGGGAAAGCCCCGTATCCACTGCAAGAGAATCCGCTCTTTATCACATATATTAGACCATAGTACAAGAGACGATTCGCTCTAGTCCCGTAACCAAGCGAAAGAGGATTCATGGACAGAAGCTGCGGGTAAACCCTTGATTTTCCCTCAACAATATACGTTGAGAGGGGATAACTTATTTGCTGTCTTTTTGGTCTTGGGGCGAGCCCGACAACCCCATGCCGAAGAAATTAGCCCTTTCAAAAGCCTTTTCAGCTAGGGCATCCAGTAAGAAAGGCTACTTCACTTACCTTCTTCACCATATGAGGTGATACAAGGAAGGTGTTAAGACCCAAAGAACTGTTCATTGAACTGCCAAGGCTTTCTAACCAAGACTGAGAAAGCTCAATCAGTAAAGACTATTTTAGTGGAATGGCTTAACTTACCCCCCATACGAGACCGGAAAGGAAGCTAGCGAACCTAGGTTCACTATTTTTTAAGATAAGAAAATTAGGGTAAAAATTCTTGCTTACTCATTTCTCTATCTAAGTAAGACAAGAGGGGTTGAATTTTATAGCTAGTCGAAAAAGTGATAAGAAGGTATAATCATGCTACTTCAGTCGTATGCTTAACATATGCAAGCTGATTAGTTCACCCTTTAGAAATAGGCTAAGAAAGTCATTGGTTTGAATCCGAGGAAGGGATTTTTTCCGGTATGCCGATCCTCCAGCAAGAAAGCTATTTGCACTAGGCGCACTGCGCTTTCGCCTGCCCAGATGTTTTCCTTTCTAAGTCAAGTAATGGTTACCCACCGAAGACTGGAGTTTCGTAACATGTTGAGGAAGGCCCCTTGTGGGGTTAGGAGTAAAGCATCCCGAGGTAGTTGAACCTTCTCCGGCCTCTTTCAGCAGCGGGATTACTTTTTATATTAGTATTGAATTCATGTCATTGTTGCTCATAATCCATGTTAGAAAAGGAACCAGAAACTCTCTTTTTGGGAGGGGAAGGTCATATTTAGGAAAAATTTACCAGAATTCCTCCACTACGAATGGAATGATCTAAAGAGCGGAGACTTGATTTGATATTTATAGTTGCTATAGGTTAGGGCTTTTACCGTTCTCTTCTATTTATATAGAGAGGTAGACGACAAACACAAGTGACTTTATCCTTTCAATAATTATATTGAATAAAGACAAATTGATCCACTGGTATTTCGACGCTCGATCTTTACTCCTCAAAAGCTTACTCACAATCTATGGATCACTTAGGGCTAAAAAGATAGGATACTTCATACAAAGTCAACCGGGAACCTTCTTTCCAAACTCACTCGACACATAAAAGAAAAGACAAAAGATGAGAATTGACGCATGGATCAAACCACTTTATAGACATAGAAGAGTAAAAGAAATGCTTCCTAGCCTACCAAAAACTCGGTTGAAGCTAGGTAGGTCCTCCGATCAGTCAAGTGTTGACACCGCATTTGGTTTGACCTTTCGTCTCAATGTGCGGATGAACATGCATTCTTTTCTCTACAGTATGGTAGAGTATGGTAGACTTATAACCAATCAAATTGAAAACCTTAATTCAATAGATCAAACAAGCAAGGATAATATCGTAAAGTCGGAGTGGAAGAAGAATGCCATCATAGAGGGATCAGGGTGTAAACTTTAAGGGCTAGGGAACTCCTTTAGCTCAATAATGAAAGTTAGGGTCGATCGGAGGAGGCCTTACATCTTAGATGACCCAAGCAAGTCATTAAGCTATTAGATGGATCATCCTAACGGTAGTTACTTAAGGTCGAGTAGTAGACAGGTGAGGCCCACAGTTCTAATAGGTTTTTACTTGAGCTTTCTGCGGCAAAGCAAGTCTACAAGCCACTGCAGTGAGGTTATAGGTCTGATTTCTTTCTCGTATTGAGATCTTAGAATGCTATACGCAGCCCCCCTACAAGGTTACTTTAGATAGCGGTATTTTCTGTATAAGATTGGCATCCCCATTCTACGGTTACTTAGTACTTAGGTCGTGAGTTCCGATCTTAGTAGCCTTTATTCCAATCCAGCGTAAGAACATAGGTTTTTTCCCTCAATTTCTGCTGTCCTTACTTTAACTAAAGAACTACTTTTCACTTTAAGTATAACTCTAAGAGCTCTACCTTAGAATGAGTTAGATTTCCTGTGTTAACAAGAGGGAATGGCGGGACGCTAAAAAGATGGCGATGAGACTAGTGCAATCAGGTAATAGACCAAGCACACATATAGACCAACCACACAACTAAACACAACATTACAAAGTGAAAAACAAAAGCATTGAAGACTACTACTAACAAATAAGATATATCGGGATATAGAAGCTAAGGCAAGAAATCAATACATGAATCCCTTCCTCTAGAAGGAGTGAACTCGATGTCATGACCCAGGGATACCCCTAGATGTAACATGGCATATAGAACCTCGAAGGACTCCATACAAGCCACTTAGCATATCATAACATAAGAAATAGAACAATAAGAGTAAAACGCATTTCAATTCTAAAATTTTCATAAAAGAAAATCAGAAGTATAGACACTAAGTCTCATTATAGCCATCTATTACAATAATATAATGAAATAGGGACACGCCCATAAAACATGTCCAAAAAGGGTAATACAAGAAATGAAACTACAATGAGAAACATGAGGACTCACAAACAAGCTAGGAGAATAAGCAAATCCAAGATTTAGCCACTACGGTGATCACCTTGAGAACCGGATCCTAAACTTGGGAAAATGTAGGAAAAGTAGGCGTTAGTACAAAGATGCACTAAGTATGATAGCCATGCATAAAAATATTTGAAAACATGCTAAAAGGTACATTTCATTTGAGTGTATGCAATTTACCGAGTTTAAGCATCATCATAGTCATAGTGGAAAAGCATATATCATAAACATAATCAACATAGTCATAATCATCATAAAAGCCTTTGAGAACTCATATACAAAGCTTATTGAGTAACCATAGTTCATAATTCATGTTCTTAGTCTTATTCGTTATTGTGGGAACTAGCCTTAACCGACATGAGATCATGTGAGCTAAACATGAAATCCGGTGACTTCCACACGAAAAAGGGTGTTCTACTCGCCTAAGGTAGAACCATACTCGTAGCTTAGGTGGATCCACTAGCTAATGACCTATGAGGGCAAATAGTTTATGGGATAAGGGAATTGCTACTAGAAACCCGGCCTCTACTATAGGGCATATAATTCATAGGATAGTTCTTAGATCATGCATGAGAATAACCTTTCACCGTCCATGTCTACATATAGATTCAATACGTGAGAAAGCCTTTCAATCTTAGAATCATCATATTGTGAGAAAAACTTTCACATCATATCATATTCATGCATAAGTGTGTATGTGAGATTGTCCTTTCAACAACACAACAACAAGATCATAATCATAGACACTTCACTCTCAAAGTGTTCTTAAAGCATATACATAAATCTCATAAACATACATAATTTTCATACTTTGCCCTTTCAAGGCTCAAATCTCATATTCAATCTACACATCTAGAATTCTCCATTATACATGGATATCATCATAGTTAAAGTAACCTAATCCGTACATGCATAATCTTATAACATACTTCTTTCATCAACAAAGACCCACATCACAAGATCACAATTGAGTAATATGGGGGTTTCATGGATTCTTGGGGAATTCAAAATAAAAACCATAGGAAATCATCAATTTATACATAATATATCATAATTCAATCATTAGAAATGATTCTGAAGGTAACCCATGACTTTGGAATCAAACCCTAACTTTTGGGGATTTCTATCTTTGAAATTAGGGTTTTGAAGGGACTCCATGGATGAAAGCTATCCATGGATGAATGACTACCATACCTTAGCAATGAAACCCAATGAATTTGAGTAGAAAACCTTGCTCCTTGAACCCTAGCTCCAACTTCCTTCTTCTTCTTATTCTTCTTTTTCAAGTTCTAAAGAGAGAATATTTGGGGAGATGTACTTTAGGGATTTGATTTGGGTTTTGGGAAATAATGAGGTGAATGGGTGTATATTGAGTGAACTAAGGCAAAATGAACTCACTTAAAAAGGAACTTCCCAAAATAACCCTCATTTTAGGTGACCTGCCCAGGGACCACGAGAGGCCCCACGAGCCGTGGTCATGACCACGAGCCATGGTCCCCTCCATGGATGTTGAGGCAGTGGCTAGGTCTTCGTGACTTGGCCCCCTTGAGGCTAAGTGAAGACCACGACCCTTGGTGACCTTCACGAGCCGTCAAGTGGCTCGTGGGGGGAGGGTCTCCTTTTTGGGCAGCTTGGCAAGCTCACTACCTAGCCCACCACGGACCACACCACGAGCCGTGGTGGTGGTCGTGGTCACAAGGGGAGTGTCTAGGGGAGAGTGGACTGCCCTAGTCCTCTGCCTTGGCCCTTACCCACCTCCTTGACTCTAACCATCACGTTTAGCTCTAGTTTTAGCCTACAAATTTTCAGGGTGTTATAATATATCTCCCTTGGGAACATTCATCCTCATAATAGCAAGTACTTTATAAACCTCATCCATAAATTCTTGAGGATCTTCCTAAACTTTGGAGCCATAAAAATCCGAGGGTTCATCCTAGAAAATTCCCTCACTTTTGAAGCCACGGAATTCACATTAGGATTCACAGGAGCTACAACATCTCTATTGGCTTGAGTCGTCAAATCTTGGGCCAACATTTGAAAAGCTGACCTAACCTCCACATTTGACATAGCCGAAGGATCAATTGGATCTTGAGGAGCTTTAGGAGGAGCTCCTTGTTCCACATTGTCACCCTCCATTCTTCTTTCATTAGCCATTCTAGTATTCATATCCTGAAGAACATAGGGGAAGGATTATGAGAGAGATCTTATAGAGTTAAACTCTATTGCACGACTTAAGAGTAATGAAAGAAGTGGAATTTCCTATGCATCTTGTAGCTTCTCATTCATAAATGTGGTGCGCTACATACTCATGAACAAGACTCTACTAGACGTTGCTTATGAGACATAATCCTAGAATCATTCTAAACCTTGTGCTCTGATTACCAAGTTTGTCACGACCCAGGGGTACCCCCTAGATGTAACATGGCGTATAGAACCCCTAAGGACTCCATACAAGCCACTTAGTATATCATAACATAAGCAATAGAACAAAAAGATTAAAACGCATCTGAAGTCTTAAATTTTCATAAAAGAAAAGCTGAAGTCTAGACACTAAGTCTCAACATAGCCATCTATTATAATAGTAGAATGAAATAGGGACACGCCCATACAACATGTCCGAAAAGGGAAATACAAGAAATGAAACTACAATGAGATCACATCCATCCTAGAACCATGAGGACTCACCAACAAGATAGCCACCTAAGATCCACTACCATTACCTCCTTGAGGTTTAGAGTTGGAAACCTTATCTTTGTTGACCCTTGGAGCACTAGAGGAACCTTGGTTGGAAAACCTTTTAAACCTTGGTTGACCTTGTCTATCGGACCTAGTATTGGAGAAGTTCCCATCACCGGTCCTAGCTCTTTTCACCTTCCTATTCTTTTCTTTAAGTTTTGATTCCTCAATTTGTTGGGCGTACACCATAAGATGTGAGATATCCATATCATGATGGAGCATTGCCAAATGGAATTCTATTTCTACCATGTCGGACACGCCCGTCAAAAACCTACTCATCTTATCCCTCGAATCCGCCACCATAGTTGGAGCATACTTGGACAATTGAGTAAACTTTAGGGCATACTCCTTCACAG
Source organism: Solanum etuberosum (assembly GCA_029582245.1). Taxonomy (NCBI): domain Eukaryota; kingdom Viridiplantae; phylum Streptophyta; class Magnoliopsida; order Solanales; family Solanaceae; genus Solanum; species Solanum etuberosum. The sequence continues at coordinate 113,672 of JAJONR010000364.1, forward strand.
TCATACCTCCTTGACGAAGGTTAATGAACTCTTCCACCTTAGCTTCCCTCAACTCTCGGGGAAAGAACCTATCAAGAAACGCCGATTTAAACACTTCCCACTCTATGAGACCCGCTCCTACCGGCCTACCGTCCTTCCATTGATTATACCACACTTGAGCAACACCTTTCAATTGGTAAGCGACTAACTCCGCTTTCTCTACCGAAGTCACCCCCATAATTGCAAGTACTTTATAAACCTCATCCACAAATTCTTGAGATCTTCCTCAACTTTGGAGCCATAAAACTCCGGAGGGTTCATCCTAGCAAAGTCCCTCACTCTTGAAGCCGCGGAATTCATATTAGGATTCACAAGCGCTACACCATTTAGTGGCTTGAGCCGTCAAAGCTTGGGCCAATATTTGAAAAGCCGACCTAACCTCCACATTTGACATAGCCGAAGGATCAATCGGAGCTTGAGGAAAAGCTCCTTGTTCCACATTGTCACCCTCCATCGTTCTTGCATTGGCCCTTCTAGTATTCATATCCTGAAGAACATAGGGCAAGGATTAGGAGAGAGATATTATAGAGTTAAACTCTATCACACGACTTAAGAGTATTGAAAGAAATGGAATTTTCTAAGCATCTTGTAGCTTCTCATTCATAAATGTGGCGCGCTTCATACTCATGAACAAGACTCTACTAGATATGGCTTATGATACATAAGCCACATCTAGTACCAAGTTTGTCACGACCCAGGGGTACCCCCTAGATATAACATGGTGTATAGAACCCCGAAGGACTCCATACAAGCCACTTAGCATATCATAACATAAGAAATAGAACAATAAGAGTAAAACTTATTTCAAGTTTAAAATTTTCATAAAAGAAAAGCGGAAGTCTAGACACTAAGTCTAAATATGGCCATCTATTACAATAGTAGAATGAAATAGGGACACGCCCATACAACATGTCCGAAAATGGAAATACAAGAAATGAAACTACAATGAGATAATATCCATCCTCAAACCATGAGGACTCACCAACAAGCTAAGAGAATAAGCAAATCCAAGCTTTAGCTACTACGGTGATCACCATGAGAACCGGACCCTACACTTGGGAAAAATGTAGGAAAAGTAGGTGTTAGTACAAATATGCACTAAGTATGATAGCCATACATAAAAACATTTGAAAAAATGATAAAAGGGACATTTCATTTGAATGTATGTAATTTACCGAGTTTAAACATTATCATAGTCATAGTTGAAAAGCATAAGTCATAAACATAATCAACATAGTCATAATCATTATAAAAGCCTTTGAGAACTCATATACAAAGCTTATTGAGTAACCATAGTTCATAATTCATGTTCTTATTCTTATTCGTTATTGTGGGAACTAGCCTTAACCGACATGAGACCATGTGAGCTAAACATAGAATCCGGTGACTCCCACACCGAAAAGAGGTGTTCTACTTGCTTAAGGTAGAACCATACTCTTAGCTTAGGTGGATCCACTAGCTAATGTCCTATGAGGGAACATAGTTTATGGAATAAGGGAATTGCTACTTGAAACCCGGTCTCTACTATCGTGAGGGGTTCCATCCCAAGAGATTGCTCCTAGAAACCCGGGCTCAACTAACGTGAGGGCTCCCATCTCATATCAATATCCATTCGGTGCTAAGCATTTATTCCCACGAAGTACATATTAAGTCTTGACTTAACTCATATTCATGGAAGAATGTTTTGACACTCAATCCAACATAATTTATAGGATAGCTCTTAGATCATGCATGAGAATAACCTTTCACCGTCCATGTCTACATATAGATTCAATAGGTGAGAAAGCCTTTCAACCTTAGAATCATCATTTTGTGAGAAAACCTTACACATCATATCATATTCATGCATAAGTGTGTATGTGAGAATTTCCTTTCAACAACACAACAACAAGATCATAATAATAGACACTTTACTCTCAAAGTGTTCTTAAAGCATATACATAAATCTCATAAACATACATAATTCTCATACTTTGCCCTTTCAAGGCTCAAATCTCATATTCAATCTACACATCTAGAATTCTCTATTATACATGGATATCATCATAGTTAAAGTAACCTAATCCGTACATGCATAATCTTATAACATACTTCTTTCATCAACAAAGACCCACATCACAAGATCACAATTGAGTAATATGGGGGTTTCATGGGTTCTTGGGAATTCAAAATATAAACCATAGGAAATCATCAATTTATACATACTATATCATAATTCAATCATTAGAAATGATTTTGAAGGTAACCTATGACTTTGGAATCAAACCCTAACTTTTGGGGATTTCTATCTTTGAAATTAGGGTTTTGAAGGGAGTCCATGGATGAAAGCTATCCATGGATGAAGGACTACCATACCTTAGCAATGAAACCCAATGAATTTGAGTAGAAAACCTTGCTCCTTGAACCCTAGCTCCAACTTCCTTCTTCTTCTTCTTCTTCTTCTTCTTCTTCAAGTTCTAGAGATAGAATATTTGGGGAAGATGAACTTTTGGGAAATAATGAGGTGAATCGGTGTATATTGAGTTAAAAAGATTTATATAGATGCATAAAACTAAGGCAAAACGACCTCACTTAATACTCACTTAAAAAGGAACTTCCCAAAATAACCCTCATTTTAGGTGACCTGCCCAGGGGCAACGAGAGGCCTCACGAGCCATGGTAATGGACCTCGAGGCAGTGTCTAGGTCTTCATGACTTGGCCCCCTTGAGGCTAAGTGAAGACCACAACCTCTCCCACGGCCCTTGGTGGCCTTCACAAGCCGTCAAGTGGCTCGTGGGGGGAGGGTCTCCTTTTTGGGCAGCTTGGCAAGCTCACTGCCTAGCCCACCATGGGCCAAACCATGAGCCATGGTCCCTACCACGAGCCATGGTGGGTGTCACTAGGGCAGTGTCTAGGGGAGAGTGGACTTCCCTAGTCCTCTCCCTTGGCCCTTGCCAACTTCCTTGACTCTAACCCTTACGTTTAGCTCTAGTTTTAGCCTACTAATTTCCAGGGTGTTACACCCGACCACTCTTCAATTGATGTTTTCTTAACCTTTTGGGGAATGGTTAGTGATGAGGGCATAGGAAAGAGACAAACTACCATAACAAAAGCACCATCTCTTATTACTACAAAACTTCATCATATTTTGATGAAAAATGCACCCACATTAATACGCAGCCCTTTCATGAGTCTGTAGACCAACACTTCCCTTTCCCTAGTGACCTCCGAGGTGTTCTTACAAGGTAACAAGGTACTACACATAATTTTTATCCAAACACGCACCTCTTGATTTAAATGGGTGTATTCAGAGTGGCATGTCTACCTGTATCCTTAGTTTGTTCCAACCTAGAAATTGAATATACACTGTAAAGAGTATGGTGTATATCCCTATGCGGAGGCGTCTCCTTCATCTCTTGATATTCAATATGGTCACAATCAGGATTCCCTAAAAATTACTCCTATAGAAAACCGAACAAGACGATACCTTATATCACCTCGATTTCGAAACAAAATATTTGTGTTCTAACTACCATATAATTCATGCACAAGACTTAAATTACACTCACCATTGTCAAGTTAAATGTATTAGATGCCCAATGTGTACACCTTTGCTTTAATTTGGATAAATTCAGCTTGCAAACACCCCTCATTTACATGTTCATTGCTCAAATACTTTTCTTCCTGCTGACAATCATACCACTCCTCTCCAATATATCCACCGCTTGTTAGCTGAATTTTTGAGGGAGAAATCCAATAGGTTCCCGATTAGAAGTTATAGCGGAAGACCCCTTCCTATTTCTCTTGCTACCCACTCAAATTTCAAAAAATTTGCCTCTAGGTGCCATGAAAACCCACAAAGTGTGAAAAAAAAAAGAGAAAAAAATATTTGGGTGTGGGGAGGGGGTGGGTCGGCGTGGGCAGTGGGGGGTTTTTAGTGGGGTTTGTTTTCTTTGGTGGTTTCTGGTGGTAGGATTGATGTCTAGAAAAATCTTGGGGAAACCAACAACGAAGGATTGGGGTGTTTGGGTGTGAGAGTTGTAAGTTAGAAGAGAAGAAAGTTGAAGGAATTGGAGTGAGGGGCAGCAGGTAGAGTGAGAAAGTGAGAGGAATTTTATTAGATTTAGGAATTAAAAGGTCAGAGTGGGGTTTGGATGGGTGGGGCCCACAATTTTTTTAATTTTTTTGTGAAGAGCCATAGGGTACGATGCGCTGCCAGTCCACCCAAAATTGGTTGCAAAACTTATAAGTCTGGTGTGGTGCGCCTGGCGAGTGCCCGTCCAGTATGACATTTCTACACACCTGACACGACGTGCTGCAAGAGAGCTCGACCAGTGCTACAGTTGTTGCATCCATGGCGCGGCGCGCATTGTGTACATCTGACCATTTTTGTCAAAAATTTCTTCTCAATGCGTGGTAAACGTTCCTACGTCTGTGCATCAACTAAACCATGTATAGAAATGGTGGGTTACCTCCCACCCAGCAACTTAGTTTTTATCGTGGCACGACTCTTTTTTTATACCTAATTATTACAAATAATTGTAATTTAAACCAAATCCTACCAAAAATAAAATAAAATCAAATGAAAAATAACTAACTATTACAAATATTCACATATTTCCTACCATGGAGCGCCTTGTTTAACGTCGCGGCTCGATGCAACCTTGAATCATTAATCATTTAGCTCAAGAGCCTCTTGATCTCAATCCGCATCTTTACCTTGTCCATTTACTAAGAATGATGATGCATCCTTTCCTTTAAGCTCAACAACACCATATTGTGTCATCCTCACCACTTCGAAAGACCCACTCCATTTAGACCTTACTTTTTTGGGGAATAATCTAAGATTAGAGTTGAAGAGCAATAATTTTTGGCCTGGAGTAAAGGTACGAGTGACTATGTGCTGTTCATGCAATCACTTAGTCTTCTCTTTGTACAACTTTGCATTCTCATAAGCATGGAGCCTAAACTTCTCAAGTTCGTGCAATTGTCCTACTCTTTTCCTTCCTAGTAGCTCTGGGTCAAGATTTAACTTCTTTATCACCCAATATGTTTGATGCTCTAACTTTTCCGGAAGTTGACATGCTTTACCAAACACCATGTGATAGGGAGAGGTCCCTATGGGTGTCTTATATACTGCCCTATATGCCCATAATGTGTCATCAAGCTTCCCGGCCCAATCTTTCCGTAGTGCATTTATTGTTTTTTCCAAGATGTGTTTCACGTCTTGATTGGACACTTCAACTTGGCCACTAGTTTGTGGGTGATATGTCGTACACACCTTATGATGAATAACATATTTGGCGAGAATATTCTTCACCAAGTAGTTAATGAAGTGCTTACCTCCATCAATTATGATTTACCTTAGAGTACATAAATGAGTTAAAATGTGCTTCTTTATGAATTTAATCACCACCTTTGAATAACTCGGGGGAAGAGCTACAACCTTGACCCCCTTGGACAAATAATCTACCGCCACTAGAATGTATTGGTTTCCATCTGATAGTGGGAAAGGACCCATAAAGTCAATACCCCACACATCAAAGATTTCTACCTCAAGAATATTATTTAGTGGCATCTAATGTCTTCTAGATATAGTACCCAACCTTTGACATTGGTCACATTCTTTCACATAAGCTATAGAATCTTTGGACAAAGAGGGAAAGAAGAAGCCTGATTGTAATACCTTGTGAGTCCTGCACTCTCCCCCGTGACGTCCTCCATAAGGACTTGCATGACAACTCTCGAGTACTTACTTGGCCTCGTTTTCCTAAATGCATCTTGTAACCACTTGATCCACCCATTGTTTGAACGATAATGTTTCATCCCAGATGTAGAACCTTGCATCATGCTTTAGATTCTTTCTTTGATGAGTGGTTGCGCCCGACGAAAGCACTCCACTTACCAACAAATTAACTATGTCAGTGTACCAGGGAATTTGGAAGATATATAAGGCCATCAACTGCTCGTCTAGAAACTCTTCTCGAATCAGTCCTTCTTCTTGCACATGAGATAAGTCCTCCAACCTTGAATGATGATCAGAAATTTGGTTCTCTGTGCCTTTTAGGTCTTTGATTTCAAGGTCAAACAATTGTAGAAGTAATATCCACCGAATGAGCCTGGGCTTAGCTTGTTGAATAATACCTAATAGCTACATGGTTAGTAAAGATAGTCACCTAGGTACCTACCAAATAGGATTTGAATTTGTCAAAGTTGAAAACTAGAGCAAACATCTCCTTCTCAGTCATTGTGTAATTAGCTTGGACAGAATCAAGGGTCTTTCTAGCATAATAAATCGAATGGAACACCTTATCTCTTCTTTGTCCCAATACTGCACCCAGTGCTACATCGCTTGCATCACACATTAGTTCAAATGGCAGCTCCTAGATAGGGGCAATCAAGATTGGAACTTCTATTAACTTCTTCTTTAGTATCTCAAAAGCTTTTAGAGAATGATCATCAAACTTGAATTTCACCTCTTTCTCCAAGAGACTAAACATAGGTTTGGCAGTCTTGGAAAAGTCCTTGATGAATATCTGGTAAGATCCCACATGTCCTAGAAAGCTTTTTACTCCTTTGACAGAAACTGGAGGTGGCAATTTCTCAATCACCTCAACTTTAGGTTTATCCAATTCTAATCCACATTTCGATACCTTGTGACCCAACACTATTCCTTCCCAAACCAAGAAGTGACATTTCTCCTAATTAAGAACCAAATTAGTATCTTCATAATGAGTGAGTACTTTATCGAGGTTTTTAAGATATACCTGTAAAGACTTCCCAAAGGCGGAGAAATCATCCATGAACACCTCTTCAAAGTCCTCCACCATGTCATGAAAAATAACCATCATACATCTCTGAAAACTGACAGGGGCATTGTAGAGTTCAAATGGCATACACTTAAAAGCATATGTGCCATAGGGACATGTGAATGTAGTCTTCTCTTGATCTTCGGGTGCAATCACAATCTGATTATATCGGGAATAACCATCTAAAATGCAATAGTGCTCCTGCCCTACTAAATGGTCAAGCATTTGATCAATGAAAGGGACGGGATAGTGATCTTTTCTTGTGGAATCATTCAGTCCAGTAATCCATGCAAATTTTCCACCCAGTAACAATTCTTGTGGGAATCAACTCATTTTTTTCGTTTTTCACCACTATCATACCTCCTTTCTTTAGTACACGATGTACATGACTCACCCATTTACTTTCAGAGTTAGACTACACAATTCTGAAATCTACCCACTTGATCACCTCTTTTATTACCATTTCTTCCATCAATGGTAGCCGACGTTGATGTTGTACACTTGGATTTCGATCCTCCTCCATGTAGATTTTATGCATATAAAATGCCGGACTAATCCCATGAATATCAGACATTTTCCACCAAACGGATTTCTTCATTCGCTTCAAAATCTTCTATGCCGCATCAACCTGTGATTCAGATAAGTGTGCAGAAAGTATCACTGGTAAAGTTTCATTGTCGTCCAGATATGCATACCTTAGGTGCATCAAAAGAGATTTATTCTATAACGTGGATGCTTTTATAATCAATGGTTTGGTTAGAGGTTCCGAAACTCGATCTAATGATTCCCCTTCACCTCTCTGGATTCCCACAAGTGCCACATCAAGACAAGTGGACAACTCTTAAGCTTCCACATCCCCAAAAATGTCATGGCCTAACAATATTCTTTCCAATGGACTCTCGAAGCAAAATAATGTGATTCTATGACTAGATCCACAACACTGATAGTAAAAAACTCCTCAGAGACAACAGGAAACTTCAAAGCGCGATAGACATCAAAGACTTATATCTTGTCATGCTCTCTCATGGTAAACTTCCCTGCTGCTACATCAATCAATGCTCGCCCCATGGCTAAGAAATGTTTTCCCAATATGAATGGAACTTCAGGATCAGGCTCAATGTTTAGGACCACAAATTCTACAGGAAAGATCAAACACCCTACTTATACCAACACATCTTCCACTACCCATTCTAGCCTAGCAACAGATCTATCTGCAAGCTGTAAGATAATAATGGTTTGTTTTGTACTACATAATCCTAATTTATTTATATAATTATGCGGGCACGTGATTTATACTTGCACCCAGATCATATAACCCCATGCATGAACAATTTGCCCATTTGTATTTTGTACTGTGAGGCTGCCCATATCTTTTAACATTGTGGGTAGTCTATTCTGAATTCTGGAACTGCACTCCTCAGTAAGTCCTACTGTTTCATACTCAGTCAACCTTATCTTGTTCACCACTATTTCATTCACATACTTGGCGTATTTAGGAATTCCCTACAAAATATCAACCAATGGTAGATTAATGTGACATTGTTTAAGGAGAGAGAGAAACTTACCGAAGCACTCATCGTCATTTTGCTTCTTGAATTTTTTTGTTAAAGGAGGAGGTGGTTTTACTTGAGGAACAACCCTCTGGACATTTTAACTTTGACCAACCTCTCCTTGTTTCTTTTCTCCACTCACTACTTGGGTATTTCAATTCTTTGGAGCAATCTCTTCTAGTCATAAAACATTTCTCATACCGATATCATTTACTTGTTTTGGGTTTGGATCAGTGTCACCCAGAAGACCCCCATCTAGACATGCAGTTATAACACTAACCAATTGTGCAACCTTCCTTTCTAAATTTTTAATTGACAGCTAGGAATTTCTCAACTCCGTTCCAAACTTATCTACCTTTGCATTGGTATTCCCATCTCTGCCATCAGGTGCTAGAACATCTCCTCACTAGTCATGTTTCCTTATTGGACACCTTGATTACCACCTTACCCATGGTTTTGATGTTACCACCTTACCCATGGTTTTGATGTTACTACCCATTTCCTTGCAATCTGTATTGGTTTTGCCCATGGACTTGATTTTGATATTCATTACCACCCCATGAGAAGTTTGGTTGATTTCTCCGACTTGGGTTATATGTGTTTCCATAATTAGGCATTTCTCCACCTCTTTGGGCATTACATACATAGTTCACAAAACCTGGATTTGATTCACAATAGTCAGTCATGTGTTCTCCACTACCACAAACTTTACACAATCCTTTAGGTTACTGTACTGCATTTACTTGCGCTTGTTGTTTTCCTAGTGATAATTAATTATCAGAGTGGTAATCTGATGTTGCCAAGAATCCATTTGTGTGGTAAATTACGTTATAGTGTCAATTTCTAACATTCCTGCAACCTTATGCCCCATATTTCTTTGTGCATCTCTATTCCATTCCGGATTGCCTTCCGAGAGTTTGTCTAGGCGTTCAACAAGCTCATCACGTGTCCTTTCTAAAGCTTTCCCACTTGCTGGAGAATTTAGAAGTACCTTTGCATTATATTTGAGGCCTTTAATAAATGTGTGAGGTAGCCTTTCATTTTCCTGGTAATAATGTGGAAATGCAATCAATAATTGTTTAAATCGGTCCCATGCTTGGTAGATGTTGTCTCCACTCCTCTGCTTAAAACTCTCACTTCTTAGGTTTGCAGTATTGCTTGACGGGAAGAATCTAATCAGAAATTTCCTTGCATGATTTTCCTATGTAGTGATGGAATTTGATGGTTCAGATGCCAACCACCGCCTTGTTTCTCCCAATAGTGAAAATAGAAAAAGAGTTAACCTCACATAATCATTTGATTCCCCCATTAGAATGTAAGTGTCAATTATTTCCCAAAAGTTCCTTATATGCACTTGGGGATCCTCATGAGGAAGGCCAGTGAATTGCCCAGTCGAATGAATGAGTTGCACTATGTTATGTATTCGCTCAAATCTCCCATCCGGTGGTGGTTTCCAAATACTGGATGTAACATTGGTTGTGAGTGGGACTGCCACATCATGGACCGGTCTTCCTGCCATCTCTATAGGTACCTCTTCCTGTTCATTTTCTACATTTTCACCACGATTATCCTCGGTACCTGGCTCAAACTGCTGAAGTGGGTATAAAGCCGCTAGAATTCTTCTTCAATGAAGAAATCTTTCAGGTTCATGCAATTATTCTACAAGTTTTCTTCCTCGAGCCAGAATTGTGCTCCAAGACCTAATCAGCTAAGATAAAATTATTAAAACTTGTACAATAAAATAGTAGGCTTAAAAAAATTAAATGTAATCTAATTCTAAGGTCCCCGACAACGGCATCAAAAACTTGTTGCTCCCAAATGCACACGTAGATGTACGGGGTCACATAAGTAATAAATGGCTCTTTTTTTGTCGAACCGAAAGGACTTACGATCAATTTATATCAGTTTTACTAAGTCCAAAATTTAAAGAAAGTGTTCTAAAGAAATGTGTGGTTTCTATACTACTATTTCAAATAATTCAACTTTGTAAGTAACTAATAACAATGTCAATTTCGGTGTTTTAACAGTAAAGAGACAATTCCATGGCTGCAACATATCATGTTCCATGGATGCAACATACTTTAGGTTTAATATATCACATCTTTTGTGTGAATTAATTACGGTCATCAAATGGTTGATTTACATGGTTGATGTTGTGATCATGTTCTCTCGACCTCTAATCACCTACTCTAGTTGATTGTTTAACTATATCGTTGAGCGGGGATAGACAGAATCAATTGGCAAGCATTATATTTCATCTTGTTTTATAACCAAGCATGGTGGTCATCCGGATGTCAATCCTAAACATGAATCTAAGCAAGTGGTATGCAAGAAAGATCACAATCTTTGTATTCTTTGGTCTTTATACCTATTTGTCTCTCGAGTTCAAGAATAGACAATATATTTATCTCAATGGTGGCCAATCCTAAAATACTAAAACAAGAATACAAAAGTAATTTATGTGATAACTAAATTAATCCATAGAAATCGTTGTTCAACAATTACCCATGGCTACAACCCCAATACAAAGGCTTTTATCAACTCACAATAATCAAAACTACAAATAAGATTGTTTTCATATAATTCAAGACTAAAAAGAGTAGAAAATAGAAACCTAAGATGAATTGTTTTTCCCCTGCTCTTGCACTTGAAAAAGAAGTAAGTTCTAAAATAAACCTAGGGTCCTATTTATAGAATTTAGGAAAATAATTCCCCTTTCTAATTGTATTTGGGATCCTAAAACAATTAAAGTTTATGGGAAAGTCGGGGGCAAGGTGCCAGGAACAAGTCCAAGGTGAGGCAAGGCTGGTGCCCTACGCCACCAATGTGTCTAAATGCTACCTCAGTACTTTGGGGCTTGGAACCCTATGCCGCTAGTGCGCCTGAGTGCTAGGGCAATGCGCTAATGGTCCTCCTCTGGATGCATTTTTATCATGCTCATTTGCTTTGATTCCATTATGTTCATACTTCTCTAGGAACCCCTACATATAGTTAATCATGTATGTTAGTATGCAATCATCACAATACTTATCTAAAACATATCAAATAGAATCAAGAATGCACTCGAAATGTAAGGTACATGTGGGTAAATTGTAGCAATTAGGCATATAATATGCCCAAGATAAGATCTGGTGCTACGAATTGACCAATAGGGCGTATAAGTCCCTATGAGTCGTAGGAAAGGATTTCGTAGACATTGGGAAAGATTTTTTTGGGAAATTCAAGTTTCTAAAGTTTTACCTATGAGTGAACAGTATGAACCATAGGAATTTGTAAGAGCGGTAGATGGCTTTCGGAGAAATGTTTCAGAGATTTGATTTAGGACCTCATACCTACTTAATGGTTTGATGGGTCATAGTTTGTTCTACGGGTAGTAGAAAGGGTCTCGTAGAAGGGATCAAACTTAGTGAATTTTCAGACTTAAACTTGGGTTCTACGGAAGAGATCTACGAGCCATAGATTGAACGAGGGACCATATAAGGGTTTCATGGAAAGAAAGATGATTTTTTGGTTTCTAAAGTTTATTCTACGGCCGTAGAAGCTTCTACGGACCGTAGGTCCAAATCGAAGCCCGAGTCTGACAGTTATTTATTAAGGGTATTTGGGTATTTTCCTATGCATTTAATACCTATACTATGTCATTTTGACTCTAATTCTAAGTCCTATAACTACCTTTCTATTCCTAAGACTAACCCAACTCTCTCTCTCTCTCTCTCTCTCTCTCTCTCTCTCAAAATCTCAAATCCCAATCACATTCATCATCTCCAAATTATCTCAAGCTCAAGCAAGAACACATAGGGTTTCAAGCTTCAAGTCTCCTCTTTACTCCATTGATTTTGGTCTTTGTGCATCAAGGTATGTGGGGATTCACCAATGGATTCCATTCATCCATTGGGTCCCAAGAACATCAATCTCCAAAAGCTAATTTCACCAAATTATCTAGGGTTTCATGTAAATATTCATAGGTTCTATTTGATTATGATTCAATTGATTGTTTTCAATCTTATTATGCATGATTTGATTCAATTACATATTTTCCAATTGATTATGTAGGAAGCATGCATTACTCACTATTTTGACTATGAATTTATGAAGAAATGTTATGAACTTATGAAATGATTTATGAAAGCTAAGCATGATTTATGAAAAGAAGTTTTATGAACTAAGGGTAATTTTCAAGTGAGTATCAATGAAATTGTGAAAGGTTTTCTCACATATGTATGGATCATGATTTAAAGGATCTACACTATGATGACTTAAGATTGGATTGGTAATTTTTGTGCCCTTTTTAAGTATAATTATATGAATAAGAATATGAATATGACTATTTCCCTTGGGATTTTACTTAGCACCAAGAGAACTTTGAGGCGGAGGCTTAAATAGGGTGGTCTATAGTAGTAACCTCTAGTTCCTAACTACTTCCCCCATAGGGTTGTCTTAACTGAAAGATTTTCTCACATAGTATGAAATCATGGCTGTGAAAGGTTTTCTCACATATGTATGGATAATGATTTAAAGGAGCTACTCTATGATGACTTAAGATTGGATTGGTAATTCGATTGTTCCCTTTTCAAGTATAATGATATGAATTTAAATATGAATATGAATATGACTATTTCTCTTGGGATTTTACTTAGCACTGAGAGAACTTTGAGGTGGAGGCCTAAATAGGGTAGTTTCTAGTAGTAACCTTTAGTTCCTAACTAATCCTTGGGCACTCAAGCTTCCCCCACATTCAACATAGTATTGCAAAATCGAAGATTTTCCCTCAAGAAAGACATCAACCTATCTATCATTGAGAAAATTCAAGCCTAATGGATAACACTAGGTTAATCAGACTTCACCCAAATAAAATTCATACAAGACCCGCAATATTTATCAAGTAATTATCAACTAACAACCCACACAATCAATTTTTAGTAATTTTGTCACAAAATCAAGAAGGACAAATCATGGGTACTACTCAATCGACCATTTTATCACATACCCACAAGCTTCACATATCAAAATAGAAAACACAATAGTTCATATGTAATTAAGCACAAATTGCAAGGAGAAACAAGATATTTAGACCCAAAAACCAACATTAGAAAGCAAAAGCTCTTTGAACAAAAGGGAGAAGGGGTTTGGGTCGAGAGTAATCAACAATCACGCACTCCACAAATTAAAATCGAAGAAAAAATGACACACTATTGTATTTAGACTAGATGTAGATAGTGTAGAAAGTGAAAAAGTTCAAAAATATCAAAAGATGAACATTTAAAAGAGCAAAGACTATTGGCTTTCAACTTTCAGGCGCATTCGGCAGATTGCGAATAACGTCATCAATTGAGTTCAACAACCCGCCAAAGGAGCTAAAGATCTTTGATGATGTCTGTACAAATACCCAAACATGGAGTTCTATTTGGTGGATCCAATGTTACTCGCCCAATGCATTCGGTGGATCACCGAATAGGTACATGTACGCATACTTTGACTGAACCATTTTTCAAAATTCTTGGTTGAGAAGGCCAGCATGGATATGCCCGCCAAATAAAATCGGTGGATCACCTAATGGGTTTTTTCATTGCGCGCTTTATCCTTTTCAATTTTTGACTTCCTTTTTACCTACACTCAAAACACATGTATTAAAAGCAATAAAGAAAACTTGGGTTGCCTCCCAAGAAGCACCTTATTTAATGTCGTGGAACAATGTAGTTCTCACTCATAAAGCATAATTCTTAGATTTGTTGATGGTATCACAAAGACAGGTCACTTTTTTCCTTGGATGTAAATGAGCGGAGATTTTACACATTTGAGTTTCCAGCGATTTAATTAACATAGGGTGGGAAGTAACCATTTGAGTCAAAGAGGAGAAATCATTTTTCAAATCTTTCAACACTTTGTCAGAACCCTCTAGCTTGTTGAAGATCCTAGTCAACATGTCATCAGTTCAATTCCCTTCCGGTCCAGCTTGCTCTTTGGGTTTGGGATGATCATGAGATGATATGTACCTGTCTTTGTCAGCCTCACTATCACTCCAATTTCCTCCACTGTCACTGCAATCTCTCCAGCCATTATCCTTCTCTTTAGTCCAACGTTGATTTCCACCCATCTTCAGATAGTTTGGATGAGAACCCCCCATTTGGTTCCCCATGTATTGCACTTTCTCATTGTATAATGCCTCAAAATTTTCATCCTCCAGGCATTGTCCACTGGTCATACCAACTACGTTCACCGATTTGAATCTACCCCCTATGACAAGTTTAAATAACAAGTCAAGTTAGGTAATCATCTTGACCATATTTTCATCAAGCTCTTGGTTTTTTTCCATTTTTTCCTTGGTCATACCCAGCTTTACAGAAGTCACTTGGTCCTACCTAGTGTGTCATGCTCGATTTATCTTTGTCATGTCATCAAGCAACATTGTTGCCACATCATATGGTTGTCGCATTAATCCTCCTTGAATGAGGTGGTCAGCCAACCCTTTGTTCACTATATCAAGTCTACAATAGAAATAGGGCAACAATAAGTTGTCCGGGACACCATGTGTCGGGCATTACAACAATAACTTTAAGAATTACAGCCTAGTTTTACGAGAGGTTCACCATCCACTCTCTTGAAATTTTGGATGCTATCTCTAAGTTTCACAAACTTCGAAGGAGGGAAAAATCTTTTAAGGAACACCTTCGTTAGTTCCTCCTACGTAGTTATGGAATTTTGTGGTAATTCGGCCAATCACTTGGTTGCTTCAACCGTTTAGGAGAAAGGAAACAACATCAAACACATGGGCTCTTGTGCAATATTCTTAAAAGTGAAGGTCCACAAGTATCCACAAAATTTTGAAGATGTTCATGGGGGTCTTGATGAGCTAGACCCCCAAACATCCCTCTCATCTGGAGCAATTGCAACATCGTTCCGATTACTTTAAATATACCTCTCCCAGTAGTAGGGGTAACCTAATTTCTCATGTACTCTCACTGACATTAACATGCATGTCATCCAGATCTCCAATGTTATCATTTTTCCCATAGTGATTAGCACTGTCACTTCCATCTACACTCACATTTCCACGTGCAATGGGGCAGAATGACAATACCAAAAAAAAATGTATTCTAATACTAATAAACAAGTTCGAAAATTAGAACCAGTGGGTGGATGATTCCACCAAATTTCAAATAAGAGTTTAAACTCAATTATCACAATTCAACTAAAATAGAGGTTTAAACAAGTAGAAGACAATCTAGGGGTGCGGGGACTATGTTTGTAACCTTAGCCCATAAATCAATTATCACAATTCAATTATCATAGATCTAAGCTAGGACTATGTTTGTAACCTTAGCCTATAAATTGAACCCATGCTAAATATCTCAAATCCATGAATAAACATAAAATAATAGTGCAAGACAGTAGACCCACTAAATAAGTTAACACCCAACTCCATAATCACACCCCTAGAATTGAGGTTTTAGCCAAAATTCATAAAAGTGAAAGAAATTATACCAAATATGTTTTCAACCATCGAAGTGTTGATAATCAACAATAATCTTCAACACCCACTTTGAATTGAACCCTCAATTGTCAATTACAAATTCTTAAAAATCCTAAAACTATGAGAATAGTAAAGTTCTAATTCAGATATTCAAAACCGATAAAAGATACCTTTTTCTCTCTCCTTTGGGCTATTTATAAATTCCCTAAAAATTGGCCCAAAATTCCATGCGCGATCTAATTAGCGACGTTAGTCAGACTTGCCTACTTGATCGGTGAATCACCATTTTGTTCTTCAGCTCCCCCTTTCTTGGCTTTAGGCTTCACATTCGCTGAATCACCGATGACCACCTTGTTCGCCTAGTTTAGCCCTCATTTTAACTTAGAAGGTTGTCACTTTCAGCGATGGAATTGAGCTTGCCTTTTCACATTCAGCGAATCGCCATTATCTTCTTTCTTCACTGTCACGACCCAATCCAAGCCTTAAAACATCCCAAACAATAGATGCATCAAAACAACAAACATTTCACCATTCAAGATGCTAAGAAGGTCCTTCAGGACAATAATTTACCTTAAAGATGAGTCGACTGCACCTTCACGATGATCCTAATACATAGACTTGTTGTTTCCCGATAAATAACAACTTAAATCAGCTAAATTACAGTCTTCTATTTATTAAAATAAATTTAGGAATATTTGAACAGTAGCTCAAATGAGTCTGGTCTTCCATCAAAATACCAGTCAAGTGACTTTAGCGAATGTGGGCCCTTAGCTGTGATCGAGATGGTTAACAGGGTAAGATCAACCATGGCCTTCTTCATGAATGCAGGAGGTTATCAGCGGATTCAAAGGGTTGAGGTTACCCCTCTCAACAATTGCGCTGACCAAAGCACTTGGCCCGTACCTATATGGAACCAGGCTCACAAAAACAAAGCAAAGTCTTTGTTCTCTGTGAACACGATGCGAGACTCACAAATTCGAAGAGCAATGGTGCTGGATCAGCCCACCTTTCGAAGGTGCAAAATGCTCTATCAAGGCCTTGAGATTTTCTTGGAACCCCGTGCATGCAAATGAACTATGCAACCCAATCAAATTTAGTATTCTGGACTCAATAGAGATGTCAAAACTTCCAACCGAGTTCATGTTGACAAAAATTGAGTCCCACACCCAAACTCCATTTTAAGCCAAAATCCACGAGGTAGCTCGGAATGAGCCTGGAAGCCTTAGGAACCACACTAATGGTCCTTCGTGACCAAACTCAATGTTCTAGAGCAAACAGAACCACTTGAATTGC
>JAJONR010000366.1:0-205645 GCA_029582245.1 Solanum etuberosum
CAATAAAGATTATAGTCCACAAATGTTGGTAATTATAATAAAGCTTAAATCAAAATCAAATTAATACTAATGCAAAAAGAAAATCAATTCAACACTAAGAATGACAATAATATTGAATATTTGTTCTTTAGTTTTACATTGGTTTATACAATTAAAATACATAATCTAATTTTAATTTCCTTTAATATTTAATCATGTAACTAATACTTATTAAACTTATTTTAGCATGATTTAGTACTTTTAAATTATGATCATTTTCATTATGACTTGTTAATTTGCAATATTTGTTTTACTCGATTTCATTATTATTATTTTTGTTGGATATTTTAGTGTCATTAATCATATCGTATTTTCTGTTATTTTTTTAAAAAACACCTTAGATAGTTGTATTTTGGTAGGACTAAAGAAATATTTGAAGTACAAGTAAATTATATCTTTGTATGAATACTTTACCGGAAAAACCCAAAAATCTGAAAAAATCCAAAAAAACCCGAGGTTGAAAAACTCAAGTTTTATTGATTTGGTTTGATTTATAAATTTAAAAACCCCACACAAATGGTTTGGTTTGATATTTGAAAACCTGAACCAACCCGGCCATGTACACCCCTAGATGATATAATTCTATTTGTATCTGCAGACAAGAAAGCAATGAAGATGATGATGTGGGTTCTAAGAAAATATGAAAACTCTCCGGGATAATTAATTAATATGCAAAAGAGTGCATTTTATGTACACGAAAAGGTGAATCCAAGATTGATAGGGTACATCAAAAGATTGACCAACATTAAACTAGGAAGTTTTTCTTTGACTTATTTGGAATGTCCTATGTTCTATGGAAGAAATAAGTTTTCACACTATGATGCACTGATTAAAAAAGTGGGGAAAAGAATTCAGGGATGGCAAGGAAAATTGTTGTCATTTGGAGGAAGAGCTGTTCTAATTTCATGTGTTGCAGAGTATATCTATACATTTACTATCAGCATTATCTCCTCCAAAAGGGGTGATAAGATGCCTCCATATGATGCTCAATGTATTCTTCTACAAAAAAACCACGGATAGTAAAAGGAAACATTGGATAGGAGGGGAGAAATTTGTGTTTACCTAAGGAAGATGGGGGAGTTGGGTTTAGATCGCTCTTTGATATCTCTAAAACTCTATTTTACATGGTGAATTTTCATGACCAAGACTACCTTTTGGAGCTCTTACATGGGTAACAAATATTGTAAAAAATTACATCTAGTAATTTCCTAGAGCAAGGGAGCCTCCTCTACATGGAGAACAATGATTAGGGTCAGAGAATTAGTAGAACATCAAATTTGGTGGCAAATAAAAGAGGGAGATTTTAGTTTTTGGTTTGATAACTGAACAATGCTGGGATCTCTATATTATTTCTGTTCTGAAACCAGTCAGGAGGAAGAGATAGAGGTTAAGGAGTTTGCAGATCAACAGGGCTGGAAAATTGACAAACTAAAAAGATAGTTATCAGAAGATATCATTCAACATATACTGGAAAGAATTTCAAGTCCAACCCCTGATGGTATGTCGGACCTGGTGGATGCTTGAAGATAATAGAAAATTCACAGTTAAAAGTGCATGTGAGTATTTGAGACAGAGGAAAGACAGGCATAATAGATTTCTCTACATGTGGGAAAAAAGACTTCCATTCAAAATATCTTTTTTTATTTGGAGGGCTTGGAAATATAGAATTCCTACTGATGACATATTGAAGACTGTGGGGGTGAATATGGCATCAAGGTGCTGTTGCTGTGAGAATCAAACACAAGAAACTGTGGAACATCTTTTTCTAACCTCTCCAATAGCATATAAGCTATGAAAGATGTTTGTTCATTTTGCAGGTTTAAGCTTAGAAGGACAGAACCTAAATCAAGTGCTAGTAACATGGTGGACAACACTGGCAGGTCATAAGCTTCAACAAATTATGAAGGTTATGCCTGCGATAATACTATGGGGAATTTGGAGAAGAAGAAATATCATTAGACATTGGAGAAATATGACATATAACAGAGTTGTTTATCAGGTTACTCTAGATATGTGGCAATTTGCAATGACAACTTTTCCAAGTTTGAAACAATTCCCCACCAACTGGTTAGACATGGTAAAATTCTTAGAGGATTACAAGCCAAAGATTTATTATAAGAGGATCAGTTGGAAGCCCCCAAATGCAAATAACATCAAGTGTAACACAGATGGTGCAAGTAAAGGTAATCCAGACAAGAGTTCTTATGCTTATTGCCTAAGAGATCAAGAAGGTAACCTCATCTATGCACAAGCAAATGAGATATCAGAAACAACTAATGTGGAAACAGAAGCAGTGGCAATTAAGGAGGGAATCTATCATTGTGTAGCTAGGGGATGCTTTAGAGTAACTATTGAGACTGACCAATTGTTACTGAAAAATATAATACTAGGAAAATGGGAGATACCTTGGAATATTAGAATTATTGTGGAAGACACTCTAGCTCTCATGAAAGATGCTACAATTAACATTGAGCACATCTATAGGGACGGGAATTCATTAGCTGACTATCTAGCTAATCATGCATTTGAGGTGGAAGGACGACAACAATATAATACATTTCGAGAGTTACCATTACAGAGGAGGAACCTTCTCAATTTGGACAAACAGTCAGTACCAAATTTGAGAATAAAGAGCAAGATAATCAGGTGAATAATTATGTTATAATTCATGAGCAGATACAAATCCATTTCAAGAAGACATCAAAGAAGGAGCAACTACAGAAAAGTCACAGCACAAGCTACATTCTATTATAACAGGAAATAGACCTAAAATAATATCAAATAATAGCACTATGTGATAATTTAATAGATCAAAAAGAAGTGGCCCTACAACAATTATTAGAATGAATAGAGCATAAATAAGTGGCCCTACAACAATTATTAGAAGGAATCAGTAAAGGAGAAAAGAGGAAAATCAGAAGAATGGTGCTATCCAAAGAAGAGACATTATCCACCCATGGAACTTCACAACAACTTATATACATCTGAAAAATTGATAAACCAGAAAGAATCCAACTGAGAAATGCCGCAGAAAAAAAGCAGGGAGCATTTACAAGTTACACCCATGGCTAGAGTTCAGATGACCACGGTGGACTCGACCGGAGGCAAGAAGCTCTGGCCAGAGTAGATGACACTGCTTTGGATGGTGACAACTGGAAGAGAAGATCACTTTTCGAATCTCAAAAGTTGAGCTACTAACATTGAAGACTCTTGGCCTCCTTCCAAAGAGATCTGCTGGTTTTTTAGTTTTCATTTTTTTCATTTGTTTTCTTTTAGTTAGTTTAGCTATAGGGCCATCCACTTTTGGGTTGCCAAAATTATTCTTTATTCAATAAAATTGTCCCTTGGCCAAAGTTTAATTAAAAAAACATAGAGTAATTTAAACTCTTAAGTATAATTCATATAACTTGAAAAAAGACAAGCAATCTATTATAACATATTAAGTTATCCTAATAGTAGTGGATAAAATATGTTATTTTAACTGCCACCTATTGTCTTAAAATAACATGTTCTTTGAGTAATTTTGTGAAAAGATACAGTACAAAATAAGTAAATCAATACAAAAAAAAATTATGAAAAATTTCTTCTTTAATGGCTATAAAATCACAACCTACCTCTAGTGAGATTTCCTCAAAACTCTATTCGAGCAATTTAAGATTACAATCACCCTTATACACCTAAAGAACTGTTATCAACAACCCCAACCGTTATCCTTAATAATTTTTCCAATTGTTAGCTCTTACTCCAAGACTTTACAATGACTCTACCTAATAAATGAAATCTCTTACAACACAAAATAACAAATACTATATTCAACTAAAAAAGTAATTAAGATCTTTTTTTGTAACCATAAGAATCTAACTAATACAAATTTAAAAATAATATAGATAAAATTTCATAGGAACAAGTTTTTTGTTGCAACAATTGACTCTCCAAATGAGATCCCATATGGAGACTCTACTCTTACACTTATGCCTCTCTCTTAGGGTGTGGTTAATTTTATCTATTAGAAGGTGCTGGATTTGTATTCAATGTATATAAGAACAATAAATACTATTAAAGAAATAATAATAGTAAAACAAGATAAAAAATTAAAAATCGAGCCAATTGGATTCACAATGTGTCTTAAAAAAATTATTTCCTCAAGCACTTACGATTATGAAATATATCCTCCAAGGATAGAAAAATTTACTTCAGCAAAACAACGGTACTTCAAATTTTATAGAACTTTGAACTCACTTATCGAATCACACTTGGATTTTTATAAAAAGAAGAGTAGTAGTATTAAAATTTGTACTTCTAATTTTGTCCATAATATTTGAAGAAGAATCAGTTATATATAGCCGACAAAAAATGCTTCAGAAAAGAAGCAATGGTTCATGATAAGTTGCGCTGATTTGAAACTGTAACGACCCCTTCCAATTGTTACGAGTGGACCAATGATGAAAAATTTATGTTAGAAAACTTTGTGGATATTGACGTGAAACATCAGTTATTATTCTTTGCATGATCTTTGGGGACGTTGAAGAATAGCATGACTTGTCACACAAGTTAATCTTCAAAGGGATTACATCACATGATTCATGTGGAGAGAATCCATTGGTTGAAACACACTCTTTCTTTGCAGTAGAATTCTTGGAATCAGAGAACTCAAGTAGAGCTAGAGCCTTTTTGATCTTTTCGGGTACACAACTTCTTCCATCTGAAGCATTTGTAAAGGACTTTGCTCTTTTGGGGGTTGAGGATTGATGAGTGGTAGATTTGCACTCATTTGAGGTCTATTTAGCTCATTAATTAGTGTCTTCAATGCCTAAATTTGTCCTATTTTGATGATATGTTGATGATTTGCAACTATGAAGGTCAATGGACAAGGCAAGGATTGATGTTTGAAAGAATGGCAAAAAATGCAAAAAGAAGTGCAAACTACACATTGTTAATCGCCAAATGAAAAAGGTGGATCGCCTAGTGAGAATGACCTCGCCTAAAATGACATAGCATAACATTTGTGTCTATCGAAACAGGTCGGTGAAATCCAAAAGAGAAGGCGATGTGCCGAATGAGAAAGGTGACCTTGCTGATCTTCGCCAAAAATAATAGTGCAAGGAGAAATATTGAATGCTCGAAAGGCGAACCAAGATGGTACTTAGTGATATGTGAAAAATAGAATCAAACGAGTTCACCTACTAAGGTTGAAATACTGAAGCCTAGAGCATGAGAAGGTGATCTGAAGCACAAGAGGTGGCTCTCCGAATGACCTCGACTAATGTCGCCTAATGAGACGCGCATTGAGTTTTTCGGCCAAATTTTGGGAAACTATAAATAGCTCAAAGGAGAGAGAAAAGGGAGAGTTCTGGAGATTGAAAGAGTGAGAAATATTTTAAAATTTTGAGAGAAAACTCTTGACCTTTGTGAAGAACACTTTCTAGCTTTTGGGGGTTTTCAACTTTGCTCTTGAATTTGAAAAATTGAAGTTGAATCCAAAGTGGGTTTACTTGTAATTGCTTAATTTCATGTTACCCATGACAACTGTCATGGAAGGTATATTTTCTTTGCCTTTTGTGATGAGTGGCTAAAACTCCAAGATCTAGAGGTGCAATTATGGGGTTGGGTGTTGATTTAATGTAGTGAGTATTGTGTTATGCTCTATTTTGCTGCTGTTCATACATGAATTTTGACTAATTATTATGATGTTAATTTATGGGTTAAGGTTGCAAACTTAATTCCTACTTTCGATCTCCGGTCGATGCTCAAAAAAGATTGATTGGAGTGGGTAATTAGTCCAATACTAGCAATTTAGGTTTGTTGTTTGTAACTTGCTTGAAAATAGAGGTTATGGGTCAGATCTATTTACCCTATTTCTGCATCGAAAGAGAGAATAAAGTAAGGTACTGGGTTGTTTAGATTGACATATGGATGAGGCCGAAAGGAGATTCTATGCTTAGATGCTTTGAGATCGAAAGATGATTAGCATCATTGAAGATGACCTATCCTGTTTATGAATGTTCATTACTATAGAGCAACACAATTACCCTATGTGACATTGCATTCCAATCTCCGCACCCCTAGATTGCTTGTTAACTCTTAAATTCTCCAAAATTTTAGTTTTACTGTGACAATTGATAGCCAAATCTTTTTATTAAATTGGTGGAATCTTTCACCCACTTGTTCTTACTATTACAAATGAACAATTTTACAATTCAAATTTCTTGATAAGAATTATTTACGATATACCATGTCCTGTGGGATTTGACCCTGACTCTTTGTTGGATTTTTGTTGACTACGACCGCTGTCCCTTTTAATTGGTTTTAAGGAGGACATTTGAGCGTTATAAAAAATGGCGCCGCAGTTCGGGAATGGTGGTTGAGAATTCCATTTGAGAAATTAGTTTGTAAATTTATTTAGTTGTAGTAGATTGCTGTTTTGTGTTGTTGGCTGATTTATAGGTCTAATACAATGAGTGACCATGGTAGTGACAACGATAGTTACTATGGTCAAAACGACAACATGGGTGATTTGAATGATATGCATATGAATATTTTTCAATTCACGAGAGCCATTCGGATACCTCCCACAACTTGGAGGGCTATGTTCCACATAACTAGAACAATGCTACAATTGCTCCAACTGAAAGGAAATTCTGGGGGCCAGCTCACGAGGATCCCCATGAACACCTTAGGACTTTTATAGAGGTATGTGGACGATTTGTGTTCACGAATATCTCTCAAGAGTTCGTAAAGTTGAGGTTATTCTTGTTCTGTTTAAGGGAGAAGCTACAAGATGATTGACAGAATTGCCAAATGATTCTATCACTTCGTGGGAGGAGTTGAATGATGCTTTCTTGGAGAGATTATTTCCACCCTCAAAGATGGTTAAACTTCAAACCCAGATCCAAACTTTCAAGCATATTGGAGGTGAACCTCTACACGAGACTTGACTGAGTTCAAGAATCTACTTTTGCAATGTTCGACACATGGCATTCCGGAAAATTTGCTGTTGCAATACTTCTATTACAGCCTTGATTTAGTCAATAAATGTGTGGCTGATCTATTAGTCCAAGGTGGATTAGTGAGACAACTGTATGATGTAACTACTTTATTGTTAGATGACATGACCAAAGTTAACCAAGCATGGCATACTAGAGAAGACCAAGTGTCTACTTTACAACTGAGTTTGAGCAAAGAGAAAATCGAGAAGGACAATGAACGAGATGAAAATATGGCCAAAATAATGACCCAACTCGATTTGTTGTCTAAACATGTCATGAGAGGTGGACTTAAGTTGGTAAATGCGGTTGGAAGCAACAGTGGGTAAGTCCCGAATGATGTTAAGTTTGAGGCATTATACAATAAGGGAATTCAATATATGTGAAACCAAATGGGGGTTTCTCACACCAATTATCAACGACAAGGTCGGAACCAAGGTTGGAACAAAGATAGAATAGTGGTTGGAAAGATTGGCGAGGTGGAAATTGGAGAGATAGGGAGGTTGAGAAAGATAGGTATGTGCCTCCCCATGATCGTCCACGACCAAAAGACCCAACTGGGCCAGAAGTATACTGAACCAGCAAATGTTTACAAAGATCTTCAACAAGGTTGAAGGGTCCGATAAAGTGTTGAAGGAATTGAAAAATGACTTCTCCACTTTATTCCAAATGGTGACTTCTCATTCGGTGTCTATCAAGTAGCTGGAGACCTAATTGTGCTAGATCTCCACTCATCTCATTCCAAGGCAAAAGGGAATGTTGCCTAGTGACACTATCCCAAATCCCAAGAATGAAGTTGAGGAGTTGAGAACTATGTCGTGCCATGACATTAAATAAGGCGCTTCTTGGGACGCAACCCAATTCTTTACTTTTGTTTTTATTGCTTTCAATAACGTGCATTGTGAGTGCAGATTGAGAAGAAGTTGAAGGGTTGAAACAGAGAACATTAGGTGATGCCAAAACCTAAATAACGATATGCCTAACGTTTTGTGAGGACTCATTCTTGTCCTCCTTCTGAGCTTGAACATGTGGAGAAGTGTATTGTCAATTTCGGCGTTCAAAGATCCAAAAGGCGATCCGCCGAAGTTCACTCTGCAGCCTCCATCGGGTCCGTCAACTCAGCCTTTAGGTTTTGTGTTCAGTTAAGCATGTTCGGTGAGCCTAAGCTCCAAGTGGCGATTCACCAAACACATTAGAAGACATTAGTCATGACCACCGAACGGGCCTGATATAAAAAGGCCAAGTGTCTTTCCAAATTCAAAAAGCAAACCATTCAGTATCTTTAAACCTTTTCTTCTCCTTTCGCTTGCATTGTATTATTTTAGTGTTTTTGAGTCCTTTGTATGTGATTTCAAAGTTTGAGGAGTGATTTTTTATGAGTCCGAGATTTGGACTCATTTAGGGCTTTGTTTATATAGATTTAGTGTCCTCAAATGCTTAATTTGTGCCATAAACTGATGTTAAAGCTTTGATTTCCAGGTATATGAATTGAGGAGCAAAGCTAGGACACTAACAGGCAAAACGGAACAAAAAAAACTGAAGAAGTGAAGAAAGGAGAGCCTGATGATCGCCAAGAGCACTTGGCGTGTCGCCCAGTGGCTACTTTAACCGCCTAAAGTTCCAGTGTGCCAGCCCTAAGGGAAGAAACAAAGTCGGCGACAGAAAAAGGGCAGTCGGCGAATCGACGAGCAGTTTCGCGATGCAAAGAAAGATCGCCCAAAGTTACAGGACTTGAGGATGCTGAGAGACAAGACATAAAGGCGATAGAAGAGAGCAATGTGCGGTTTGCCGAGTGGTTCGGCGAACCCGAATTACCTAGCCTAATGGCCCTTTGTGGCTAATTTTCGGCGACTATAAATAGAATTTTGAACTGTAAATTGAGAAGTTCTTTTTTAGCTTAGAATTTTCTTTTAAGTCTAGAACAGTTTTTCTCTGAGTTTGGGAGATTTCCTGAGTAGACTTTAAGGCTTTTGAGACTCAATATGGAGATTTTTCAAGTGGGTTTCAAATTTTCTGCAAATCAAAGAATTGTAAAGGCTTAATTACTCTTACCCAGTTGATGGCTAATCGATTTGGTAACCGTTTTTACTCTTTTATGATGTTTGGCTAAAACTCCAATTTTTGGGGTGTGATCATGTGATTATGGGTTGAATTAGTTTATGGGTATTGCTACTAGTTTAAATGCTATATTGAAGTGTGTTTAATCATTAGCTGAGGTTTAATTTATGAATTGTAGTTGCAAATGCAGTTCTAATTTTGTGTTATTAGCTTGCTCGAGAGAGAGGTTTTTGAACCAAAGCTTTTGATTAATGATTTGTAGGTATTGGGTTGATTTGGGTTTAGCTCGAGAGAGTGAATCCTAAACCTAATCCTACCCATCTTGCTCGAGAGAGAAGATGTATTAAGGTTATGAGCTGTTCTTAATTGCTATGCTTGTTGATGTACAAGAGAAATCACTTGAAGCGGAATAGTTTTTCGAGAGAAAGCTATTTCAATTATAGTCTAGCCTACCCACTGATATTTAGCTATTTACTAGTAGTTTCGATTACCCATATATCGATATTTTCCTATAATCGATCACATCCTGAGAATTCCTCTCCTTATTGTTATTTCAAATTGTTTGTGACTGCATTGTAGTTGATAATTGCAATCCAAAATCCCCCATCTGACATTTAATGTCACCCCTTTGATTTGTTTCATGTCTTTTTCGATAATTTCTATTCCTATATCTAGTTATATCACATTCGTACTTCTTAATTAAACTTTGTACACATACCACTCCCTGTGGGATTCGACCCCAGCTCATTTGTTGGGTTATATATTGCTTAATAATCGTTTACTCCTAGAATTGGATGAGGTATGCTTGAGACGTTATTTCATCAAAATGGCGCCGCTGCCGGGGAGTGGTGTTGTTTAAAATTCTTTTATTGAAGTTGAATTGTGATCTTTGTAGTTATAGTTGAATCTACTTATTTTAGTTTTGGTTTTGTGTTGCTTGTGTTAAACAGAGGAGGAGATGAGCGTCAACGGAAGTAATGGTAGCCAAGTGGGCCACCAAGATGGCATTGGGAATCTTAATGATGTCAATGACCCAAACCAATTAGGTGGTGTTGGTGCCATTCGTTTACCTCCGGCTGAAGGAATAACTGTTTTTCATATTACAAGCATAACTGTTTTTCATATTAAAAGGATTATTTGGGGGGCTGACTCATGAGGATCCAAATGAACATATCAGGAACTTCGTGGATGTTTGTGGCCGTTCTCATTTAAGAACATATCACAAGAATCGGTCCGTCTGAGGTTGTTCCTGTTCTCTTTGATGGGTGAAGCTACTAAATGGTTGGCTGAGTTACCGAGGGACTCTATCACCTCATGGGATGAGCTGACCACATCATTTCAAGTGAGATTATTTCCCCCATCGAAGATGATGACTCTAAGGGATGGTATCCAAGGTTTCAAACACTTGGAAGGTGAACCAATCCATGAGACATGGCTGAGATTTAAGAAGCTGGTGCTTCAGTGCCCAACTCATGGGCTTCTAGATAATGTGCTGCTGCAATATTTCTATAGAAGCCTTGATTCGGTAAACAAAGGAGTGGCTAATCAACTTTCTCTGGGTGGTATAATGCAATAGCCCTATGCAATAGCAGCCCAACTCCTTGATTGCATGACCAAGATCAACAGGGCATGGTACACTCGCGAAGACCAAGTCTTTCCTCTTACTTATAAAATGACAAAAGAGCAGATCGAAAAGGATCAAGAGAGAGACAAAAACATGGCCAAAATGATGACCCAACTGGATATCTTGGCTAAAAAAGTCATGGGTGCTGGCGCAAGGAATGTTAATGCCGTGGGTGTTGGTAGAGTAAACCCCGATGAAGCACAATTTGAAGTGCTGTACAATGAGGAAGTGAACTTCCTAGCCAATCAAGGAGGAGGCTATCGTGCAAACTACACAAAACCGAGTGGAAATCAAGGATGGAATAGAGATGAGGGCTGGAGAGACCATGACAGAGAATATAGTGATCGTAATGCCACTTGGAAGGAAAGAGAGGGGGAGAAGGATAGGTATAATCCTCCCCATGAGCGTCAAAAGCCTAAAGATTCTGAGGGTGGCCAGACAGAAGATATGATCTTACGCATTCTTAACAAAGTTGAAGGGTCCGACAAAGTATTGAAAGAGATGAAAGAGAATGTCTCGACTCTCATTCAGACGATGACCTCTCACTCAGTCTCTATTAAGCAGCTGGAGACCCAAATGGGTCAAATTTCTTCACATTTGAATCCAAGAAAACAAGGGGGTTGCCTAGTGACACAATGGCTAACCCCAAAAATGAAGCTTGATTTGGTATCTGAGCTATTTTATGAGTTGTGTTGGATGAAGGGTAAGATACTTCTTCATGCATGTAAATTCAATTCAAGACTAAACCTGTAATTTTGGGAAATAATGCTTAGCACCGAGTGGATATGAAATATGAGGTAGAGGCCCTCCCGTCAATTCAAAAGGTCGGGTCATCTAAAGTAACCTCATGAGATGGAAGCTCTCCCGTCAATGAAAAAGGTCGGGTTTCTTGTAACAATCTCCCTATCCCGTAACTATGTGCCCACATAGGTCTTTAGCTAGTGGATCCACCTAAAAGCTAATACACTATGTTCTACCTTAGGCAAGTAGGACCTCTCATTTCGGTGTGGGACATGACACCGGATTCCATGTAGCTCACACGGTCTATGTCGGTTAAGGCTATATTCCCTCCATGAACAAGAACATGAAACATGAACTATAAATTATGTCTCCTCAAGAGGCTCTACTTAGTGTGAGTGGGGGTATGGGACTTCATTCATGCATTGCACAAATAGGTTTTGAGAGTGGTTGTAGTATGGTCCCCTTATACTATAATTATTTATGCATTATGCATACTTTATATGAATTGTTGCTATGAGTGACTTTCCTTGAGATGAGTTAATGAATATAAATGTTTCCTTATCTATGAGTATTGTCTATGATGAGGCCCAAGCATGACATGTATGATGATGGTGACCTAAAAGTGGTACTTAGTATTAGATAGGATTATGGGATCTTATCTATATATTGCACAAGTATAGCTTAGGGTTACTTATGTAATGGTTTGACTTATATATCCACACTAATGTGCATGATGACTCTTAAACTTGATGAAAAGCATGTGTTCAACTAAAATGTCCGTTTTTAGCATGATTTTAATGATTTTATGTATGGCTATCATACTTAGTGCATTTTTGTACTAACCCATATTTTCTATATTTTTCTATATGTGTAGGTCCCGGTTGTTGAGGTATGCTTCCTTCTTGATCAAGCTTGGATTGATTCTCTCCTTGCTTTTGGTGAGTCCTCATGGTTCGAGGACGAGAGTTGTTCATTTCTAGTTTCTTCCTTAGGTTCTATTTTGAGACTATGTTGTAATGGTTGTGACCCTATTTGATTCTCGATTGTATTAGATGGCTTTTAGAGACAATGTCTAGACTTCTATTTCCGTTTTATGAAAGACTTCAATTGTAAAGAAAAACTTTAATTCTGCATCTTTTCTATTACTTATGTTTATGATATCCTAAGAGCTTGTATGAGACCCCTTTGGGGTCAAGTACGCCGTGTTACATCTAGGGGGTACCCCTGGGTCGTGACATATATTGAGATGGAAGCTCTCCCATAGTTTGAGGTCGGGTTTCTAGTAGCTATCTCCTTATCCCATACCTATGTCCCCATTAGATCATTGTCTTGGATACACATTAGCTAGTGGATCCACGTAAGCTAGAAGTTAAGGTTCTTACCTTGGCAAGTAAGGACACCCCTTTTCGGTGTGGGGTAGACACCGGGTTCCATGTTATAGCTCACATGGTCTCTATGTCGGTTAAGGTTACTTCCCACAATAATGATGAACTAAGGTTACTTCTAGAAGTATCTCACATGTGTTCAAAGATGATTGTACTTGTATTGACCATGATCATGATTATGCTTTTAACCTCTTGTCTTATGTTTCAACTTCGTCTTTGCATATCACGAAAAGGTCCTTTTAGCATGATTTTATAACTCTATGCATTGCAATTATATTGGTACATATTTATACTAACGCATACTCTTTCCTACATTCTTTCGAAATGTAGGGTCCGACGTGCCGATTCCACATCCTCGTGGCTAGAGATCACTTTAGTAGTTTTGAGAAGTGGTGAGTCCTTATGTTCCGAGGACCAAACCTTTTATTGCTTATCGTCTTTACTTTTTAGATATTGTATGTGATGCATGGGTTACGTCCCAATCACTTTTGATGTAATAGATGGCTTTGAGACTATGTAGACTTTCGCTTCGTTTTGACAAACTCTTTATGATATAAATTGTCTTTTAAACTCTTTAATTCTATCATCTTATTTATGCATGCTAAGTGGCTTGTGTAGGGCTCTCGGGGTCCTATATGCCATGTCACGTCTAGGGTGTACTTTGGGACGTGACAAAGACTTTCAAAATACTGGTCACCACATAGGGAGAACCCTCACAATCATGTTGAGTCTGAAGAATATAGAATTTATTTTGTTTTAGAGCACCTGAACATGAACCACTAGGCTGAGCTTGACTACCATCCTTACCCTCGCTAGCTTGCTATGTACAGTCCTTCACCTTGTTACCATTCTTACCACAACCAAAACAACCATCCGTACCGGTCAAGCACTTTCCCTCATGTTTCTTTCCACACCCTAGTGGAAGTGAGTGTCACGCCCCGAGCCTATACCCTGGACGTGGCCGGTACTCAAGAACCATTGCTGGCCCCAAGCAAACCCTTGGCCTAGCTCAATACTCAGCGGAAGACTTTACTCAACATTTAAAAGAACTCAAAAGAAAACTTTACTCAATGTATTTAAAAGAGATAGCTCATAATGTTTAAAATAACATTCACTGGCCAAAAGAGGCAACTCAAGTGTCAACATTAAACAAAGGAAATGAAAAAGACTCCTGAACTACTATTGTCGATCTATCTATGAAGCCTCTACTAACTAAGATAGACGTCGGGATAAGACCCACGATATCCTAATAACAAAATAAAATAACTGAAAGTAAATAGGGGATCCTCCAAAAGCAAGGAGGCTCACCACACAAACTTGGAACTCAACTGGATCAACGAAGCACTGGATGTTGATCCTGGTTACCTGTATCTGCATCATAAAAGATGCAGGCCAAATGGCTTCAGTATATGGAATGTACGAGCATGTGAGGGGAAATCTAAACATGACATAAGCTTGAACTAGAACTGAAGAAACATTTACCTCGTCTCAACTCAACTCAATTTAATATAAAGCAGTGATAAAGATGCAATATAAAGAAAAGTTTTTAAAACAGTAGATAACAACTCAATGTATTCAAAAATACATTAATACTTTGTTTGTATGCAAAAATACAAAATAACTCTATTTGGGAGATTCTCTAACCGACAACCATCACTATAAGCTATATGATGATACGACGTCTAGCCCACGCTGCCAGAATTGTCCTATACTTTGTCGGGGTATAGAACTCCTTAACTAAATGGATCCACTAGTCTATGATAAAAAGCAATAAAGGAATCATTTAAAAAGTATGACCCTTTCTACCCACGTTGGCTACATGGTTTATGGGGGGCTGTGAGTTGTTAGAACGCTCCCCAATATTGGTGCTCCATACTACTCCCAAAATATAACTTAGCTTATTATGTTTTAAAGAAAACATTTCCTATTCCTCAACTTTGAGATTATTACTCAAAAGGTTTCTCTAAAAATAGCTAATACTGAAAATTGTTCATGAACTCTTTGGAAGTCGGTGTTTACTCTAATCTTAAATGTAAAAACTATTTTCTCTTGGGAATACTTAGTTCCCATATATAATTTTAAAGAAAATGAACTCAGCTCTACTCTTCCTCAATTCAGTGCTCAAGTCATTTAAAACAAGTTTTAAAACAATTTGTAAAAGACTTCTTAAAATAACTCGAAGAACTCTCAAGACTTGAGTCTTAACTCTTTCCTTGGATTTGAATTATGAATTCAAAGTTTGTGATTCATGTTATGAATGATCTCTTGATCTTGATAAGTAGTTTAGTGTAGTTAGGATTGATAGGAAGTAAAGATATTCTTTAAAAGAACTTAGACGGGTAAAACGACGGAAAAAAGATGGGGGCAGGCGACCCTGGCGCACTGCTGGCGCGGGGTGCCAACCCCTAAAGTTCAGAGAGTCCAAAATGGGGCACTGCTGGCGGACCACGC
This sequence comes from Solanum etuberosum, assembly GCA_029582245.1. Lineage (NCBI taxonomy): Eukaryota > Viridiplantae > Streptophyta > Magnoliopsida > Solanales > Solanaceae > Solanum > Solanum etuberosum. The sequence goes on from JAJONR010000366.1 coordinate 15,282, forward strand.
CAGACCTGCTGGCGCATCTGGGGCGCTCCGTGCCACCCTTCCCCCAGAACAATCCGACGAATTTTTCTTCTCGCTTTCTGACCCTAATTCGTCTAGAATCGATTTATTTTCTCAAATTTTCCTTAGATTCAATTACCCAATACAAGTATATCAGAATCTACTGAAAAATAACTCTTAAACTCAAAACGATTACCTCAAGAACTCATCAAATCCATCCTAATTCAAGAACTAAAGCAATACTTCAAGAACACTAATCAAGAATTCATCAAGAACTCAATTATACTTAATATTCATGGACGGATTCGAATATATAATTATGATTGGCGTGTGGAAGAATGAACCCAACACTATGAGAACTCACATACCTCTTAGGGATCAAACCCTTAGCGAAATCCGTAACAAAACTCAAGATTCTTGACGAACGCCTTGAACTTTTCTCCTCTTCTTGAACTCCTCTCCAAACCCTAAGCGTAAATTGATTTGGGAAAACTGAACCAAATCAGTTTACACCCCTAATTATTTATAAAAATGGTTAAATCTGAAAGGGTAAGGAAAAGACCAAAATACCCCTCATATTTTCAGGTAACTTTCTTTAAATGGATGGCCTGACTTCAAACGGGTATTTCTCCCTCATACAAGCTCGAAAATTAGCAAACTCGGTGGCGTTGGAAAGACGATTCCAAGACCTTTCATTTGATATCTTATAGGTCACCTTACTCATCATGTACTGAAAGTTATGATTGTTTAAAGTTGACCCAAAACTCATAACCTATGCCTAACTTCCAAAATTTCAGATTTTTTTTATTTCCAAATATAGTTCTTTCTATTTTTAGCTCTTTCAAATATCGAGGTGTTACAATATCTCCCCTTTGGGAACATTCGTCCTCAAATGAGATTACTCTAAATAGGCTAAGGGTGGTAACATCTAACACCCAGCTCAAACACTCAATATGCAAAGTAACACAATATTTCAACTAAAATAAATGCCAAGAAAAGGATTAGTACCTTAATTTGGAATTTCTCTGGACTCAAAGAGATGTGTGTATCTCTTATTCATATCCTCCTTAGCCTCCCAAGTAGCTTCCTCAACAAACTGATTTCTCCATAAGACCTTGACTGATGCTACTTCCTGGGTTCTCAACTTGTGAACCTGACGATCCAAAATCTGAACTGGAATCTCCTCATAAGATAAGCTATCCTTAATACCAATCTCTTCAGTCGGTGTAATAAGTTAAAGATCGCCCATACACTTCTTCAACATTAAAATGTGAAACACCGGATGAACTGCTGCTAACTCTAACGGTAGCTCCAATTCATAAGCTACATTGCCAATCCTCTTGGATATCCTGTAACGACCAATATACCGGGGACTAAGCTTACCCTTCTTACCAAATATCACAACACTCTTCATGGGTGAAACCTTCAAATAAACCCAATCATCTACCTCAAACTCTAAGTCTCTTCTCCTAACATCAGTGTAGGATTTCTGACGACTCTGCACCATTTTCAACCTTTCTTGAATGATCTTCACTTTCTCCATTTCTTGATGAACCAAGTCTGGTCCTATCAACCCAGATTCACCAACCTCAAATAATCCAGTAGGAGATCTACATCTTCTCAAATAAAGAGCCTCATAAGGAGCCATTTCGATTCTAGAGTGATACATATTGTTGTAAGCAAACTCTATGAGAGGTAAGTGATCATCCCAATTTCCCTTGAATTGATCACACACGCCCTCAACATATCCTCTAAAGTGTGAATCGTACACTCTGCTTGACCATCAGTTTGAGGATGAAAAGAAGTACTCAAATTTACCTTGGAACCCAAACCTTTCTGGAAAAAGTTCTAAAATTATGCGGTGAATTGCGCACCTCTATCTGAAATGACGGACACCGAAACTCCATGAAGTCTGATGTCACACCCTAAGCTACCCCCAGGACACGGACACGGGACTTAGGATCACGAGTGACCCCAAGCTAACCCTGCCTGCATAACATAAGCATACTATGATAACTGAAATGAGATAATTCTGTGCGGAAGCTTAAAACATGACATAAACTGAAAGTGATGGGGAATACCCATTCTAAATCTGAATATATAATCTGAGAGTTTAACGACAAATGAAATATCAAACTCCAAGATAAAACTGAATCTAACTATGTCTGAAATAAAGCCTCTAACTTACTAGAGATGCTGGGACATACCCCACCTAAATCTAGAAAAAACTGAAACTAAAGACTGAAAGTAGAAAGATAAGCATGTCAATCATCCTCAAAGAATAAGGACTCACCACTGATGCTGCTGAACTGGAGATCGGGAACCGATCTATGCGTGATCTGACTGCTAAGAACCTGAACCTACATCATGAGAAGATGTCGTGCAGAGTATTCGCCAGTACTTGAAAAGTACTGAGCATGCAGGATAGAATAAAGCTGAACAATATACATAACTGAACAAAGCATATAACTGAGCAATGATGTAAGATAAGCATGATATTATACTGGAAATACTGAACATGAACTAACTGAATGCAATGACCAAGTTTATGACATGTTGAAACTGAATACTGAACTGTAACTGATAACCTGGTCAATACAATAGAATATGACTGTGGGAGCTACTAATAAACGACATAAAATCACGTGAGCGAAACGTGGAGTTTGATGTATACGCCCCATCGAGAGGACCCAATATACCCTGCTAGAGGTATAGAGGCATGACTAGTGTGATCACTAAAATGTAATGATCATAGAGGGGACTTATAAACCTACAGGGGCACGTAGTTCTGGGACTATGAGGGTGACTGACCCTAGTCCAACTCGGTTTAAGTCTACTCTCAACTGATTATGTAAATAACACATTGTGACTGATTTTTTGTAATACTGGATAGCTCAAAATAATGACATGCTAACTGAAAATGCACCATTAATGTACTGATAATGAAATATTTGTAATTGGAGCATGTATAACCGAATAAACTGATCTAGCATGTGTAATTCATTAACTAAACGAATCTACACAACTAGGGTTCTGAATTTCATGCAAGAACTTAAGCAACAACGTGATAATCTGATTTGGATAATTCTGACAGCTAAAACCCAATAATTTCTAACATTCAAGAAAACCTAGGTCTAGATAATATCAAGGGAATCAAGATTCTGACTGAAATCTAGGGACCTAATGGGCGAAAGGAACCCACTAGTGAAATCCCACATACCTGGTGACGAATTCCACAGAGAAATCTTTCGATTTCAGGGCTGGAATGCACGAAACCTTGTTGCGTTCTTGGACTAGGGCTGCTCGACTTCTCTATCTATTTTGCTCTAAGTTTCGCTTGATTTTGATGAATGATTGATTAGGTTAGGTTCTAATTTAGTTACTAGGCTAGAACTGACCAAAACTATGTAATTTAGGGGTTAAACGACGTAGTTTAGGGGTCCAATGCATAGGGAAAAGATCAAACGACCCTGACTTAAAAGCTATCGGAGCCACCAACGAAACTGACTGATGTTCTGTGAACTGACCCATGGTTCATCCTGGTCAACCGTCAATGGGGTTTTGGGAGTTGAAATCTAGGGTCCAACCTATGGCCTTGGACCACGGACCGTGGTCTGACCTACGGTCCGTAGGTCCTAGTGTGGGTCTACCCTTAGCCAAATTTTTTGGGCTTTCTAGGGAGGAGTTGCAGGTGGCCATCCACGGACCCCACCTACATTCCGTGGGTCACCCTACGGTCCGTGGGTGGTGCCCGTCGGTGGCACCTGCAACTTATGGAATCTCCATTTAGGTCTATCTAGGATACGGGGTGTTACATTATCTTCCCCTTGGGAACATTCATCCTCGAATGACGGCTAAACTAGCTGAAATGGAGGAAAAGAGCTGCAAACCCTACCACAAAGACTGAAATTGCAAGAACAACTGAAGGAACAAGATACTAAGACTGAAGCAATGCATGAATGACTTAAAAACTGGAGAGGAACTATTACCTCAAGCTGGAGTGGAATCGAAAGGAAAGAAATGAGGATACTTGGCCTTCATGGCTGCTTCTGCTTCCCAAGTAGCTCCCTCTACGGACTGACTCCTCCACAAAACTTTAACTGAAGCGACTTCTTTATTTCTCAACCTTTGAACGTGACAATCAAGAATCTCAACTGGCACATCCTGATAAGTGAGGCTATCCTTCACAGCCACACTCTCTAAAGGTACTATGGATGCTGGATCACCCACACACTTGTTCAACAACGAAATGTGATAGACCGGATGCACTCCTGCTAGTTCTGCTAGTAGCTCTAACTCATAAGCCACTTTACCAATTCTTTTCAAGATTTTGTAAGGGCCTACATATCTAGGACTGGGCTTCCCTTTCTTGCCAAATATCATCACCCCCTTCATAGGTGACACTTTCAGGAAAACCCAATCATCAACTTGGAACTCCAAGTCCCTTCTCCTTACGTCTGCATAGGAGTTCTGGTGACTCTAGGCTGTCTTAAGTCTATCTCTGATGAGCTGCACTTTTTCCATAGCATCATGAACCGAATCTGGCCCTATCAAGGCTGTTTCACCTACTTCAAACCAACAAACTGGAGATCTGCATCTACGCCCATATAATGCATCATAAGGGGGCATCTGAATGCTGGAATGGTAGCTATTATTGTAGGCAAACTCTTTAAGAGGAAGGTGATAATCCCAACTACCCTTGAAGTCGATCACACAAGCTCTCAACATGTCCTCTAAGGTCTGAATGGTATGCTCTGCCTGACCATCCGTCTGTGGATGAAATATTATGCTAAGATTAACCTGAGTACCAAGACTTTTCAGAAATGACTTCCAGAAATAAGAGGTAAACTGAGGACCTCTATCTGAGATGATAGACAAAGGAGCCCCATGCAACCTGACTATCTCATTAATGTAAAGCTTGGCGTAGTCCTCCGTCGAGTTTGTAGTCTTGACAGCCAAAACGCACACAGACTTAGTAACTCTGTCAACTATCACCCAAATGGAGTCATGCTGTCTGCGAGTACGAGGTAATCCTGTTATGAAGTCCATGTTTATCACTTCCCACTTCCATGTAGGAATGTTGATCTCTTGAGTCATACCCCTGGTTTTTGATGTTCTACCTTCACTTGCTGACAATTGGGCCTCTTCATGCCATTCCACCAAAAGACTTTCCGCAGATCACGGTACATCTTAGTGGCGCATGGATGAATAGAATACCTGGAGTTATGGGCTTCTGCAAGAATCTACTATCTGAACTCACCCACCTTAGGAACACATAATCGACCCTGATAGCGAAGCACACCATCTGCCCCTTGGGAGAAAACCTCCACTCTCTATTGATGAACTACACCCTTTAGTTGAAGCAATATCGGATCACTGTCTTGCTTTTCCCAAACCTCCGCTACCAATTAAGATTCTGACCCATTTTGAACTGTTACACCACCATCTGATATGCTCAAAAGATGAACTCTCAAGCGAGCAAGCATGTGAACATCCTTTGCTAGTTCTTTTCTTTCTTCCTCAACATGTGCTACACTACCCATAGATAGTCTGCTAAGAGCATCTGCCACTACATTGGCCTTACCAGGATGGTGATGCACACTCATATCATAATCCTTGAGGAACTAAAGCCATCTCCGCTGGCGAAGATTCAACTCTTTCTAGGTGAACACATAATGAAGGCTCTTATGGTCTGTGAACACATCTATGTGAACACCATACAAATAATGTCTCCAAATCATAAGTGCAAACACCACTGCTGCAAGCTCGAGGTCATGATTTGGATAATTTTACTCATGCACCTTAAGCTATCTAGAAGCATAAGCTATAACCTTACCTCGTTGAATCAGCACACAACCTAGGTCGACTCTGGATGCATCACAATAGATCACATAACCATCTGGACCCTCTGGTGGAGTCAAAACAGGAGTGGTAGTCAACCTAGTTTTCAGCTCTGTGAAGCTTTTCTCACAATCATCTGACCACTGAAACTTAACCTTTTTCTGAGTCAACTTAGTGAATAGAGAAGCTATGGATGAAAATCATTCCACGAACCTTCTGTAATAACCAGCTAGACCCAAGAAACTTCTGATATCTGTTGGAGAGGTAGGTCTGGGCGATTGTTTCACTGCCTCTATATTCTGAGAATCCACTCGGATCCCCTCGCTAGATACTATATGCCCAAGGAAAGCAACAGATTGCAACCAAAACTCACAGTTGCTAAACTTAGCAAATAACTGGCGATCTTTGAGAGTTTGCAGGACAACCCTCAAATGAGTCGTATGTTCTTTCTCATTCCTGGAGTAAATAAGGATATCATCAATAAAGATGATAACGAACAAGTCTAAATACTGCTTGAACACCTTGTTCATCAAATCCATGAAAGCTGCAGGGGCATTGGTTAGTCCAAATGACATAACTACAAATTCATAATGACCATACCGAGTTCTAAAGGCTATTTTCTGAATGTCACTATCTCTGACTCTAAGCTGATGATAACCGAATCTGAGGTCTATCTTCAAAAAATGACTAGCACCCTAAAATTGGTCAAACAAGTCATCAATCCTGGGAATAGGGTACTTATTCTTGATTGTAACTTTGTTCAACTACCGATAGTCAATGCACATCCTGAGAGAACCATCTTTTTTTTTCACGAATAACACTGGCACACCCCATGGAGAAATACTATGTCTGATGAAGCCCTTATCTAGAAGGTCTTTCAACTGCTCTTTCAATTTCTTAAGCTCAGCTGGAGCCATTCTGTAAGGAGGAATAGAAATGGGCTGGGTATCTGGAAGGAGATCAATTCCAAAGTCGATTTCTCTTTCAGGAGGAACTCTGGGAAGATTATCTGGAAACACTTCTGGGAACTCATTAACTACTGGAACTGACTCAAGAGTTGGGGTTCTGGAGCTTGAATCCTTAACCCGAACTAGATGATAGATATACCCCTTGGAAATCATCTTTCTGGCCTTAAGGTAAGAAATGAATCGACCTAGAGGCGCTAAGCTACTACCCTTCCATTCTAAGATTGGTTCGTCTAGAAACTGAAAACGAACGATCCTAGTTATACAATCGACTGAGGCATAACAGAAATGTAACCAATTCATTCCTAGAATGATATCAAAGTCTACCATTTCTAACTCTACAAGGTCTGCTAAGGTGACTTTTTGAGAGACGGTGATAGGGCAATTTTTGTATACCCGTCTAGCTATAACTGGGTGACCAACTAGAGTAGAGACTGAGAAGGGTTCTGAGAGAGTTTCTGGACTAACATCGAATTTGACTGCTATATAAGGAATTACAAAAGAAAGAGTAGCCCCTGGATCTAACAAAGCATAAACATCTAAGTTAAAGACTCGTAATGTACCAGTGACCACATTAGGAGAATCTTCCTTATCCTGGCGAGCCTGAGCAGCATACAACCTATTTTGGCGCTGACCACCACCTGTACCAGATGAGTTACCCTCCTGAGTCGGGTGACCTATTGGTGCTGTTGAAGTTATGGACTGAGCTCTAGCATTATTACCTCCTTGACCCTTCTTAGAATAAGGACAATCTCTCAACCTGTGATCAGACTGACCACACCCAAAGCATCCTTCCTTTCCTGCAAGACACTCGCCCGGATGGTTCTTACCACACTTAGGACAAGTTGGGTAAGTCCTAGTACCCGAAACACTCCCCTGAGACTTAGAGCCTGATGCCCTACCTTTCTGATCCTGTCAGAACCTGGGGGATAGAGCACTAGCTAATGAAGGTGTTGGGGCTGAAGACTTTTACTGAACCTGCGAGCGATTTCCACCACCCAATTTCTGTTGGGAATACTCATAGTTTCCTGTCCTAGCCTTTTTGTTCTCCTTAGCATGTTCCCTAAGCTCATCTCCCTTAACCTGCTGAGCATGAGTCATGAGCCTAGAGATGTTCATATTCTCCAGCAACATAGCATTTCTACACTCCATCTTCACTAAGTCGGATACCCCATATAGAAACTTGTTCATTGAGCCCTGGAATCGGCAACCATATGAGGAGCATACCTGGAGAGTTGGGTGAACTTGACTCCGTACTCTTGGAATGACATGCTACCTTGCCTCAAATTCATGAACTCCTGAGCTTTTGCCTCCCTCAACTCTCGTGGGAAGAACCTGTCTAGAAAAGTCTCACTGAAACACTCCCAAATGATAGGAGCCGCATCCGTACCCCTATTTTCTTTCCACTGAGTAAACCAAATGTGAGCCACATCATTAAGCTGGTAAGATGCCAACTCAACCCTATCATTACCATTCACTTGTATCACTCCAAAGATCTTTTTGACCTCATCAATGAAGTTTTGGGGATCTTCTCCAACTTGCTACCCTAAAAACTCAGGTGGATTCATCCTAACAAAATCAAGAACTCTAGCTGCAGCTGACCCAACATTAGTGTTAATAGGAACTGGGGCCTGCTGATTGTTCTGGTTAGTCACACTCTGAGCCAAGAGTTGAATGGCGTTCTGAAACTCTGCATTCGAAACTTCCTGATCTGGTACTGGAGAAGATGCGTTAGCGTTGCGGGCATTCCTTCTGTAAGCTCTACGAGGAGGAATGATCTGAAAAGCATAACAACGATTTAGAAGGTAGATCATACCCACACATGATAAGAATAGCAAGAAACTGAAGTTTTCCTAAAACACTTTGTAGCCTCCCTCTCATTAGATATGGTGCACTTCACACCCATGAAAAGGACTCTACTTAGTGCGGTTTTTCATACATCCTAGGACTCTTAAACCTAATGCTCTGATATAAAGTTTGACACGCCCCGAGCTACCCCCAGGATGCGGACACGGGACCTAGAATCATGAGTGACCCCAAGCTAACCCTGCTAGCATAACATAAGCATACTATGATAACTGAAATGAGATAATTATGTGCGGAAGATTAAAATATGACATATACGAAAAGTAATGGGGAATACCCATTCTAAATCTGAATATATAATATGAGAGTTAAACGACAAATGAAATATCAAACTCTGAGCTAAAACTGAATCTAACTATGTCTGAAATAAAGCCTATAATTGACTAGAGATGCTGGGACATGCCCCCAGCTAAATCTAGAAAAAACTAAAACTAAAGACTGAATGTAGAAACATAAACTTGTCAATCGTCCTCGAAGAATGAGGACTCACCACTGATGCTGCTGAACAGGAGACCGGGAACCGATCTATACGTGATCTGACTGCTGAGGACCTGAACCTACATTACGAGAAGATGTAGCGCAGAGTATGCGTCATTACTTGAAAGGTATTGAGCATGCATGATAGAATAAAGTTGAACAATATACATAACTGAACAAAGCATATAACTGAGCAATGATGTAAGATAAGCATGATACTATACTGAAAATATTGAACATGAACTAACTGAATGCAATGACCAAGTTTATGACATGCTGAAACAGAATACTGAATTGTAACCGATAACCTGGTCAATGCAATAGAATCTAACTGTGGGAGCTACTAATAACCGACATAAAACCATGTGAGATAAACGTGGAGTCCGATATATATGCCCCATCGAGAGGAGCCAATATAACCTGCCAGAGGTATAGAGGCATGACTGGCGTGATCACTAAAATGTAATGCCCACAGAGGGGACTTATAAACCTACGGGGGCACGTAGTTATGGGACTATGAGGGTGACTGAGCCTAGTCCAACTCGGTATTAAGTCTACTCCCAACTGATTATGTAAATAACACATTGTGACTGATTTTCTGTAATATTGGATAGCTCAAAATACTGACATGCTAACTGAAAATGCAACATTAATATACTAATAATGAAACATTCATAATTGGAGCATGTATAACTGAATAAACTGACATAGCATGTGTAATTCATGAACTAATCGAATCTACACAACTAGGGTTCTGAATTTCATGCAAGAACTTAAGCAACAACATGATAATCTGATTTGGATCATTATAACTGTTAAAACCCAACAATTTCTAACATTCAAGAAACCCTAGGTCTAGATAATATCAAGGGAATCAAGATTCTGACTCAAATATAGGGACCTAATGGGCGAAAGGAACCCACTAGTGAAATCTCACATACCTGGTGACAAATTTCACAGAGATATCTTTTGATTTCGGGGCTGGAATGGATGAAACCTTGCTGCGTTCTTGAACTAGGGCTGCTCGACTTCTCTCTCTATTTTGCTCTAAGTTTCACTTGATTTTGGTGAATGATTGATTAGGTTAGGTTCTAATTTAGTTACTAGGCTAGAACTGACCAAAACTACCTAGTTTAGGGATTAAACAACATAGTTTAGGGGTCCAACGCATAGGGAAAAGACCAAACGACCCCTAACTTAAAAGTTGTCGGAGCCACCCACGGTCCGTGGACTGACCCTCGGTCCGTCCTGGTCAACCGTCGATGGGGTTCCAGGAGTTGAAATCTGGGGTCCGACCTACAGCCTTGGACCACGGACCGTGGTTTGGCCTACGGTCCGTAGGTCCTGGCGTGGGTCTACCCTTAGCCAAATTTTTTGGGCTTTCTAGGGAGGAGCTGCAGGTGGCCATCCACGGACCCCACCTACGGTCCGTGGGTGGTGCCCGTCGGTGGCACCTGCAACTTCTAGAATCTACATTTAGGTCTATCTAGGATACGGGGTGTTACATGTGACTACCTTCTGAATATATAAATTAGCATAGTCCTCTGTTGAAAAGGTAGTCTTTACTGGCAAGAAATGGGCTGATTTTGTCATTCGATCTACAATCACCCAAATCGAATAATGCTGTCTGCGAGACCGTGGTAAACCTGTAATGAAATTCATATTGATCATCTCTCACTTCCATTCTAGAATATCTATGTTCTGAGCCATACCACCGGGCCTCTGCTACTCTACTTTGACTTGTTGGCAATTCGGACACTTAGCAACGAACTCTGCAATGCCCCCTCTGCATACTACTCCACCAATAGACTTCTCTCAAGTCGCGATACATCTTTATGGAACCCGGATGGATAGAGTATCTGGAACTATGATCTTCCTCCATGATCCTCTCTTGAAGTTCATCTACCTTTGGTGCACACAGTTTAACTTGATACCTCAACACTCCAGCTCCCCCTTGTTCAAAAGCCATCACTTTCTGCTTATGAACATTTTCCTTTAATTCAAGCAAAATAAGATCTTGGTCTTGTTTCTATTTCACTTCGGACACTAGTGATGATTCAGTCTCATTCATCACCACCACTCCTCCTTCATTGCAATCCATTAACCGGACTCCCAATCGTGCAAGTCTGTGCACATCTTTTGCTAAATCTTTCTTGTCCTCCTCAATATGGGAAGTACTACCTATAGACAACCTGCTCAAGGCATCAGCAACAACATTAGCCTTACCTGGGTGATAGAGAATACTCATGTCATAATCCTTGAGTAATTCGAACCACCTCCTCTGTCTGAGATTAAGCTCTTTCTGACTGAACACATGCTGAAGACTCTTGTGATCAGTGAACACATCTACATGAACACCATAAAGATAGTGACGCCATATTTTCAAAGCAAACACTACAGCAGCCAACTCTAGATCAGGGGTTGGGTCCTCTTGTGAATCTTAAGTTGTCTGGAGGCATAAGCTATAACCTTGCCATTCTGTATTAACACACAACCCAGTCCAACACTGGATGCATCACAATACACAACAAAACCTTATTTACCCTCCGGTAAGGTCAACATTGGGGCAGTAATCAACCTAGTTTTCAATTCCTGAAAGGTTTTCTCACAAGCTTCAGACCATTGAAACTTAACTGTTTTCTGAGTCAACTTAGTCAACGAGGATGAAATAGATGAGAACCCCTCGACAAACCTCCTATAATAACCAGCCAATCCTAAGAAACTCCGAATATCAATTGGAGATGTGGGTGTAGGCCAATTCTGTACTGCCTCAATATTTTGAGTATCAACTCGAATCCCATCACCAGAAACAATGTGTCCTAAGAATGTCACAGACTTAAGCTAAAATTCACATTAGAGAATTTAGCATACAACTCTCTATCCTTGAGAGTTTGAAGAACTACCCTAAGATGACTAGCATGATCTTCCTCATTTCTCGAATAGATTAGAATGTCATCAATGAATACGATAACAAACATATCTAGATAAGGCTTAAATACTTTGTTCATAAGATCCATGAACGCTGCAGTAGCATTAGTCAAACCAAATGACATGACTAAAAACTCATAATGACCATAACGGGTCCTGAAAATTGTCTTAGGGATGTCAATTTCTCTTACTCTCAACTGATGATAGCCAGATTTAAGGTCTATCTTAGAAAAACAAGTGGCACCCTGAAGTTGATCGAAAAGATCATCAATCCTCGAAAGAGGATACTTATTCTTGATAGTAACCTTCTTCAACTGACGGTAATCTATACACATTATAAGAGAACTGTCTTTCTTCCTCACAAATAAGATCGGAGCGCCCCAAGGTGAGACACTTGGTCAAATAAAGCCTTTCTCAATAAGGTCTTTCAATTGATCTTTTAACTCTTTCAATTCAGCTGGAGCCATCCTATATGGCGGAATAGAGATAGGAAGAGTATCAGCAAGGATATCTATACCGAAGTCTATTTCTCTCTCAGGATGGACTCCTGGAAGATCATCAGGAAAGACCTCTGAAAACTCACTCACAACTAGAACTAACTTAATAGGTGGTGTCTCAACACTAGAGTCATTAACTTGAACTAAGTGATAGATGCACCCCTTGGTAACTAACTTTCTCGCCATAAGGTACGAAATAAAACAACCCTTAAGCACTGTTGAACTAATCCTCCACTCTATAACTTGCTCATTAGGAAACTGGAACTTAACTACTCGAGTTCTACAATCAACTGAGGCATAACAGGTATGAAGCCAGTCCATACCTAGAATAACATCAAAATCTACCATGTCTAACTCGACTAAGTCAGCCATGGTGTCCTTGTGATTGACAAAAATGGTATAATCATGATAAACTCTCTCAGCTAGAATAGACTCACCAACAGGTGTAGAAACACTGAAGGGCTCAAGAAGTTGCTCAGGAAGAATATCAAAATTCGTGGAAATATAAGGATTCACAAAATATAGACTCGCTCCTGGATCTAGCAAAGCATATACATCAAAAGTAACGACTTTGATCATACCAGTTACAACATCTAGCGAATTCTCTTACTCTTAGCGACTAGTGATAGTATACAGACGGTTTGCTCCTCCGCCTGTTCCTGAAGTTGCCCCTCTAGGTGCAACTCTGACTGGTTGAGCCATCGAAGAAGATTGGGCTCTATTGCCCCGATTACCACTACCTTGCCTGTTCTTAGGGCACTCTCTCATGAAGTGACCATTTTGACCACACTTGAAGCAACCAGTGGAGCCATCACGACACACTCCTGAGTGGGTCCTACCACACTTAGCACATGCAGGAGTCCCATTATCTCCTTGTGCCACACTACCCTGAGACTGTCCAGGTCTAGCTCTGAAATTTTATGAATTCTGATTCTTGAACTCAACTCTGTTCCTTGGTGCAGTAGCAGATGATGGAGCAGGTCCATTTTTATTTTGTTGGAAAGATGACCGGTTCGCATTATTCTTTTGCAGCCCGGACTCGTTCCCTGCTATCTTAGCTTTCTTGTTCTGGAACTCTTCTCTATCTCTCAGTTTATCCTCCTCAACCTGTTGCACATGGATCATCAGCCTTGCTATGTCCATGTCTCCTATCAACATTGTCACAGACTTTAGATGTATCAGCCACATCATGTCGATCCCTTCGCTGCTGACCAGCTTGGTTGGTCAGCACTTGACTCAACATCCGGATAGAATCCCCCAACTCAGCATTAGTGACCTCTCCTTAGGGTAGCACTTCTGTTGCATTAGGTACCCCTTGATCCTTAACATTCCTCCTAGCAGGATGACCTCGGACAACTCTTCATTGAGGCATGATCTGAAAGATGCGCGCAAGCATGAATTAGAAAGAAACTTTTATAGAGATGAACTCTATCGCACGAAAAGAGTATGAAAGAAGTGAGATAGTTCCTAAATGTTGCAGCCTCCTAATAAGAGATGTGGCGCGCTTCACACCGATAACTAGGACTCTACAGACACAGCTTCATAGACACCCTAGTACTCTTGAACTCTTTGCTCTGATACCAAGTTTATAACACCCCGAGACTACACCCTGGATCGATAGGACATAAAGGTATTCTTTAAAAGAACTTAAACGGGTAAAACGACGAAAAAGGGGTGGGGGTAGGCGACCCTGGCGCACTCCTAGCGCAGGAAGCTAGCCCCTAACGTTTAGAGAGTCCAAAATGGTGCACTGCTGGCATGCCACTCCATACCTGCTGGCGCATCTGGGGCGCGCCACGCCACCCTTCCCCCAGAACAATCCGACGAATTTTTCTTCTCGTTTTCTGACCCTAATTCGTCTAGAATCGATTTCTTTTCTCAAATTCTCCTTAGATTCAATTACCCAATACAAGTATATGAGAATCTACTCAAAAACAACTTTTAAACTCAGAACGATTGCCTCTAGAACTCATCAAACCCATCCTAATTCAACAACGAAAGCAATAATTCAAGAACACTAATCAAGAACTCAATTATACTTAATATTTATGGACGGATTCGAATATATAATCATGATTGGCCTGTGGGTGAACGATCCCAGCACTATGAGAACTCATATACCTCTTAGGGATCAAACCCTTGGCGAAATCCGCAACAAAATTCAAGAATCTTGACGAACGCCTTGAACTTTTCTCCTCTTCTTGAAATCCTCTTAAAACCCTAAGCGTATATTTATTTGGGAAAACTTAACCAAATCAGTTTAGACCCCTAATTATTTACTAAAAATTCTTAAATCTGAAAGGGTAAGGAAAAGACCAAAATACTCCTCATATTTTTGGGTAACTTTCCTTAAATGGACAGCCTGACTTCAAACGGGCATATCTCCCTCATACAAGCTCAAAAATTAGTAAACTTGGTGGCGTTGGAAAGAGGATTCCAAGACCTTTCATTTGATATCTTATGGGTTACCTAACTCATCCTATACTGAAAGTTATGGTCGTTTGAAGTTGACCCAAAACTCATAACCTATGCCTAACTTGCAAATTTCAGATTTTTCTATTTCCCAATTTAGTTCTGTCTATTTTTAGCTCTTTCAAATACCGAGGTGTTACAGTGGGGATAGAAGATCCATTACCACCATGTCCTTGAGGTTTAGAGTTATACACCCTATCTTTGTTTAACTTAGGAGTTGGTGCATCATAAGAACCTTGACCGAAAAAGTATTGCCAGAATTGAGGATGCTCATGTCCACGGGACCTAGAATGTGAGAAGTCACCATCACCAGTCCTCGTCCTCTTGGACTCTTTTCCCCTTTCCTTGAAATCCCCCCCTCCCCTCAGTATGTTGGGCATGTATCATCAAATGAGAAATTTTTATTTCCTTGATCAACATGGCGGTATGACACTCCTTGATAACCAAATCGGACGAACCTTACACAAACTTATTCATCCTTGCCCTAGAGTCGGCAACCATAGTTTGAGCATACTTAGCTAACTGAGTGAAATTCAAAACATACTCATTCTCACTCATATTGCCTTGACGAAGGTTAATGAACTCCGACACTTTCGCTTCTCTCATTTCAACAAGAAAGAAACAATCAAGAAAATCTCCCTTGAATTTATCCCAATCAAGAGGACCTATTTCTCCCAATCAAGAGGACCCACATCAATAGCCCTCTCACTCTTCCATTGTTCGAACCACACTTGGGAAACACCCTTAAGTTGATAAGAAGTCAACTCCGCCTTTTCAACCATAGTCAAACCCATAATGCCTACTATCTTATAGACCTTATCATCGAACTCTTGAGGATCCTCATCAACCTTAGACCCATGAAATTTAGGTGGATTCATCCTAGTGAAGTCCATTATTCTTACTGTCGTCGTACCCTCATTTGGGTTCACGGGATCATTAGTCTTTGTATTGGCTTAGGCCAACATTTGGAAAGTGGCTCGAAATTCTGCATGAGTCACTTTCTCGGCCAAAGCATCAACTGGAACTTGAGGAACCTCGGACCCCACATTCCTTCTCACATAAGCTCCTAGAGGGGCCATATCCTGTAAAAGATCGAATACGATTCAGGAGAAAGATATTTATAGAGATGGACTCTATGGAACGATATTAGAGTAATGAAATAAGTGGATTTTCCTAAACTCTTTGTAGCCTCCTATTCATAAATGTGGCGCGCTTCTCACTTATGAACAAGACTCTACTCAACCCGGCTTGTCAGACTTCCCAGGACCTTTTTCTAAAACCTTGTGCACTGAATACCTAGTTTTTCATGATGAAGTGTAAACCCTAAACGTGACATGGCGTATAAGACCCCGAGAGGCCCTACACAAGCCACTTGACATACATATACACAACATAATAGAGAAAAGTAAGAAATCTCATAAGAAGTAAAGAGTTTGACATATAAGCGGAAGTACATCAAAGTCTTGACAAGCCATCTATTACATCAATAGAATGGTAGGGATGTAACACATACACCACATATGAAGTCTGAAACTAAAACATATGGAAAGCAATAAAAGTGACTAAGTCCTTGAAGTATGAGGACTCACTACGTCTTGAAAATCTATGATGATCAACTAGCCACGAACGGTAGGATAGGAATCGTCATGCCCTATATTAGTGAAACAATGTAAGCACAAATATGCAATAGTACATGGAATGTACTTAGTATAAAGGGAGGGTATGGAAATGTAAAACATGATCATAAGAGGACATAATTGAAAACATGATGTGCATGACCAAACTAAACATAGTAAAATATTTTAATGAAGAATCATAATCATGAACTTGGTCAATGCATTTTAAAACATGAGTAAAAGCTTCATAAAACCTTTGAAAGTGACTTAGTTCATTTTGTGGGGTATTATCTTTAACCGACAATAGACCATGCGAGCTAGAACATGAAATCTAATGTAACTCCTACATAGAGAAGGGAGAGTCTACTTCCCAAGGTAGAACTCAGTATCATATCATATGCGATATGTGGATTTACTAGCTAGGTGTATACGTAGTTTGGAACTAGAAGTTGCTACTAGAGACTATCATATCTAAGCCTCCACCTCAAGTTCTCTCGGTGCTAAGTTAAATCCAAACGAAATAGTCATAAACATATTTATATCATTATTTATGGAAAAACATAATTAAGTTATTAATCCAAGCTAAAACATCATAGAGTAGCTCATAAAATCTTGAATCAAGCATAAGTGAGAAAACCTTTCACCAAACCATGATTCATTAATGTGAGTAAACCTTTAACAATTTGATTGATACTTATCTTAATTCAACCTAGATCATAAAACCTTTTTTTTCATAAATTATGCATAACTTCATAAAAACATCATTCATAGATTCATGCTCCTTCATAAATTTATGTAAGTTAGGGTTCATAGTCAAAATCATGATCAATGCATGGATTCACATGGAATTAATTGGAAAATGTGTAAATGAGTCAAAACTATCATAATACGATAAGAAAACAAACAATTGAATCCATACAAATAGAACCCATGAAGAATTAAATAAAAACCTAATCAATTTGATTGAAATTAAATTGGAGAATTGAAGAATCTTTTGGGAACTAAATAGGTGAATGAAACCCATTTATGAGCTTCCTACATATCTTGATTGAATCTCTAAGCAATGATGAAGAAAGGAGACTTGAACTTGAACAACCCTAGCTTCTTCTTTCTTGATCTAGAGAGAGGATTTTTGGAGAAAACCTTGGAGAGAATTTAGGAATTTGAGGAATGAAAGAGTTGGGAAAATTTCTAAGGGTGAAAGGTAGTTATAGGGATAAGAATTAGGGTTGAAACGACGTAGTATAGGTATAGAAAGGTTAGGAAAAGACTAAAATAGCCTTGACTTAAATACCGTCGGAACCCCTTAACGGAAGTTCATCTTTCCACGGATCATCCAGGGGTCTGTGAAGGGTTAGGATTTCTTGAGTCCTTGGGGTTTTGGTTCACAGATGGATAAATGGGTTGTGGACTACTTCACGGTCCGTGAGCCCACTCATTGGACTAGACCTAAACTTTTCCAACACAAGGTTCACTCTGCGGCACGGTCTACGATCTGTGCACCTTTCGACGGACCGTATATCGGTCTGTGACCACTGCATCACCAACCTTTTCATTAACATCCTTTCTCAACCAAACTCACCAAATTTTAAGGTGTTATAGTTCATGAATATGACGGTCTTTCTGGTGAGTTGAATCTTTAATTTGAATGCCTGAGTGCTTGAACTTGTAGCTTGTATAGAAATCTACGATGTTTATCTACGAGCTCTCACTAGATTCTTGTTAGAATTTTGGCATCTTTTTTAAATCATGAGAACTCAGATTTATAGTTATTGAATGAAAGAGTTGTGATGAGGACTATACTTTTTTTTTGTCAATCAAATTTAAGTGTCATTGTGATATTTGATTGGTCGGAACATGATCTGTACACATGTGACTCATTTTATTGGTCTTTAATTTGGCTATATATGTCATAGCATTTTAACACGTGACATGTTTTATTTGCTTCTTTGTTTGACTTGACATGCCACACCATTTGACACATAAAATCAAACTAGGCCTCGAGAATGATAAGACATATTAGACTTAGCGAAGTTGACTCATCAAAGTCCAATGAAATTAGACTTTAATTAATGTCATATTTATTAAACTTAAATAATTTATTCAATTATATTAATTCATAATATTTATTTAGACTAATATATTTAATTATAATCTAAATCATTTTATGAATTTATATCCAATAATTTTTTCAATGATTACCAGGGCAATAATATAAATATGGAAAACAATTTGTTCACACATCATTGACACAAAAAAATATGACAAGTAGACACAAGTCACAACCACGAGCTAGGGAGGTAGCTTGAGCAATTACCTGAAGAGATAGAAATGATTTTTTATTTTTCAAATTAAAAAACCATAGTACGAATACAAGGTATATATGTTGATTGTTTAAAGGAAAAATAACCTAATTAGACATACATAACTACCATATATACTAAACTTACCTTTACTTTCAAACAATTACATATATTACCACTTATAATATTTTATACCATATATTATTGATGATACAATCAGATACACACCTCTCTTAAAACTAAGATTTATTAATTTTTGTACATTTAAGCATCCCCAATCAACGCTGCAATGACAATCAAATATCTTTCTCTCTTATCAATCTCCCCCAACCTTCTCTACCAATCATCTCCCCCCCCCCCCCCCACACACACACATCATCAATCATAATCTCTCTCTTCCTTCTTCCTTCTTCCTTCTTCCTTCTTCTTTTCCAATACGATTTCTCCATTAAAACACTCAAAATCAAATCTGAAACAACACTACATTTAGAGATTTGCAACTATTCAACTATCATTCAAAGTCATGTATTTGAGATGGAGTTCAATTTTATTTTTACTTTCAATTTTCTAAAGTTATACAAATTAACCTAAACGTCACTCTTTCATCAACCTCCGACCCCAGTTTCCAATACCATTCTCTTCCTTCCTTTTCTTCACCACAAATTTCACCATTAAACCTCTAAAACTCATATCTAGATGAACGGCTAAGAGAACAAGATGATTTCATTCTTTTAAAAACTGTTTCATTATGTATCTAGTTTAATTTTCATATGTAGAATTGTAATTTCAATGTATCTAAACCTTTTATGAATTGTATCTGATTTTAATTATCCTATTTATTTAGTATGTTTCTTTCATGTATCTCATGTAATATTTTAATGTATCATATCTTAATGTTAATATATTTAAGCTTTCAATATCTTGTATCTACTTTTTGCTAATGTATCTAAGCCGTTAATGTCTTGTATATGATTTTTCTATTAATTTATCTGTTATGCATATGAATTTTTGGTTATCCTATGTATCTAGTCTGCTTATTAATGTATTTGATATAGTATCATTATGTATCTGATTTTTTATGTTAAATATATTTAAGCTTTTATTGTCTTTAATTTGTATCTCAAGGTGTTTTTGCAGCACTAGCACTTTCAATTTCAAATAAAAAAGATAATTAATCTGGCTCAAAATAACTTTACCAAGACTGCTACAATTCAGAATGAAGATTGACTATTGTGAAAAACAATAGAAATTGAGACCCAAAGAAAAAAATTGAATAAATGGAAAAAAGAAGATTTAAACACTTTTTATGTTTCTGGAAAAGAAATGAACAAAATTCTGTATTTTTGAAAAAATTTATGAAGTTTTTATTATGCAGATTCTCAAAAGTTGTTAGAGTAGTGAATTCCTCAATTACTCTTTCAATTAAGAAAATCATTTACAAACATTTAATTCAAACAGAGAAAATATGTATGCTCCGAGAATTCCTCAGATACATGTATTTGTCAAGTTAAGATACATGTAACCTACCCACGAATTTGGTACACAAAGTAATATTCGAAACTATCGTAGTAATTAGGACATAAACTAGTGGGATTTAAGTTGTTTTCTCTTGTTTAATATACACAAAGCACTAAAATCAGAGGCGGATCTAGAGATATACATACGAGTTCACAAAAATTAAGTTAATTAAAGTTTTTGAAGATTATATATATGTATATATTAATTTTTTTATTAAATACTTATAAATATTATTTGACAGTAAACGCTATTATTATTACAAAATTAACTTGAGATTATTGTATAATCCATAATTTTAAATTTTGAATTTGTTTCAAGCAAAAACTAGAGAATGCATAAGTTAGTCATCTTCGATAAATTTAACCATATGTGCTTATGATATTGTAAAAAAATAAATTTACGCGATCAATGTACTTAATGTGTATTGAGATATCATTATGTGATGGAGTTGGATAGCTATACAACTCTAAAGAGTACCTATTATAAATGTAGTTGTGGTATATCTAAAATACCTTAATAAGTCATAATCCTTATAGAACTCCTCATACAACTAGTATTGTTCCTGTATAAGAAGTACTATTGTCGTGTATTTATTATCGAAAGCAGAGACATCTTCACGACATAAAGAATTTTGTGTATTTTAACATGATATCAGAAGCCGCCATTCCCACCTCCCAACCTCTGATGAATGTTTTCTCTCCCTCGACTCCCTCCCTTTTCTTCGTGGTCAAAACTTATTAGGATATATTGATGGCATTTTGCCGTTTCCACCATCCCATATCATCATATAAGGAAAAGACAATCCTGAAATTGATTCTCGTCATGCCCAATGGGACCAATAGGATCAACTCATATTGAGTTTTCTTATATATTCTCTTTCGGAAGAGACCTTGCCAATTTTTATTAGCCTCGCTACCTCCAAACAAGTTTGGAATGCTCTAGAGAAAAACTCTTTCTTTCCCCTCCAATACTCGAATTCTTAATCTTTATATGTCCCTTCAAAATCTCAAGCAAGATGATCTTCCTGTCACCCAATATCTAAAAAGGCTAAACTTGTTTTTGATGAGTTATTTGTTGTTGGTAGACCTCTTTACCTTGCGGATCTCAATATCTATATTCTTAAAGGTATCTATTTTTACTTCAAGGGACCTTGTAACCGCTTTTTCTACAAGGCCCGAACTGTGACATATTCCAAACTTCATAGTTTGCTACTAAATCATGAGTTCATACATAGACAAACCTTATCTTCCCTCACTATATCACCTCTTCCACATAGTGACCAACCTGCTGCTCACTTCAGCTGATGATCCAACACCAACAATCGCTCTCAAAATAATACCTCCAATTATTATGGTTGTGGAAGAAACTTTAGAGGGAGAGGTGGAAGAGGTGGTCATTTCTCATCTTCCTAAAATACTTCGAATTGGCAACCTTGACAGAACTCTCTTGAAAACAAAGCTCGCTGGCAAAAATGCAATGGCAACAATCACTTAGTCAACTCTTGCTTTTAGCGTTATAGTCACATGATTAATCGTTCCACATACCTCTCTCATCAGGCACCGATTCCATTGACTCAATCATGGTTCTCAAACACTGGAGCAACACACAGTGTAACACCTGAACTCTCCGACATTCATCAAGCGAAACCATACAAAGGGGTAGATCAACTGCAGGTTGGAAATTGTACTAGTCTACCTATCCACAACCCTGGTAATTCTTTATTTTATTCACCAAATAATCCTTCTATCTATCTTATGTTCTTCATGTTCCATAATTAATAAGTCATTACTTTTTGTTCAGTGTTTTGCCTATGACAATAGAGCCTTCTTTGAGTTTCACCCTACTCATTTTCTTGTTAATCAAGCTACTATGAGGGTCCTTCTTTCCGCTCCTAGTAAGGATGGTCTCTACGCTCTACCACTCAAGCTATCATCATGACTCAAAAATATAAGTCGTGATGACATCTATGTTCCCAACCAATAGGTAACCCAACCTAATAAGTTAACAAATTCAACTTAAATCGTGGACAGGTAAGTAGCAAGAAATATCTCAAATACTAAGTCTTTTAAAATAAAACTTAGAAAATATGAAATACCATCCAAAGATTTAGTGTCACAAGTACAGGAGCTTCTAAAAGATGATACAAGTCTAAAATTATATGACAAATATAGACATGAGAAATATCCTATTAGAATACCAAAACAACCTAATAAATAGAGATAGATGAAAGTGTGGGCCGCGGAATATCCAAGGAACTCACCACAACTTCAAGATGATCCAAACTCAGACTCAAAACCTCCATGAGGTGCACTCGTACTTCAATCTAATATGCACCATAAAAGAGTACAACAAGAGTAGTATGAGTATGAAACCACGTGTATCCAGTATGTCTCATAGACCAACAACAAAAAAGTAGACAAGAGTATATAATAAATCATTCCCAATTTTATAAGTTTGTATTATACTTATCAGTCAAGTTTCACCAAAGTTGGAATAATAAAATGTCACAAAATTTCCAAACACCAATAAAACACATTATTAAAGAAGAATGAAGGATGTAATGAGATGAAATGCAATGCAACATCATGAAATGATATGCCTCAAATGCTCGGTACTTTCTCAACAGTATATACACAATGCTTCTCAGAAATACATCGAGAGTTGGTGATCCATGGGGGACTCGGAATTGGCCACTTATCAACTTAAGGTTGTTGTTCAAGTTTGGTTTAACCAATGGAAGAAAGAGAGGGCGGTTTATAGGGGTCCTCTTTATTGGGAAAAGTTTAACGTTGTTTTCCTTGATAGGTTCTTTCCCCTTGAGATAAGGGAGGCAAAGGTACTTGAATTCATCAACCTTCTTCATAGAAATATGAGAGTGAATGAGTATGCTTTGAAATTCACTCAATTTTCTAGATATGCTCCTACTATGGTTTCCGACTTTAGGGAAAAGATGAGCAAGTTTGTTTCGGGAGTGTCTGAAATGATGGTTAAGGAATGTCGTACTGCCATGCTCATAGAGGAAATAGACATTTCGTGTCTAATGATTCATGCTTAAGAAATTTAAGAGGAGAAGCTAAAGGTCTAGGGAGTCAAAGATGGCAAAGACCGGTGATGGTGACTTTTCATATTCAAGGTCCGATGGACATGGTCGTTCTAAATTCTGACAAAGGTTTTTCGGTCAAGGTTCCTCCAATTCTCTGGCTCCTATGTTCAACAAAAAAAGGTTGTCTAACCCTAAGCCTCAAGGAGGAAATGGTGGTTGACATGGATCTTCGGTTTTCGCATACCAAATGTGTGGCAAGAGTCATCCAGGATAATGTTCAATGGGTATAGATAATTGTTTTGGTTGTGACAAGAGTGGTCACCGCTTGAAATATTTTCCATCTAGAGTTGACAAGGGAAATATAGTAGGCAAGCTCCACCTAGTGGTTCAGTTCATGTGTCTCCAAAATAAAACTGATTCTATGCACTTCAAACTCATCATGATCAGGGTTCTCCCGATGTTGTAACCGGTATGTTGAAAGTCTTTTATCTTGATGTTTATGCTTTACTTGATCTCGATGCTACCTTGTCTTTTTTGATGTCATATGTGTCTATGAGGTTTGATGTTTCTCTGGATGTGTTATTAAACCTTTTTTTTTGTCTTTACACCTATTGGTGAATCTATTTTAGCTAAGAGAGTCTATAGAAGTTGTCCCATTACCTGATCCTATAGAGTCACTCATGTTGATCTTGTAGAGCTTGATATGTTAGATTTTGATGATATTCTTGGTATGTATTGACTCCATTCTTGTTATGCCTCTATTGATTGTAGAACCCGAGTGGTCAAGTTTTAGTTTCTAAATGAGCCCTTCCTAGAGTGGAAATGGGAAAATTCTATGCTTAAGGGTTAGTTTGTTTCTCGTCTTAAGGCTAGGAAAATGATTTTTAAAGGTTGCATATATCATATTGTTCGAGTTAGGGTTACAAATTCTGAAACCCCTATTTTTGAGTCAGTCCCCGTTGTAAATGAGTTTCTGGAAGTATTTCCTGATGATCTACCCGGTGTTCCTCCAGAAAGGGAGACTTCGGTATTGACCTTCATCCAGTTACACAATCTATCTCTATTCCTCCTTACCGTATGGCTCCAACAGAACTTAAGGAATTGAAAGAGCAATTAAAGGATTTATGGATAAGGGTTTCATCCAACTGAGTATCTCTCCATGGGGTGATCCAGGTTTTTTGTGTTCGTAAGAAAGATGGTTCACTTCGCATGTATATTGACTACCAATAATTGAACAATGTTACCACTAATAATAAGTATCCTCTTCCAGTGATAGATGATTTGTTTGATCAACTTGAAGGAGCGAGTTACTTCTCTAAGATTGACCTCCAGTCGGGTTATCACCAATTGAGGGTGAAGGAAGATGACAGTCTGAAGATGGCTTTTCGAACTCAGTATGGTCATTATGAAGTTTTGGTAATGTCGTTTGGTTTGACTAATTCTCCAGTCACATTTATGGACTTGATGAATAAAGTGGTTAGACAATATCTTGATATTTTTGTGATTGTGTTTATCGATGACATTTTGATTTACTCAAGGAGTGAGGATGAGCATGCTGATCACTTGAGGATTATGTTGAAAGTCCTTACGAACCACCAACTCTTTACAAAGTTTAGTAAATATTATTTTTGGTTGAGATCTGTTGTTTTTCTTGGTCACATTGTTTCTGGTAAGGGTATTGAGGTATATCCTAAGAAGATGAATGCGGTTAAGAGTTGACCTAGACCTTATCCCCTTCGGATATTCACAGTTTCTTTGGTTTGACTGGTTATTATAGAAGGTTTGTGGAAGGGTTTCCTTGATTGCCTCTCCATTGAATGTATTGACCCAAAAAAAAGTAAAGTTCTTATGGTCGGAAGTGTGTGAGAAGAGTTTCCAAAAATTGAAAGATAGACTTACCACCGCTCCGGTGTTGACTTTACCAAAAGCATCTAGTGGGTTGTTGTTTATTATGTTGTTTCAAAAATTGGATTAGGGTGTGTTCTTATGCAAAATGGGAAGGTCATCGCTTATGCTTTAAGACAACTTAAAATTCATCAAAATAACTATCATACCCATGATTTGGAGCTAGCAGCGGTTGTTTTTTGCCTTAAAGATTTGGAGGCATTACTTATATGGTGTCCATGTTGATGTTTTTACCGACCACAAAAGTTTTCAATATGTGCTCATGCAAAAGGATCTAAATCTTTGCCAAATGAGGTGGCTTTAGTTGCTAAAGGATTACGACATGAGTGTTCTCTATCACCCCGATAAGGCAAATGTGGTGGCGGATGCTCTTAGTCAACTATCAATGGGTAGTGTTGCTCATGTACAGGAAGATAAAAAGGAGTTGGTTCGTGATGTTTATAGATTAGTACGAATGGATGTTCAGTTGATGGATTTTGATGAAAGTGGAGTTATTGTTCAAAATAGTTCAGAATTGTCAGATGTGAAACCCAAACAAGGTTTTGATCCGATCTTGGTTGAATTTAAGGAAGCGGTACTTAAAAAGTAAGTTGAGGCTTTCTCCCAAGGAGGAGATGGTGTGCTTCGATATCAAGCTCGTTTGTGTGTTCCCAATGCTGATGACTTGAAGGAGCGAATCTTATCAGAATCCCATAGTTTACGGTATTCCATTCATCCGGGAGTCACCAAGATGTATCGTGACTTGCGGGAGGTTTATCGGTGGAATGGGATGGATAAGGATATTACAAAATTTGTGGTTAAGTGTCCTAATTTTCAACAAGTGAAAATTGAACATCAAAAGTCATGAGAGCTGTCCAAGGATATTAGTATTTCTACTTGTAACTGGGAAGATTTAAATATGAACTTTATTGTTGGTTTACCCCGCACCCGGCGGCAACATGACTCGCTTTGGATTATTGTAGATCGTACGACAAAGTCGGCTCATCTCATTCCAGTCAAGGTTTATTTTTTGGCGGAGGATTATGCTAATTTGTATCTAATGGAGATGGTTAGGTTTCATGGAGTTTCCCTATCCATTATCTTCGATTGTGGTACCCAATTCACTTCTCAATTTTGGAAGTTTTTCCAAAAAGGCCTTGGTACTCATGTTAAGCTTAGTACGACCTTTCATCCTCAAACCGATGGGAAAACGGATCTTACTATCCAAACTTTAGAAGATATGTTGAGATCTTGTGTAATTGAATTTAAGGGTGATTGGGATGATTATTTATCTTTGATTGAGTTTGCTTACAATAATAGCTATCATTCAAGCATTGGTATGACTCCATTTGAGGCTCTTTATGGTAGAAGGTGTAGATCTCCTATAGATTAGTTTGAAATTGGTGAGGTTCCTTTGATTGGTCCCAAGTTGGTACATGAGGCTATGTAGAAAGTTTGACTTATTAGAGAAAGGTTGAAAACGGCTCAAAGTCAATAAGAATCATATGCTGATGTTAGAAGGAGAGATCTTTAGTTTGAGGTAGATGATTGGGTCTACATGAAAATTTCATCCATGAAGAGTGTAATGCGATTTGGGAAAAAAAGGAAGCTTAGTCCCCGTTATGTGAGCCTATATCATATTTTGAGACGTATTGGTAAAGTTGCTTATGAACTTGATTTGCCTAATGACATAGCATCGGTGCATCAATTTTTCATGTCTCTTTGTTGAAGAAATGTGTTGGTGATCCAATATCTATTGTACCATTTGAGATTCTTTATATTAAGGAGAACATTTCTTATAAAGAAGTTTCAGTTGTGATTTTGGATCAACAAGGTAAGAAATTGAGAAATAAGGAAGTTGTATCCATAAAGGTCTTATGGAGGAATCAAAGGGTTGAGGGTGCTACTTGGGAGGCCAAGGAAGATATGATGTCCTATTATCCCCATCTTTTTCTCTCCGATCCTACTCTAGCTTGAGGTATTTAGCTCCTCATGGTTCACCCTTTTTGGTTTCATGTATCTTAGTTGTTCTCATGTTTCCTCATACAGACATACTCATGATAATTTGATTTTTGAGAAAATGAGTTAGATAAATTGATTACTTCATGATTATGTGCGTTTGAGTATGATTTGCATGTATGTCCCCTACCCTCCTTGTATTGCCTTGAGTTCCATTCGAGGATGAATGTTCTAAAGGGGGAGATATTGTAACACCTCGGAATTTGGATAAGAGAGAAATGAATTTTTGGGTTGCATGTTGTGTCTATGGGTCCCCATCTACGGATTATAGAAGCTTCTACGGGACGTAGATGACATCCGTAGAAGAGGGAAAATATTTTTTCAAAAATCAAGTCCAGTGCCTTTTCTACGGTTCACTAGAACGGTCTGTTACTCTATATACGAGTCATATGTAGGTCTTGTAAGTGGATCCCACACTTAGTGAAATTTTGACTGTCAAGATTGGTTTCTATAGTTGGTGTCTACAGGTTGTAGGAAGACCTATGAGCCGTAGATAGGGTCTATCAGAAGGTGGTAAAAAATTAAGGTTTATGAACTTTTCTACAGTTGACCAGTACAGTCCGTAGGAGGTTCAAACCATAGAGGGGCTTCGACTGTTATTTTAAGGGGCTTTTGAGTCTTTTCCCTAATTATATTAAATCAAAACTAAACTGTTTTGGCCTTCATCCTAAGGCCTATATAAGGCTTTTTGAGTCCTAAATTACCCACTCAAACCTCATTCTCCTAAATCTCCAAAACCTAACCAAATTCATCCTCCCCAAATACTCTCAAGACAAAGGAAAAAGAATAAGCTATAGATAATTCAAGTTTATCAATCCTCTATTATTTTTGTGCTTGAAGTATCAAGGTATGTGGGTATTCACCCATGGAATCCATTCTTCCATGGGGTCCCCAAGGTTTTCAATTTCTTAATTCAATTTCAATCGATCAAGTTAGGGTTTCAATTCAATCTTTATGGGTTTCACTCAATTATGATTTATTATTATTGATTAAGTTTTCTAATGCATGATTTAATATTAATACATGATATTTAGTTGAAATTATGTTGACTCATGCCTAATTTATAATTTTCAACTATGAACCTATGATGAACCTATGAATTATGAAGTTATGAAGATATACATGTTTTTTTGAAATTATTGTAAATGATTTGGGGATGCTTTGAAAAGAAAGTATCAGTGTTATTGTGAAATGTTTTCTCACATGTTATGCTGATCATGGTTGTGAAAGTTATTTCTCACATATGAATTCACATTGGTAAAAGGTTTTCTCATCCATGTTGAATTGTATTTAAGGAGTTATTCTATGTTTTGATCTAAAAAGTGTGGATTGGTATTAATCATTGTCTTTCCTATGTTATATTGATAATTGACTTTCATCAATTCCATTGGGATTTAGACCTAGCACCGATATGACTTTGGAGTGGAGGCTTAAATAGGATAGTCTCTAGTAGAAACATCTAGTCCCTAACTACGTGTTTCCGTAGGATTGTCTTAAATGACTTAGCTAGTGGATCAACTTTAGCAAAAGATGATATGTACGGATTCTACCTTGGCAAGTAGACTCTCCTTCTTTTGGTATGAGGGATATACCACATTCCATGTTATAGCTCTCATGGTCTTATGTCGGTTAAATCTAGTATCCCATAAAATGACCATGTTCTTCAAAGCTTTTCTTATGTCCTTTATGTTAATGTATTTGACCATATTTTATGATTTACATGTTAATTCTTCTTTAAGTCTTTAAATGTTCAACGAATGATTATACCTACATGTTTTTAAGACATTCATTCTATCATGTTTATTTTATACATACTGCCCCATATTTCGTACATTTCACATACTAACGCATATTGATGCCAACATTGTCTCACTAATGTAGGGTACGATGCTCTTATTTCCCATATTCGTGGCTAGTTGGTTCCCTTGGCTTTGAAGATTGGTGAGTCTTCATGTTCTGAGGACCGAGATACTTTTATAGCTTTATGTCATTTATGTTTTCAGATTTTGTATGTGATGTATATAGGTTACGTCCCAATCACCTTTGTTATGATGTATTAGATGGCTTATTGAGACTTATGTTAGACTTCCGCTTTGTTAGATTATATAAAATATGAAATGATATCATTTTGAACTCTTTGTTTCTATCATCTTGTATGATGTGTGCTAAGTGGCTTATGTAGCGCCTCTCGGGGTTCTATACGCCATGTTACACCTAGGGTATACTTTGGGTCGTGATAGAAACTCCGAATCTCGACATTAAAAGCAGGTCTACCCCAATTTCAAATTGTCTCAATCTTCTTGAGATCAACTATAAATTCCTTCTTGGACACCATATGTCCCAAAAATACCATCGTACTAACCAAACCTTACACTTTAAAAAAAATCATAGAGCTTAATCTCCTCTGAATTTTCAAGCACAATCATCAAATGATGCTCGTGATCCATCCTATTACGGTGTATACCGATATATCATTGATGATGATAATACAAAGAATTCAAGTACGGTAGAAACACTCCATAAAGATACACTTGATCTTATAAACCTCTTACTCAACAAATTTTGTTACTGTTCTTTTAATCCAAGAGGTATTCCAATATGAACCGATAAAAATAGGTCGAGTATCCGACTCAAATTCAATACTAAATTCGATAGCACAATCGAGTGAAACACCTCCAAAAACTCTTTTACCACTGGAACTGATTCTAAAAGAAATATATCAGTATTATTATGAAGAACATAAGTTAAATAGGTGAGGCATCACTTTTTTTCACCATGCGTTGAAACTTCACAAACGAAAATACCTTTCTCATATAAGTACTGAGAGTTTTCTGTCACATTAGTTTAGGAATAGCTGACATATATTAGGTTAGTGTCTTGGCCTAATAATCTTAAAATGCATGATAGGGAGAAATTCAATCTATATCCAATATGATGTTGAAATTTACCATTTTCAAAATAGGTAATTCTATCCACATGTCATTGTCATGTACTACCAAGTGAATAAAATAAGATCGATGTAATCGATCTACCACTCAGAACCATCTATGGGTATAAGAATATGTACAAACATAGAAGAAGAGTCACAAATCCTATACAAATCCAAAATAAAATGCATCCTTACATAAAATGAAGTAGATTCATATTCGAAATAGAACTATAGCTGATAGTAAACATGTTGAACAATACTTTGGACAATCTTACTCTAATACAGTTAATTATTTTCTGATGTAATATTTGCAACCATCACTGTATTCATTTATGATTTATATGTCAATTCATAGTTACTATGTACACGTTTCTATAGATGTCCTCATATTGCTTCATACAAATATTCCTTCGGAAATCCTTTAACTAAAGAATCATTCTCCATCTTAGTTTTAATGAATATTACTGATCCTCATATTTGAAAGGCTCCTCACCACATCAATTTATCAATATCTATAATTAACTCGCCACATTAAATGTCCATTTTGACTGCTATTCAATTTAGGCTTTTATATTTCCTTGATATATTAGGCTTAGTCCACCTCGTGGCTTCCGTAAATTGAATATTAATTGACCATCGCGCCACTCGACATAAACTGTTCAAATTATCTTCAGTATAACCCCACTCAAAAGAATAGAAAGGAAATTTTCCATACAAATTTTATAACAAGTCTTACCATGATTACTATCCCCTCATCTTATCAAATTATCCTCTCAATCTTACATTTCTCTTCAAGTCTTCAACATTATACCATTTCTTTACCAACTTGTTACACTTATTGTAAACATGGGTCATAAAATTGTCGTAATAGATTAAAAAAATTGAAATATTCTTGTCTAAATCACACCTCGAGCAAACCATGCTTACTATTTTCAATCTTCATAATATAATCCCTTAATATTGCAAAGCTTATTACCGTTTTTTTTTCCTGCTAATCACACAACGTCTGCACTATGCCGCATAACATCGTTCCCAGCCACTAATGTCAAATTTGAATATATTTTCTCATTATTGGTGAGAGAGTGGAACAACTCTAAAAAGTATCTATTATAAATGTAGTTGTGGTATATCTAAAATACCTAACAATTCATAACCCTTATAGAACTCCTCATAGAACTAGTACTGTTTCTATAGAAGATGTACTACTGCCGTGTATTTATTATCGAAAGCAGAGACAACTTCTTGACATAAAGAATTCTGTGTACTTTAACAATGTGAAAGGTAGATAACCTAAAATATTAAGTAGGCAATTGGTTAACATCATTTAAATTAAACTACATTAATTTGTAAAAGATCTTTACATTCTAAATGCATATTAGTTCACCAAAAAGGAATGAACATTCCACTACTAGAAACAACGATTTTTTCATTGCGAATTAGTGAGAAATTTGTGTTATAGAACATGATTTTCCTTCTTATTTCCATCTAATCAACTCACTGGAAAAATGTATGGTGGAAAACGAGTATCTCGCTGAAATAGTGGAAAAATTTCTAATCTTTCCATACAAAACATTACTCTTTTTTCTTTTCTCAGCAATTCAATTAAAATACGTGGAAATAGTCACGGAGCAATTTTCAATGAAAACTTTGTGTAACTTCAAATACTTTTCAACACTTGTGATAATATTAATTTTGTGAAATGCCTTGAGGTCGTGGCTGGCTAATTATCTTCTCTCAATTTTCAAGTTCAAAAGTTGTTGGATCTCTTGCTTTAGTTTCAAGTTTGAAACCAAATTAAGTTAGCGTATAATATTGAACTTTTATGAAGAAATTTGCAGTCCCAATAAAGTATATATAGGTTAAACATGTAGTGATGAAAATGTGACGGAAGCAAACGAATATTTATTCTAATGGCCTAAATTAAATAATTAATAAATATTTGAGTAACTATAAATCATTTCATTAAAGATATGTACGTAAAATATATTTTAAAAGTTAAAATAGAAATATGTCATTTTTTTGGGACTGATTAAAAAAAAAAAGTAATTAAGTCATATCAATTAGAACAGAGAAGTATCCTAAAAATATTTGTATATAATCTAAACAAATACTTTGAGAGATGAACGAGGCTAGCGTGGTGGGAATGGGGCTACGGAGGCTGAGAGTGAAGACAAGATAAATTGGATTGTGGAAAAGCCACATATAGTTAATATGAAATGTTATTTGTGGAACTTATTTTCCTTGATTTCATTAAGAAAGTCATTTTCCTCATTTCTAAGAAACTTATTTTCCTAAAAATATTATATTTTAAAAAATTTAACCAATCAAACATGATAAAGTAGAAAACATATTTTGTGAAAAATATTTTTCTCGATACCAAACACACCCTTATAATACTATAAAGTTGTGAACTATTAATGCAAAGGAATAAAGTAACCAAAGTCTTTATCTTGTCTTGGTAATACAATTGTTATATGTGAATGGGAGTGCGTAGAAACAAGAGAAAACCATGGAAATATTCTTGGATGCAATGAGTGATCATAGGGTCCATCAGAATTTTCATCCATATATGTCAAAAAGATGATTAATCCTCTTATCAAATCCTGCCAAATCAAATTCCAGTAAATACAATTGTCTACACACATACCTCCCCTTCTCTGCAGAGGAAAAAAAAAATAAGAAAGGAAGAAACTATCATAATAACTCCCACATACTATCTATCCCCTATGGCCTATAAGAAAAGACACTTGCAAGACCCCAATATGAATATTGAATTATTTTCTTTTACTAAGGTTTGATTTACTTGAGTTGAAGTTTTTTCATGAGTAGCTTTTTATTTTCATGAGATAGTAATAAGATCTGAGTACATTTTATCTTTTTCTAAACCCCACTTAATAGTATTTTACTCAATATGTAATTGTTGTTTCATAGTTACCCAACCCAACTACCCTTCTGTACACTACATCAAAAATGATCTTTAGCGGTAATTAATTATCAATTACCGTTGAATATGTATTTTTAGCGGCAATTAGCACTCTTTGTATATGTCCCTAAAGGCTTTAGCGACATTGGATCTAATGACACTTAATTAATGCCAGTAAAAACTTTAGCACTCTTTATTAATGTGTCTATTTATTACCGCTAAAAATTATTTTTGTTGTAGTTAAAAGAATGAGAAAAAATTTAGTTGATGCATGTATCATTGTAAATATATTGAACTAATTCAATTTTAATTAGATCTTACACATATAATGTTATTTTAGAGATTACTTATACACATGAAGGGGGTGGACTTATATATGCCCGATTTTTCAACTTAATGAAGAATCAAATTGTTCAATTACAGAATCTACGAACACAATAACACTAAAAGTAAAGAAACCAATAATTTTACGTGAAAAACCTCTTCGCTCAAGGAGTAAAAATCATGACCTATGATTTTTTTCAGAACTTCACGAAACTACCTGAGCAATTTCAGATTATAACTATATAATATTTCCTCTGTCCCTCTATCCCTCTGTCCCTGATTACTTATCCATTTTTGAATTGACACACCTATTAAGAAAACAATGATTGACATAGTAAGTTTACCATTTTACCCCTATTAATTATGAAGTGTATGAATTAAAAATTTAAGATTTTCAAAAAGTTCTATCTTTTTCAAAGTAATTAATTGAGGGTATAATAAGTAAAAAAAATTATTCTTTCTTGATTTGTCAAAATGATCAAATA
The DNA here is from genome assembly GCA_029582245.1 of Solanum etuberosum. Taxonomy (NCBI): domain Eukaryota; kingdom Viridiplantae; phylum Streptophyta; class Magnoliopsida; order Solanales; family Solanaceae; genus Solanum; species Solanum etuberosum. The sequence continues at coordinate 49,369 of JAJONR010000366.1, forward strand.
ATTAGGAACAACTAAAAAAAAATGGACAAACAATAAGGGACAGAGGGAGTATAACCAAATGAATTAACTCTAAAATACCACTACTATTAAAAAACTACTCCCTCTCTCTCAATTTATGTGGCACTTTTCGAATTTAGAAATTCAAACAAGTCTAACTTTGACCGTAAATTTTTCATATATCTTTTAATTATTTTGAATTGCCAATTATTGTGACTTATAGTACTTTTTACGTAGTTTACAAATATATAAATTTCATTTAAAAAAAATTGAAGATCCCACGAGCAAACTTCTGATCAAACTTAAACTGTTTGACTTTCGAAAAACGAAAAGTGCAACATAAATTTGGACAGCAGTACTAAATACCGACCTTATGAGTATTAATTGCGTGTGACACTAGCTAATTAAGGTTGGTTAATGAGATTTGTGACATTAGTGCTTGGAAAATTTCCCTTCTCCTTGGACAGATTTACAAGTAAGTCACTTTGATCTAAAAGACAATAATTAAGCATACATTAATTTTTGTGTGTATTGAAGAATATTATACATTGAATCCTTTGATGAAGAAAATACATTTTTGACTGGAAAAAGGAAGAGATATATTGTTATCTTTGAAGTTAAGCTCAATCCATCATTGTGATTTGTGAAGATCCAAGAATCAACTCTAACGTCTCATCACCCATGAAGTTTTGACCTCTTACCGCCAACAGGCCCAAAAAAGAAGAAGAGGTACATGCATAGTGACAAAAAAGAAAAGAGTATGATAAAGCCTTAATTTTATCATCGAGAGATGATATAACTTTTAGTACTCACATATATCAATATTATTAGATAAATAACTCAAATATACACATAATGTTACCAAAATGGTTCACATAGTACCTTTTTATCTAACTGAAGTGAAAAATTAATTTTTTTTATTTTCAATTTCAAAAAAAAATATGTAGGAATATATATGGTCATTTTCACGTATGATTGTTTATCCTTTTGACTTCTTTATTTATCATTATTTGAGTTTCTTATTATATTTTTTTCTTCCTTTCTTTTTGTGTAGAAATATAGAAATAAATAAAAAAAAGTGTGAATGGAATTTGAGAAAAAACTAAGGAAAAAAAAGTAAAATTAATTTTTTTTCCCGGCTATATTGTAATTTATTTATTTTATTTATAAAAAAATTGAGGCATATATGATCAATTTTAGGGGAAAATGTCCAAAATATATATCTAAACTTTGACCAACATTGTTGTAACAATCTCAAACTTACCCCCCTGCACTATTTAATAGTGTATTTTAAAGATATATAACAAGTTACTATTTATATTGATGCATGTCCATGTGGGCACATATATATCTTTAAAATACACTATTAAATAGTGCATGGATAATAAGTTCTGCCCAAAGTTTGAGATTGTTACAACAATTTCGGTCAAAGTTCGAATGTATTGCAAAGTATTTTCCCTAAATGGTCTATAATATATCTGAACTTTGACCAAATTACGGTAACAATCTCAAACTTTGAGCAGGACCTATTATCTCTCTGCAATATTTAATAGTGTATTTTAAAGATATATAAGTGTTCAGCTATAAAAATAAATAAATAATTGAGGCATATATTGAGACTATATTGTAATTTACTTTTTGTATTTAATGATAATAAATTTGACCGTCAAAATAATGAATTCAAATTGCTAACGTATGACCTTTTCCAAGACCAGTCTATACATTTTTTTGTTAGGCAAGTTATATATTTGATGGATCAGTCAAAATAATTAGAAAAATTGACTAATATAATATTCATATTATGATCGAATTTACAGGAATACACTAATGTTTTATAGAGTCCTATGATTTTTCACCTCCCATCCCATTCTAATATTTTTTAAAAGTATTTTTCTTTTGATATTTATCGGTTAATTGAACAACAAATTAAGCTTTGTTTTTTTTTTTTTGTTTATACACATGTCGATCAAACGGCAAAAAAATAAAAATTAAAATTAAAATTAAAAGGGTTTTATTTACCCTCTTCGAATAAAAGAAAAAATGGTACCCTCTCTTTTACATTTTAATTTTTCTATCAAGAAGCTAGTTGAATATCTTGAAATTTAATCTCCTTCATCACTATAGCTTTTCATAATTAAATTTTGACTTGTGTCATATAAAAAAATGCCTTAAAAATATTCAAAGGTACATAAATATATATATGTTACGGTAACTTCAAGCATAATTTAAGCGTTATTTTAGCCATTTGTTAAAATAGTTACATTCATTAGTCAAATGTAAATATAAAATATATTTTTTATTTGCATCGAATAATAGCAAAAAAAAAAATATTTCTTAACTACTATTTTAATGAACTACTATCCAATAAGTTTCCCTTTTGTCATTGAGCTAAATTTCACGTTTAAATGTGAACAACTATCCAATAGATTTCTCTTTTATCATTGAGCTAAATTTTGGTAGGATTTTGTTCCGGTTTTTTTTTTAATATTTGAGTTTTTTTTTTTTTTAAGGAAAGTTAAAATATTACTATAAATTATTTAAATTTTTTTTAAAAGAAAAATATAATCTTCTCACATATTTGATTATTCTTTCCTTAGAGAAAATACATGAAATTTGATAAATTGAAGACATATTTTCTCATATCATGAATAGTCATTAAAGAGTTTTCTTTATGTGAAAATTTTCTCGTAACATATTTATTCTACTTTCAATAATATGTAGAACGTTTGACCAAATCATATTAATAATAGGGAAAATGATCAAATATACCCATGTACTATGGAAATAATTTATATATGCCTTTTGTTATACTTTCGGGTTATATATACCCTCTCATTATACTTTGGTACATATATACCCCTAATTTGATCAGAATGACACATGTCAGCTTAAAAATCAATTAACTCATCCCCAATTTTAATTACCCAATTCCTTTGAAATCCACTCATTTAAAACTCATTTTCCGGGTACCCACCTTCAACCAAATCCAATTTCTTAAGTCATCTGCTTTATCAAAAACCTCCATTAAAATCAGCCACAAAAGCTCACTGTGAAACTAAAGGAGGAAGTGAAACCTCCATTAAAATAAGCCTGGAGGAGGAAGTGAGAAGCATTGCTTCCATTTTTATTTTTTTAACTAGGATAAAGTAATTTTATTAATAGTAGTAGTACCAAGGGAGTACTGCATAAGTAAAAAAAATAGAAGTTCAACACATCAGATGCTAAATCTCCACAGTCCACACCATCTCCTTCAACTGTAATTTCCCACTATAAGCTTCAATATCAACTTTCCTTAAAAGGTATTTGCATCATTTGTGTTACGAAAAGTTTTCCATTTTATATTGTGGGATGCTCTTGCTGGTGTTGGCTTCCGAAAGTTGAGGATTCAGTCTAGATGGTATTAGCTTTTCACTTCTTCCTTGAGTTTCACCGTGAGCTTTCAAGGTGGTTGAGGCCTGATTTTAATGGAAATTTTAGATAAAGAAGATGACTTCAGAAAATAGTTTCTTTGAAGGTGGGTGAGTAGGAAATGGGTGGGTTTTAAAGGAATTGGATAGTTAAAATTGGGGATGGGTTATTTAATTTTTAAGCTGACATGTGTCATTCTGTTAAAATTAGGGGTATATATGTACCTAAGTATAAAAAAAGGGGTATATATGATCCGAAAGTATAACGAAGGATATATATAAATTATTTTTAATAGTACAGGAGGCATATTTGATCCTTTACCGTTAATAATATGTTTTTAATATACTTTTATTTGTCATCTGATTTATCACAAATAAACATGATTCGTAATTGTAAGCTTCCATATTGTGTCCTGATTTTTTGAACTAAACAAATTTCACATTTAAAAGTGATTTGATAATTTTTATTTTCCAGACAAACTTGGCTCATGTGCTAGCGAGGGACATAATTTAAGTAGTAAGCTAAAGAAAATTGTACATTATTGATAGAATTTAATCAATAATATTTATGTTTGATATTATTCTGGTTAGATGGCAATGTTGGCAGATGGAGTAATATGCACGGCACACGTTTGATATTCTATACCCATCTTATGCCACCTGTGTGTGATATTGTATGTAATAACCAATTTAGCCTTTAACTTTTTTTAAAATGGCAAGAAGCATACATGTTGAAATAACCTATTTCTACTATAATAGTAAAGTAAAGTAATTTATAATAAACATAAGGAAAAAGTGCATAAATTTTCTAAGAGTGAGTTAATTACTTTGATTTGTCTTCTCTCTTACTCCAATGCCTCCTCCTGTTTTGAAGTCCACGTGAGTTTTTTTTTTTTTTTGTCATTTTATTTTACGCTGTTTTTTGTTTTTTGTTTTTTATTCTTTTCTTTTGTTATTTTGTCTTTTAGCAGCAATTAGTGTAATGCATCTTTAGAGTAAACCGTAACAGAGAAGTATTGAAAACGCTTGGCATTTAGTGTAAATTATAAGTTTTAATTTTAAATTATTGGCAATTTTAAAAGTATCTACCTATCTAACTAATCGAATTTAGATACATTATTAATATGTTACCTGACATAGTAAATAATTTCAAACTCTTGTAGGAGCATGAACTCTTAGTAAAAAAACATTATATAGAAATTGTGTTTTTTAACTTGGCTTCATTTTATATTTATGTCCTCCAATTTTGAATATACACAAGCAAACATTTTAATTTGTATATAGTTGAACAAGTAGACACATGAGTCCTACGTGACATAATATACCTAAGACACCATGTATGATGAAAATTGACATGTAGGATCCCAAATAGGATGCACGTGTCTATTCGTTAAATTATACAAATTTAAGTGTCTACTTGTGCACACCCAAAGTTGGAGAGCATAAATGTGGGCTGATGTCAAGTTAAAGGGCATATTTATGTATTATGCCTAGTAAAAAGTTGAAAGAAGTATTGAAAACACTCTTTAATTTGGCGATAATTTAGGGTTGTATTTCACTCATGTTATCAGATTGAGGGTGTATTTAAGTTTAGGTAGTCAAGTAAATTAATGTTATTAAATTTATCACTAATTCAGGGATGAACTAATAATTTACGTCAAGTTTAAGAATATTTTTCGATAATTTTAAATATACAGCGACATAACTTGCTTTTTTTTCATCAATTAATGTTATTTCTCTACTTCTTTTTTTTTTTTTTTTAAATAATAATCTTTTCTCCTTTTCTTTTTTTTTCATGTTTTTTTCTCTTTTTTATTCGTTTATTTTGTTCCCAAATTATGTTCTTTTTTTTTCTTTTGTTATTTTCTTGTTAGCTTCTTTTTTTTTCTTACTTTTCTCTGGTAGGCTCCTTTTATCTAATTATTTTTAAATTAATAAAATATATATAATAAAATTGATAAATAAATCACAACAAATTCAGAATGACTAAGTAGTATCTCGTTGATGATTGAAGCAGTTAGTTATATATTGTGTTGTATGATGAAAGACTAATGAGTGTCTCACTGAAAGACTAAAACGGTACTTCATGATACCATGTCAGTATACATATGTATTGTAATAATATCACGGAGGATTGAAGAGTGTCTCATTGAAGGCTAAAGCAGTCTTTAATGACATCATGTCTATACAAAATATATTGTGTTGTATCATGGAAGATTAATGAGTATTCCATTGAAGGACATATGATTGAAGTGCTGGTCTATGATATCATGATAATATATAGATGTATAGTGATGGTATCATAAAGGACTAATGAATAAAGAATGTGTCATTGAAGGATTGAAACAGTCATCTATGATATCATCATAGGATATTATGGATAATTGATGAGTGTTTCATTGAAGAACTGAAAAATAAACTTACCTCCGGATCCGACAATCTCATGATTTCATTTGTAAAGATTCAAAGTAATAATGAATTCTCTTTCAAAAGAAAAAAAAATACTAATACAAGTTGAAGGAATAAGAGATGTCCAAACATCCCTTCGATAGGTGTATTGGAGTGGATGAGATACCTTCATTTTTAATTAAAGATTTCAAATTTAAATTTTGAAAATTAAGGAACCTATCCGATAGAGCTAAGACTCAGGGTAAGAATAGTGAAAGAAGGCTCAAAATACTTTCAAATCGAAATGAGTTTATATAAAGGATCAGTTCCTAGGCCATTTTTATTTGACTTGGTGATCGATGAACTGACACGACATATTCAAAAAGAGGTCATATTATATTCTCAGATGATATAATCTTGATATTAATGAGAGAAGCATCAAAGTTAATGATAGACTAGTGGTATGAAGACAGATTCTAGAGTCTAAATGATTTAGGTTGAGTAGGATTAAGATTGAATGCAAATTCAGTGCCGCGACTTACGTGACAGATGTGGAAATGAAGATCGATACTCAATTCATCTCCAAGATAGGAGGTTTTAATTAAGTATCTTGGATCAATATTAATCGAAGGAAATATGGAAAATTGACGATGATGTTACGCATCATATTTGAGCGCGGTCAATAAAATGGATGCTAACATTTGGTGTCTTGTGTGATAAAAATGTGTCACCAAGATTTAAGGGTAAGTTTTACAAAGTAGTTGTTAGATCAAATTTTTTGTATGGACAAAGTATTGGCATGATAAGAACTCGCATATTGAGACGGATGTGTGAAAATATTAGGAATGATAAAATTAAGAAAAAAGAAATTCAGAACAAGATGGAAGTGACATCCATGGTGAAATAGAGAACCGAAGCCAAAAAGGCAAAATAATTTGTCAAAAATTTCAAAAGGGCACATCAATATTTTTTAAACCAAAAGGATAAAATCGCTCCTGACGAAGCGATTTCTCTCTGACACAATATTGACGCCTTAACATGTGAATTTTTGAGTTACAATTTAAAATAAAATAAAATTGGAGGGGGATTTTTTTTTAATAAAAACGCTCCCAAGGCATTAATAATTTTTTTTTTTTGAAAATCGCGTCCTTGGCAGCGTTTTTATTAAAAATATATTATTATTTTTGGAAAATGGCTGCCTTCGCAGCATTTTTATTAAATATTTTTCTTTTGAAAATCACTGCCTTGGCAGTGTTTTTATTAATTTTTTTTTTTGAAAATCGCTGCCTTGGCAGTGTTTTTATTAATTTTTTTTTTTTGAAAATCGCTGCCTTGACAGCGTTGTTATTAAAAAAAAATATTTTTTTAAAAATCGGTGACAAGCCAGCGAAATTTCCCCTCCATTTTTTTTTAAATTGTACATGTAACGACGTCAAAATTTTGATGTGCCCTTTTGAAATTTTTGGTAATTTTTTTTGCCTTTTTGGCTCCGGACTCTTGAAAAAGATGAAGGAAGTGAGATTGAGATAGTTCAGAAATATGAAGAGAAGATGCACAGATACCCCATTAAGGAGATGTGAGAGATTGACCTTGATGGACCTAAGGAGAAGTGGTAGAGATAGAACGAAAAAATATCACGGAAGGTGATTAGACAAGACATATAGCTGGCCCACCTAAAACTTACTAATTACATGAATCTAGATAGGAGCGTCTGAAGGTCGAAGATCATAGTTGTAGGTCGTGGAGCATGATATAGATTTCCTTATCAATATTTCTTCTACTACTACTACTCATATTATCGTATTCCTTAATTGTACTTGTACATGTAACTTCGTTTAATTTGTGTCAGTTTTCATGTTATTTGTAATACTTTTCTTTTTTTCAATATTTTCATCATGATTTTATTTTTTGTGGTTGTATTTCCTTCTATTACCTAACTTAATATGCTTTACTTGAGTTTAGAGTCTATCAAGAATAATTCATCTATTTACATAAAATAGGGATAAAATTTGCGAGCATATCACCCTCTTTAGACCCCACATGTAAAATAACACTAAGAATATGTTATTGTTATTGTATTAATGAATATAGGAGACTCTAGAAATTAAATTTGACTAATTCAACCTTTGGACTTCTATAATAGAGTCTTCTGCAGTTCTAAAATTAGATCCAAAATTTAGTACTTATTTATCAAAATTTGACGTATTAAACAAGTTACATCAGTCTTCGCATAAATAGAAGCAGAAAGAAAATGTCAAAATATAGATGTATAGAGAGAGGGGGAAAATGATGAAAGAATATGCAAAATTCCATGCAACAATAATTAGGAATTGAAAAATGAGTTGTTTTAAAATTCATGATGACTAAGGGTGGTGTGGGCATATTTTATCAGATACTTGGTAGGGTCTTAATTTAACACTTTGTTCCTTTCTCTTTGTATCTTTCCATTAAAAATGTTTCTAAGGAGAATGTTCCTTTGCTAGCTCCTCACACTTAACAGTCATTCAACTACTCAATCCCACTAATTATATATAATGCAATGGACCTTCTACCTATTCCTCATTAAGCTATTGCTCTTTTTACCTTAATTTAAAATAAAAAGCCTTAAAAGTCACCGCAATAAAAGAGACATTTGATTGCAATTGATTTTATTTTTATTGGTAAAAATATTTACTGACAGTTGAGTTAATATCATTGCATTCAAAGTCGTTAAAGTCTTTGTATAGAATGTTGGTTGTAAATACCCATATTTATTAGTGACACTAAATCATCATCATATCATATCATATCATATATTATTATAAATGGGAACAAGAAAAGTTAAAAGTTGAATTACGGTTTTATCCCTACTATAAATTAAAATGTTATAAAATATTTCAGTATTTAATTTAAATATTAAATTGTATCATTTTAATTAACATGTTAATGACTTTTGCATTAAGAATATTCATCATCTATAATCTATATGTATATAATAATAAATTAATAATAATAATAATAATAATAATAGTAATAAAAATAAATCCAAAAATCTCTACATAAATTAGTCAATTTTTCTTCTCATAAATTTTTCCGTAACTCCTCTCATAAATAATATAATTTATGTGGATAAAATATTATCCTTTATGATACATAAAGAAATTTAATAATTTAAAAGGATCCAAATCTGCAAAATGGAGAGACACATGTTATTTGCTTTAAATATTCATATTCATAACTCATATTCAATTATCTGTTCAATTGTTATACTTTTGATATCCATAACTCTCATCTTTTCATATCCATAACCTCTAAATATTTAATCTAAAACTTTAAGATATCTTTTGGTATTCCTTCATTTCTGTCTATATAAATTCAACTTTTTTATTTCATGAAACCCCTACCAATGTTATCATTTTTATTCTATAGTTAAAGTAGATAAAGAAGACTCTTGAATTTTGATAGGATATGGGAGAAAGAGTCGATAAGAACTCGGAAAATTATGTACTAATTTTATGTTTATTTTTCTGTCTATATTATTATCGATCAAAGTTTTAAGAAGTATGTATACATTGCATTTTTTTCCTTCTCTATTTTGTGTGTGTGCTCTTTCTCTAATAGACTTCTTAGTTTAGTTTTCTATGAATGCTTCATTGCCGTAAGTCTGTATTCTTATTTGACCTCAAATTAGCCAATTGTGACTTTATTGAAAATTTGCTAACTATTAATCAAAGTTCAAAAGTTACCGTTGGTTGCTTAAAAAGAATTAATTTGAAACATCAAATTATGCCCTTCATTTAGTGTTTTTTGGTTATATTATTAAAGATTATTTATAATTGTTTTATTATATTACTCATTACCTGCTCTTTACATATATGTTTCCATAACATTTTAGTCATTATAACATATCTATAAAAATTCACATGAAACACACGTGCAAAACACGTGTGCAGAAACTAGTATAATATAAATTTGAATAGAAAAAATAACTATTTTTTTTTCCAGATCTCTTTTGCGTACAATAAAGATCTTTTATAATAAGACTATAAAACTAAAATAAAATAAAAATTATAAACAACTAGACCCAAACTCAATATTATGAAATTATGCAAAGAGAATATATATATATATATATATATACATACTAGACATAAGTGCCCGTGCTAGCACGGGCCCAATATATGTTTTTTTTATCTCAATTTCTATAGATAGAATTTAGAGAGTTAATTAAATTTTAATATGATTTTTAGATATTTTAAGTAGTTATTATTGTGATTTTCTAGTATTTTTTACTTAATTTTTAAATAATATATGTTACTCCACTTTTTTTCAATTTATGTGGCACTGATAAAATTCTGAGAATCAACTTAATTTTCTATATGTCTTTAAAATTTTCAATTATTGTGATATATATTACTTTTACATCATTTTTAAACAATATATGTTACTCATATATCCCTATCTATGCGACACTGATTCGAGGGTCAAATTTGCATACACCATTGATAACACGTGATTATATTTCGATAATATCTTGAGAAACTACTTATTAGCACCAATAATGACAACATTATATGCATCATGTAGTGAAGAGATTTGAATGAACGCAACAAACGTTACTATAATTGAAAATATCCACTTTACTTCTCTAGCACTAGTTCCTCCTTCTTAACCCAAAGAATGGTACAAAAATATACAGGGATGATAAATGGGTGTTGGAAAAGGTATGCACAAACAAATGTGCATGATAGGGCAATAGTGGAAGAAATCCAATCTAAACTTTCCCTTCTATTTGAACCAGGAGAAGAAAAACAAATGCAAGTGAAAATACTCTTTGGCGGCAACCAAATCAACCAAAAAAATAAGACAAAGTAAAATTAACACACAAGACACCAAATTTAATGTGGAAAATCTCTTCGGGGTGAAGAGTAAAAATCACACGGCCAAAACTCCACTATAATTAACAAAAGTGTTCTCTAAAATGGCCACCAATAAAATGCCAAACAATGGGCAACACAACTACAAGATAACACCAAGACTAGAGGAATAAATGGAGTAAAATCACCAAACACAATTATTGTTCATGAGCTAAAATCAGGAGCTACAGAACTCCAAATTCACCTCTTTCAGTTTCCAATCAAAGATTAAGTTGAAAGGAACAAGCTGCCCAAAAATCAACTTAATTAAACAAGACACAAAGCGAAAATTGCGATATGAAATTAGCTGCTAGGGCTTGTGCGAAAATCTGCACTCTCTATATGACTGCTGATCAATCTCTAATGAAACTTGAAAATAAGACCTAAAAGAAAGTCTTACATATGCACCACAATATTGGGCTTATGGGTAAAAATGGGCTAGTCCAAATTGAGCTTTTATTTATCCATATAGTAAGGGAAAAAGACCCAAAATCCAATAATTCTCCCCCTATCGACTATGTGGAGGAGACCGCAATCCCGACAATCTACAACATTGTTCAAACTTTTCTCTTGGCAAAGCTTTAGTCATCATGTCGGAACCATTATCATTGGTATAGATCTTTTCAAGTTTAAGCAACTTAGAATTCAACACATCTCGAATTCAATGATATCTCACATCAATGTGTTTAGACCGACCATGAAATGTAGAATTCTTACCAAAATGAATAGCACTTTGACGACGCAAAAGCACGTACCTCTCTTGAGCACAACCAAGTTCTCCCCAAAATCTCTTTATCTAGATCAACTCTTTGCAAGCATCAACAACTGCAATAAGCTTATCTTCTATAGTAGATAGAGCAACACATTTTGCAACCTAGATTGCCAAGACACAACTTTCCCTGTAAGAATCTTTCTTCATAACTTCCTTCTCATCATCATTGGAACGATAATGCTTTGTACTCAATTTGAAGTGCATAACTAAAGGTGTACTCACACCCTTAACTTTTTTCATGTTGAATTTATGAAGTACTTTTTGAATGTACTTCTCTTATGATAACCACAACTTCTTGACCTCTCTATCACGGACAATCTGCATGAGAATCTTCCTTGCTGGTCCCAAGTCTTTCATAGCAAAAGACTTATTCAATTATTGCTTCAACTTTTTAATCTTGCAAACATTATGACCAATAACAAGAATGCCATTGATAACACTCAAATGTCCTCCTTAAAACTAATTATAAGGGACAATGGTAGTAGTCAATAAAAACCCCAAGGAAGAGTCGGGGTCGAATCCCATAGGGAATGGTATATCGTAGAAAACTCTTGTCAAGAAATTTGGATTGTAAAATTGCTCATTTGTAATAGTAAGAATAAGTGGGTGAATGATTCCACCAATTTAATAAAAACCTTTGTTTATCAATTATCACAATTAAACTAAAATTTCAAGGAATTCAAGAGTTAACAAGTAATATAGGGGTGCCGGGATTGGAAATCGATGTCATGTAGGGGCAATTGTGCTACTCTATAGTGATGAACATTAATGAATAGGCTAAGTCATCTTCATTGACTCTAATAATCTTTTGATCTCAAAATATCTACGCATAGAATCTTCTTTCGGTCTCATCTATTGCCGATCTAAAAAACCCAATACCTTACTCTATTCTCTCTTTTGATGAAGAAATAGTGCAAATAGATCCAACCCATAACCTCTATTTTCAAGAAAGTTACAAACATCAAACCTAAATTGCTAGTAATGGACTAATTACCCGCTCCAATCAATTTCTTTTGAGCATCGATCGGAGATCAGAAGTAGGAATTAAGTTTGCAACCTTAACCGATAAATTAACCCCATGCAAATTAGACCAAATTCATGTAAGAGCAACAACAAAACAAAGCTTAGCATAATACCCACTGCATTAAATCAATACCCAACCCCATAATTGCACTCCTAGACCTTAGGGTTTTGACCACCCATCACAAAAAGTAAAGAGATTATACATTCCATGAAACTAACCATGTGTAATATGAAATTAAGCAATTACAAGTAAACTCGCTCTGGATTCAACTTCAATTTTTCAAGTTCAAGCACAAAAGTTGAAAAACCCCAAAAGCTAGAAAGTGTTCTTCACAAAAGTAAAGTGTTCTCTCTTGAAAAACTCAAAGTATTTTTCTATTCAGAACTCTACTTCACTCCTTCTCTAATTTTTCTCTCCTTTGGGCTATTTATAATTCCCCAAAATTAGACCCAAAACCCAATACGCGGCCCATTCGGTGACATTAGTCGGGCTCGTTGAGCTCGTTTGAAGAATCACCTTTTCTCCTCAGCTCGTCTTTTCATGCTCAGACCTTTCACATTCGGTGAATCCCCGAGTACTACCTCTATTTCACTTTCAAGCATTCATTTTTTTTTTGCACTATCATTTTCAGCGATGTTAAGCAAGGACACCTTTCTCACTCGGCTCATCGCCTTATCTAATGGAGTTTTCCGACCTGGCACGATAAACACAAGTCCTATGCACTGTCATTTTGGGTGAGGTCGTGCTCATTAGGCGATCCACCCTTCTCATTTAATGATCAACAATGTATAGTTTGCATATCTTTTTATATTTTTGGTCATTCTTTCAAACATCACTCCTTGCCTTGTCCATTTGCCTTCATAGCTGCAAATCATCATATATCATCAAAATAGGAAAAAATTAGGCATTGAAGACACTATATATTGAGCTAAATAAACCTCAAATGACTGCAAATCTACCACTCATCAACACCCCCAACTTAAAATTTTACTTATCCTCAAGTAAATCAAGAACACAATTAGCTCAATAAGGGTGTCTACAACAGTACTCAATAAGAGCTCATATGCAAGTGTCATAGAAAGACTACTCTCAACAATATGCTACACTCAATCATGATAAAAAAGCTTCAAATGATGACTAGCCGGTTTCAACACAAGCTCAATCTTACTTTAGCTTCTTGTCTAATACAAGAACATGTTTCAATAAATGCATTCAAGTGCCCTAACATCAAGAACGATTCCATGCTCTCATAAAATAAATCAACAAAGGTATAAGGAATTAATGCAACTCTGACTCTCTCAAAATAAAAATACATGCAGCCTTTGTCCCATAGGTTTGCTCATTTTTTTTAATCACCACATAACCTAGTTCATGCAAGATTTCATGGGTCTTTTAGGCTTGTAATGGGGCTGAGGGTTGAGGTATGGTCAATTTGGCTTGGTGACTTTAACTTTTCAAAGCATTGTTGCAATCCTCTTCACCCGTTCTTAAGTTTTTTTTCATTCATTTTCATTTAAGAACTCAAACTTTGATTTTTCACCTCAATTTATTTGGAATCGTCTTTATTTCATTTACTTCTGTTTTTCTTTTTCATTTTTCAAAAGCATTTTCATCACAATGACTCTTTTTATTAGGAGGGATTTCTTCTTTTTTTAACAAACTCTAAAATTGAGTCTTATTTCATCTTTCTTTGCCTTTTACTTAGCTTTTATTCCTTATTCCTTTCAACACTCCCAACTTAGGATTTTGTTCTAAGTTAGATATTCAAACATAACAATGCTTCAAAAAAGATTTTCAGTGAGAAGTAGGGACAATTTGGTTAAGAGGCTTTCTTTTGGTTTTGCCAACAAATGTGTTAGGCTCAATTGATGCGAACATGGATGCCCATCCTGACAAGGTAGTCAAAAGAGATTATGGATATTTGGGTTCTCTCTTTGAATTTTTTCCCAAGATCATGTCTCACATTCACCAAGATTCAAATAATTGGACTAACAAGGCAAATTCTAGGACTCCACATACATGCTTTCAAGAAAGACCTCACCACACATAGCACTTCAAAATACACTCATTTAGTACATCCTGAAAAGATCAAAAGTGCACTTGCGATGTTCATTGCAAGGCTCTATACAAAACGTAGCTAGTCAACAAAAGATTAAAAGAGATCGCTCAAAAAGTGAAACCACATCGATTTCATTCTCGCAAAACCAACACTCTAAACCGTGCTCATCATGAGTACTATTTAAGACATCGATATTGAACACAATCGATCCTCAAATTGTTATAAATGAAAACTTCAAGCATTTCATGATTTTCAAAACTCATTGGGGGTTGCAACATGGTTTTCGAAAACAAGAGAGAATGAAATAGATACAACAGACACACTTCAACCAAATTAACATTATAATATAAACAAAAGTAAAGTATTACAATTATCCAAAACTCAAAATAACAAAATACAATAAAAAGGGAATATTGGCTCAAAGTCCCTCACCCCCACAAAAAAAAACAATGTCCTCGATGCGATAAGAAGAGAAGTACGGGAGGCTGAGATAAAAGGGTCCCCCCGACAAGCTATGCTTGTAGAACACTCTTTTCCAGGAGTGTCAGATGGGAAAGCCTCAAGAGGGGCATCAATTCCCGTCAATAGGATCACCGCACACAGTAGGGAAGACTTAACTGGGGAATCAATGCCCGTCTCAACAGTTAGAGAAATGGGGCAGTCTGAAGTGACTCCACTAGTGCCAACCGCTGAAGTCTTTCGAAGGGATCGCTCTAGGGTCGCCTGAAGAATGACCTCCTCGGTCTCTTGCATCACAGTCAAGGTCTGAGCAATCCCATGCTCCTCACTCCTCAACTCCTCCTTGTCCGTCTCCTCTGCCAACACATCCTCGACTCTCTCAACATCATCATCATCATAAAAAACAACACTCGCAGGTGTCTCATGCTACTCACTAGGAAGAGACTCAGTACTAGGCATCCCTGACATAGAGGTAGGTGCATCTTGTAGGGGAACCTCGCCCCATAGCATGGATATATCAGTGGACTCCAACTGGGTCACCTCCGCTCGCAAAGTGGCAATCTCCTTTCTCATGGTGTCTAGTGCACCAGAACTACCCTTAACCTTCTCCTAGGCCTCAAGTCTAGAAGTGAGGTTATCCAACCTCACACCATGGCCCTCGACCAACTCCTCACACCTACTCACTCTCTATCTCTCTCAGAGGACCTAATGCTTTCTCAATATCCCGATCAATGATCTTAGGCATGTCCGTCTCAACCCGGGCGACTCTAACATCTATCGACCGGGAAAGGCTGCCCATCTAATAAATCATCACCTGGGATAGGAGTGGGGGAAGGTCTCACAACAGCAACAACATAAGATAAAATAGTACTAGAAAAACAAGAGTATGAGGCACAGTAGAAGAAATATCTGCTTGCTCCACAAAAGGAGCAAGAGTGCTAGCCTCAACTGCTGGTGTGGTGAGATCAACCATGGGCATTGTGTCTGGTGGTGGCGGCTTCCTCTGAGTCGCATCATCCCGCAAGCACTCAATCTCAATTCATCAGATTTCACTGGAGGAGGTTGGTGTGATCCTCACATATGTATATTCTCTGAAGAGGACTTCTTCCATCTCACATAACTGTGTAATAAGTATTGGAAATGGGAGAGAGGTATGCTCCTTCCTAGCCTCGATAATGCTCAAATCACCCTCCAAAACCAATTAAAAGAGAGCAATCATAGTTAGTAAAAACCCAACGAAGAGTCGAGGTCAAATCCCACATGTAATAGTATATCGTGGAAAATTCTTTATCAAGAAATTTGGACTTTAAATTACCTCATTTGCAATAGTAAGAAATTTTTTGGATTGTACCACCAACTTAATATAAAGCTTTGTTTATGAATCTCGCAATTAAACTAAAGTATCAAAGAAATCAAGAGTTAACAAGAAATCTAGGGGTGCGGGGATCGGAAATTGATGTCACATAGGGGTGATTCTTTTGCTCTATAATGATGAACATTCATGAATAGACTAAGTCATCTTTATTGACACTAATCATCTTTCGATCTCAAAGCATCTATGCATAGAATCTCCTTTTGGTCTCATCTAAATATCAATCCTAAACAACCCAAAACCTTACTCTATTATCTCTTTCAAGATTAGGGAAAATAGATCAGACCCATAACCTCTCTCTTAAGCAAGCTACAAATATCAAACCTAAATTTCTAGTATTGAACTAATTACCCACGCCAATCAATCTCTTTCGAGCTTCAACCAGAGATCGGAAGTAGGAATTAAGTTTGCAACCTTAACCGTTGAGTTAACCCTATGATAATTAGACCAAATACATGCATCAATGACAACAAAACAGAGCATAGCACAATGCCCACCACATTAAATCAAAACCCAACCCCATTTGAGCACCCTTAGATCTTGGGATTTTAGCCACCCATCACAAAAAGTAAGGAAATTATACCTTCCATGAAAGCAGTCATGGGTAACATGAAATCAAGCAATTAAGAGTAAACCCATTCAATCTTCAATTTATCAAATTCAAATTCTAAATTGTAAAACCCCAAAATCTAGAAAAGTGTTCTTCAAAGGTATATTGTTCTTAGACTCTCACTACTCAAAAGCTCTCAAAACTCCCAGAAAATCTACTAAAGAAACTTCTTTCCAAAAACTCTCCTAAAAATTGTATCCTTTGGGCTATATATACTTTCCAAAATGTGGCCCAAAAATCCACCATGCGACTGACTTGGCGATATTAGTCGGGTCTACCAAACCTACTCGGCGAATCTCCCTTCGCTCCTCAGCTCGTCTTGTAATGCTCTAGGCTTCAGGTGTTTGAAACTCAGTTGACGAACTTGATTCAGTAGCCTTTCACGTTCGGCGAATCGCCGAATACCACCTTGGTTTGCCTTTTGAGCATTCAATTTTTGCACTACATATTGTCACTTTGGGTGATGTGCATCACGACTGTCGTTCTCACTCGGTGCATCGCCTTCTTTATTGGAGTCCAACGACCTTCTTTAGTAGATAAAAGTGTTATGCACTGCCAATTTGGGTGAGGCCGTACTCAGTTGGTGATCCACCCTTCATGTTAGGCGATCAATAATGTTCGCTTTGCACTTCTTTTTGTATTTTTGGCCATTCTTTCAATCATCAGTCCTTGGCTTCATTGCTGCAAATCATCAATATTCAATTAGAAAAGGACAAAGTTAGGCATCGAGGAAACTAATAATTGAGCTAAATGGACCACAAATAAGTGAAAATCTATCACTTATCAACACCCCCAACTTAAACTTTATTCTTGTCCTCAAGTAAATAAAGAAAATAAAAAGCTCAATAAGGGTGTCTAAAATGAGTACTCAATGAGAGCTAACATGCAAGCGACATAGCAAGACTACTCTCAATAGTATGTTACCATCAATCATGATCAAAAAGTTTCAAATGACTAGCTAGTCTTAACACAAGCTCAAGCATACCTTAGCTTCTTGTCTAATGCAAGAATATGTTTCAACAAATGCATTCAGGTGCCCTCACATCAAGAACGATTCCATGCTCTCACGAAGAAAATCAACAAAGGTAATATGAATCAATGCAACTCTCACTCTCTGCGGAAGCTTTAAATTGTGATACTAAAAGTGGGGAATACCCAATACTGATCTGAATATATATAAGACTATGAGTTTAATAGGAATTGGAAGATCAAACTCAAAACTAAAACTGAATCTAGTACTATGTCTGAAAAAGCCACTAACTAAGTAGAGTTGCTAGGACATGCCCCCAGCTAACTCTAGCAAAACTGAAAACTGAATAAAAAGACTAAAGAGTAAAGCATGTCTATTGTCCTGGAAGTATGAGGACTCCCCACTCATGCTGCTGAACTGGAGATCGGGTACCGATCTATGCGTGATCTGGATACTGAGTACCTGAACCTACATATGTAGCGCAAAGTATGCGTCAATACTTGAAATGTACTGAGCATGTAGGATATGGAATATAGCTGAATGAAATACATAACTAAACTAAGTATACTAAGCAATAACATAATCTGAACTGAATGTAAATGTTGCGGATATACTGAAGACTGAACGAAAATGCAATGACGAAGTACTAATTCTGAACATGACATACTGAGACTGAATGCTGAAGTATAATTGAACACTTGGTCGAATGCACTAGAGTTTGACTGTGGGAGCTACTATTAACCGACATAAAACCACGTGAGCTAAATGTGGAGTCCGATGTATACGCCCCATCGAGAGGACCCGATATACCTTGCCAGGGTTATAAAGGCATGACTGTTCGATCTATACGCCTCATCTATAGGACCCAATATACCTTGCCACAGGTATAAAGGCATGACTGGCGTGATCACTAAGGCTGATACCCAACAAAGGGGACTTATAAACCTATGGGGCACGTAATTCTGGGACTATGAGGGTACATTGAATGCTAGTCCAACTCGGTCTAAGCCTACTCCCAACTGGAATGTGTATAAACAACATAACTGAAATACTTGATAGCTCGATGTTCTGACATGCGAATCTGAGAATGCAACATTTAAATAGTGACAATGAAACATTCTTAACTGGAGCATGTATATTTGTTTTAAACCGACCTAGCAAGTGTAATTTATGAACTAAAAGAATCTACACAACTAGGGTTCTGAATTTTATGCAAAGAACTATGCAAGGATTTCACGAAAACATGATAATCTGATAAGGAATACTATAACAGCTAATTCACAACAATTCTGCATGGTTGTAGAAACCCTAGGCCTAAACATGATATAGAGAATCAAGAATATTACTGAATTCTAGGGACCTAGTGGATAAAAGGAACCCACTAGTGAAATCCCACATACTTGGTGACGAAATTCACGGAGAAATCCTTTGGATTTTGGAGCTAAAACTTGAAGAAAACCATTGCTTGTTCATGAAAGAAACTGGCACCTCTCTCTCCTCTTTTCGTTCTAATTTGGATGATGTTTGGAGAATAAGGGTTATGGGTATGTCTGACTAGGTTATTACGCTTATACTGAGTAAAACGACATAATTTAGGCATCAAACGATATAGTTTAAGTTACCAACACATCGAGGAAAGGACCAAAACGACCCTGACTTAATTCTGACAAATCCCATCCACGGAGGGAACGACAGTCCGTCGTTTGACCTACAGGCCGTCGTTTGGGTTCGTCGTTCATGATCTCCCCGATAGGGCTTCACTAAAACGAGCATAACTTTTCACTCAGAGATGGGATTTTAGTAAACTTGGCGGCGTTGGAAAGAGGATTCAATTATCTATCATTTGGTACGTAATGGGCAACCTAATTCCTTTTGTGCTAAGTGTTATGACCATTTGAAGTTGAACCAACAGCAATTTCCCTCTAACTGGTTGTTGACCATCACCTACGGTCCGTAGGTCCAACCAAGGACCGTACTGGTCGACCGTAGGTGGGATCAGAGACCATAAATATTTGGTGCTCAATGACAGATCCCACCTACGGACCGTGTGTCAGACCACAGACCGCCGGTGGCTTCCGTGGTTCTTGCACCATGTCTGGGTAGCTGCAATTTTTTTCCATTTTCTAAAATCCGAGGTGTTACAATATCTCCCCCTTGGGAACATTCATCCTTGAATGAAGTCTAAACAAACTGAGTATGGAGGGAAGAAGCTTCAATCCCTACCATTAAGTACTAGAAACTGATATCTAACTGAACAGAGTTCCAAGGACATGCAAGTATGCTGAAAATGAAAGAACAACTGAAGGAACAAGGTACTAACACTAAATTTAAGCACGAGTAAACTGAGAGACTGGAGAGGAAACTATTATCTCAAGATGAAATGGAATCGGAAGGAAAGAGATGAGGATACTTGGCTTTCATGGCTGCTTCAACTACTCATTCACCTTAGGAACACATAAGCGATAATTTCCCCTTTGGGAGGAAACCTCTACTTTATGCTGTTGAACTGCACCTTCCGACTGAAATAACATAGGATCTCTGTCCTATTTTCCCTTAACCTCCGCTACCAATGAAGGTTCTGATATATTCTGGACTATCACACCACCATCTAATGTGTCCGTAATACTAACTCCTAAGCAAGCAAGCCGATGATCATCTTTTGCTAATTCCTTCTCTTTTTCCTCAACATGTGCTACACCACCCTCTAGGGATCATCTTTCTGGCCTTAAGGTAAGAGATTATTCGACCTATAGGCACTGAGCTACTACCTTTCCATGCTAAGACTGGCTCGGTTGAAACTGAAACCGAATGACCCTAGTTCTATAATCGACTGAGGCATAACAAAATGTAACTAATCCATGACTAGAATGATATCGAAATCTAACATTCCTAACTCTACAAGATCTACTGAGGTGACTTTCTAAGAGACTACGACAGGAAATTTTTGTATACCTGTCTTGCTATAACTGGGTCACCAACTGGAATAGAGACTGAGAAGGGTTCTGAAAGAATTTCTGGACTGACATCTAAAATTACTATTATAAGGAGATCATACCCACGTATGATAAGAATAGAAAGAAAGTGAAGTTTTTCCTAAAACACTTTGTAGCCTCCCTCTCATTAGATATGGTGCACTTCACACACATGAAAAGGACTCTACTTAGTGCGGCTTTCAGACATCCTAGGACTCTTGAACCTAATACTGTAATACCAATTTTGTCACACCACGAGGCTACCCCTAGATGTAAATACGGGACCTAGGATCACGAGTGACCTGAAGCTAACCCTGAGCTGGCATATCATAAGCATACTAAAAGATTACTAAATAAAATATACTATGCGGAAGCTTTAACATGTGATACCAAAAGTGGGGAATACCCAATACTGATCTGAAAATATATAAGACTGAGTTTAATAACAAATGGAAGATCAAACTCAAAACTAAAACTGAATCTTGTACTATGTTTGAAAAAGCCTCTAACTGACTAGAGTTGCTAGGACATTCCCCCAGCTAACTTTAGCAAAACTGAAAACTGAATAAAAAGACTAAAGTGTAAAGCATGTCAATTGTCCTGGAAATATGAGGACTCGCCACTGAAGCTGCTGAACTAGAGATCGGGAACCGATCTATGCGTGATCTGGATGTTGTGTACCAGAACCTACATCATGAAAGGACGTAGCGTAAAGTATGTGTCAGTACTTGGAATGTACTGAGCATGCAGGATATGGAATATAGATGAATGAAATACATAACTGAACAAAGCATACTGAACAATAACATAATCTGAACTGAATGTAAATGTTGCGGATATATTGAATATTGAACTAAATGCAATTACCAAGTACTAATTCTGAACATGATATACTGAGACTGAATGCTGAAGTATAACCGAAAACTTGGTCGAATGCACTAGAGTCTGACTGTGGGAGCTACTATTAACCGACTTAAAACACGTGAGGTAAACGTGGAGTCCGATGTATACGCCCTATCGAGAGGACCCGATATACCTTGCCACGGGTATAAAGGCATGACTGTTCGATGTATACGCCCCATCGATAGGACCCAATATACCTTGCCAGGGGTATAAAGGCATGACTGGCGTGATCAATAAGGCTGATGCCCAACAGAGGGGACTTATAAACCTACGGGGCACGTAGTTCTGGAACTATGAGGGTACGCTGAACCCTAGTCCAACTCGGTCTAAGCCTACTCCCAACTGGAATGTGTATAAACAACATAACTGAAATACTGGAAAGCTCGATATTCTGACATGCAAATTTGAGAATGCAACATTTAAATACAGACAATGAAACATTCTTAACTGGAGCATGTATATCTATTTTAAACTGACCTAGCCAGTGTAATTCATGAACTAAAAGAATCTACACAACTAGGGTTCTGAATTTCATGCACAGAACTAAGCAACGATTTCATGAAAACATGATAATCTTATTAGGAATACTATAACAGCTAATTCACAACAATTCTGCAAGGTTGTGGAAACCCTAGGCCTAAACATGATATTGAGAATCAAGAATCTGACTGAATTCTAGGGATCTAGTGGATGAAAGGAACCCACAAGTGAAATCCCACATACTTGGTGACGAAATTCACAGAGAAATCCTATGGATTTCGGGGCTGAAACTTGAAGAACACCGCTTCTTGTTCTTGAAAGAAACCTGCGCCTCTTTCTCCTCTTTTCGTTCTAATTTGGATGATGTTTGGAGAATAAGGGTTTTGGGTATGTCTGACTAGGTTATTACGCTTATTCAGAGTGAAACGATGTAGTTTAGGCATCAAACGACGTAGTTTAATTGCCTAACGCATAGGGGAAAGGACCAAAATGACCCTGACTTAATTCTGGCAAAGCCCATTCACGGAGGGAACGACGGTCCGTCGTTTGACCTACCGGCCGTCGTTTGGGTTCGTCGTTCATGATCTGCCCGACAGGGCTTCACTAAAATGAGCATAACTTTTTACTCGGAGATGGGATTTCATCAAACTCGGTGGTGTTGGAAAGAAGATTCAATTATCTATCATTTGGTAGGTCATGGGCCACCTAATTTCTTTTGTGCTAAGGGTTATGACCATTTGAAGTTGACCCAACAACAATTTCCCTCTAACTAGCTGCTGACCCTCACCTACAGTCAGACCTACAGTCCGTAGGTCCAACCACAGACTGTACTGGTTGACCGTGGGTGGATCAGAGACTATAAATATTTGGTGCTCAATGATGGACCCCACCTAGGGACCATGTGTCAGACCACGGACCATCGGTAGCTTCTGTGGTTCTTACACCAGGTTTGGGAAGCTGCAATTTGTTTCTAGTTTCTAAAATTCGAGGTGTTACAATCAGGTCACATGTAGTTCAAGGAGATGAAATGATGAGTTGGAAGTTAAGTGAGGTTCCATCGAGGCTCCAAGTTGCGGCTCTTATCCTTACATAAAAAAAAAAAACTAATAGTCAAAAGGAAAATAAAATTACAAGCTCCTATCTATGCAACTTCTTTTGAGTCTTCACTTGAGTCTTGACTTTCAGATATCACCTTGATTTTTTGGGTGAGTATCTTGATCTTTAAATTTAATTTGAGGCTTAACTTGCCACTTAGAGTGAGCTTTTAACACTCTTCAAAATGACAATTTGAAAATGTTCTTGAATGACTACATGTTTTCTTGATAAGTAGCTGAATAGAAATAGATGTCAGGAAGTCAGGCTGCTACATGCATTGAAGAAGCAGATTCTGGCGATCATGGGGATTGATCATTTTGAAAACAGTTGAAACTTTGTTCTTGAATTTCAAATCCATGTTTCGCTTGAAGAAACCTGAAAACCATCACAAACAAAAGAAATAAGCAAAAAATTTACCCCAGTTTCCACTGGAAAATTTTTGTGAGTTATTAGCAGATGTAAATTTTAAAAAAATAAGAAAATAAACTCAGACTAGGAAGTTCTTATCCGAGGAGAAAAATAAAAATTAACGATCTCAAAATAGAAAGTGTTTATCCTAGGAGAAAGTAACCAAATCCCATTGTGTAGGAGGGTCCTGCTAATCTCATTGTCCAGGAGGGTCCTGCTAATCTAAATCCCATTATGTAGGAGGGTCCTGCTAATCCCATTGTCCAGGAGGGTCCTGCTAATCCCATTGTCCAGGAGGGTCCTGCTAATCTAAATCCCATTTATAGGAGGGTCCTGCTAATCCCATTGTCCAGGAGGGTCCTGCTAATCTAATACCATTATGTAGGAGGGTTCTGCTAATCCCATTATGTAGGAAGGTCCTGCTAAACTAAATCTCATTATGTCGGAGAGTCCTGCTAAACTAGTCCCATTATGTATGAGGGTCCTGCTAATCTAAATCTCATTATGCAGGAGGGTCCTGCTAATCTCATTATGTAGGAGGATCCTGATAATCTAAATCCCATTATGTAGGAGGATCCTGCTAATCCCATTTTGTAGGAGGGTCCTGCTAATCTAAATCCCATTTGTAGGAGGTCCTGCTAGTCCCACTATCAGGAGGTTCCTGCTAATCCCATTATGAGGAGGGTCCTGCTAATCTAAATCTCATTATGTAGGAGGGTCCTGCTAATCTAAATCTCATTATCTAGGAGGGTCCTGCTATTTCCATTATGTTGAAGGGTCATGCTTAACTAAATCCCATTATGTAGAAGGGTCCTGCTAATCCCATTGTCCGGGAGGGTCCTGCTAAGGTAATCCCATTGTCCGGGAGGGTCCTGCTAAGCTAATCCCATCAAGTGGAGGGTCCTGCTAATACTATGTCCCATTATTCAAGAGGGTCCTGCTAGTCCCACTATCCAGGAGGGTCCTGCTAGTGTCCCATTATCCAAGAGGGCCCTTGTTATACTACGTCCCATTATTCAGGAGGGTCCTTCTAGTCCCATTATCCAGGAGGGTGCTGCTAATGTCCCATTATCCAGGAGGGCCCTTGCTATACTAAGTCCCATTATTCAGGAAGGTCCTGCTAGACCCATTATCCAGGAGGGTCCTGCTAATGTCCCATTATCAAGAAGGGCCCTTGCTATACTACGTCCTATTATTCAAGAGAGTCCTGCTAGTCCCATTATCCAAGAGGGTCCTACTAGTGTCCCATTATCCAGGAGGGCCCTTGCTATACTACATCCCGTTATTTAGGAGGGTCCTGCTAGTCCCATTATTCAGGAGGGTCCTGCTAATGTCCCATTATCTAGGAGGGCCCTTGCTATACTACGTCCCATTATTCAGGAGGGTCTTGCTAGTCCCATTATTCAATAGGGTCCTGCTAGTGTCCCATTATCCAGGAGGGCCCTGCTATACTACGTTCCATTATTTATGAGGGTCCTGCTAGTCCCATTATCCAGGAGGGTCCTTCTAGTGTCCCATTATCCAGGAGGGCCCTGCTATACTACGTCCCATTATCCAAGAGGGTCCTGCTATACTACGTCCCATTATTCAGGAGGGTCCTGCTAGTCCCATTATCCAGGAGGGTCCTTCTAGTGTCCCATTATCCAGGAGGGCCCTGCTATACTACGTCTCATTATCCAAGAGGGTCCTGCTATACTACGTCTCGTTATTCAGGAGGGTCCTGCTAGTCCCATTATCCAGGAGGGTCCTGGTAGTCCCATTATCCAGGAGGGTCCTGTTCGTCTAATTCCTATTGTCTAGGAGGGTCCTGCTATACTAATCTCATTAATTAGGAAGATCTCTCTTAACAGGATCATCAAATAGAATCACTACAACATTATTTTTTGCCCCAGTTTGCACCAGAAAAATATTTTGTATGCTACTAGCCTAAATGAGAAATACTTATATCGAAAAAAATGCAAGACATGTATGCATTAGAGTGTTTTCTCCCTTGAAATAAAAGATAATGGAGTGTTTATTCCCTCAAATAACTCTAGGATGTTTACTCCCTAACGTCAAAATGCAACTAGGGTGTTTGTTCCCTATATATGAGAAATGATGTCTCTAAGGTGTTTGGTCTGTAAAGTCAAAATGCAACTAGGGTGTTTGTTCCCTAGAAATGAAAGATGATACCTCTATGGTGTTTGTTCCTAAAAGTCAAAATGCAACTAAGGTGTTGTTCCCTAAAATGCCTCTAGGGTGTTTGTTCCCTAAGGTCAAAATGCAACCAATTTTGTTCCCTTAAAAATGGAAATGATGCTTGTAGGGTGTTTGTTCCCTATGGTCAAAATGCATCTAGGGTGTTTGTTCCTTCGAAATGAGAGTGCTTTTTCTTATAACAAATAAAATATGCCCCAGTTTCAAATATTGGGGACTTTGAAACTCTTTTTAATTTAACATATTTTTTATTTTATTTTTTTTTAAAAAAAGAACCAATTTCGTTCTTTCAAAGATATAAAAAATTATTTTGTGAGACCGAGCCCGTTGTAGGACTGCCTACGTATCTTGTATATTAGGTCAAACGTTGTTCATAAAAATAAAAAAATATTTTTGTTTTCTTGATTTTCCCTACAAAAGACATCTTTTGAGAAACGAATCAGTTCATGGTTGACAATGTTTTGACTTTAGTTGGTACCAACAATTAGTATGATGCATATGAATCACCTTCAACTACTTTCAGACAAATTTGAGGTCAACTTTGAGTAATCCCTATAGTTTCAAATGGTATCTCAAATATACTTAAGTATTTACAAGATGAGTTCATCTTGTATAAATTAAGGGGTTAGAATTATTCATATCCTCATATTTCAAGTGCCCTCAAAACAAATAAAGTCCTACTTCACATAATAGAAGTGTTCTGATCTTAGAACATTTTAGAAGTCACTCACACTCGGAAAGATATTCAATGCATGAGATTGAGATACCATATGCTTGGCCCTTATGTAAGTATCCACTAATGTGAGAACAGCAAAAATGAGATCAAATAGGACTTGTCATTGGCTTGTAATGTAGGCTTAGAGAAAGGTAGGATATTCATTTGGGATAAAGTAACTATTTCCTCCTTAAAATTTACACAATGCTCTCAATATTTTTTCATTTTCGCATTTGACCTTTGTTTTCTTGATAGCTTCTCCTCATTTATTTTTTTCTTTTTATTAATTTCCTCTCCTTTTCGTTGGAGGTTATTTTTTTCTTTGCCATTTTTCTGATCTAGCTTTTCTTTGTCAGTTTTTTGGACTTTCAAATATTTGACATTTTCACTTTGTTACCTAACTTAGATCTTGGCCCTGAGTATATAATTGATAGTACGCTCAAGGAGGTAGGACCAAGGAATAGTGCGTTTATGCACTCAAAAGGATATATGTTAAGATGTGGTTATTCAAATAAAAAGGTTTTATTCCCAAAATGAGAATTCTATGGATAACATGTCATTTGGTAAGCTTGAAAGGCACAATCGAATCAAAGAAAGCCTATAATCCTTTTCCAAGTTAAATGTTGGTCAAAATTTAGTCTCAACCAACATTCGGGCCAAGTTCTAAATTAACAAAGTCATGCCATTGAACTTTATATCTAAAGTTCACCACACAATGCACCTTAAACAATGAGGTCTAATTTCGTTAACTTTAAGCAAGATAATTTCTCAAGTATTACATAAAAATATTAAGAAGTACCAAAAGAAGTCTTTAGGTCACAACAAAGTTGGTATGTCTTACCAAATAGTTTTAACACTTTTTCTTTTTCTTATGCATAATTCTAAGTATGTTGGTACCAACCAACTCAAGAATTATTATTTTTAAAAAGAAAAAAAATCCTTTTAAAGAAAAAAAAATTTATCTCCTTTTTTTTAAGATTTTAAAATAAGGAAGAGAAACATTTTATTCTAAATTTGAATAATAATTAAAAAAAAACACATTTTTGCCCAGTTTTTGTGATAAGAACTTTCTAAATTTTTCCTTGGTTGGACCGAACCTCAAAGTAAGGCTGCCTATGTATCTTGTCAAAACAAGAATCAACTCAAACGTAGTTCAGAAAGATCATAAACATATTTTATCATAGGAAATAACCTCTTTTTTTTATTCTACACAAGGAATAACCTTTTTTTTGGATATTTTTAATCAGGAATAATTTTTTTGAATTTTTTTCTTGAATAAAGATCACCGAACCCGAGGAAGGCTGCCTACGTATCTCATTAAGGTGAGAATCAGGTGTGCGTAGTTCGTCCAGATTGGATAGTAAAAAGAAACTTTTACATATTGAAACTTAACTTGACAAATGTAGTACTTTTGAAATTATTATGAAAGCAAAATATTTTGAATTTTTTTTATTAACTAAACAAAAGAACCCTAGATAATTTTTTGTTCTTTTTATTAAGTAGTGCAAACTCTTTTATTTTATTTTTTAAAAAATGTATAATAACTTCTAAACGAAGAAATTTTTTCGTGTTTTCTCCCATTTTTATTTTATAAAAATTGAAAGATAATTATTTTATTCATTACACTAATCACACTAAAATGGATCAACTTATAAAGACTTTCTAAATAAATGCATTTTCATGTAGCACATAAAATGAACTAAGTGGTCAAGCAAGAGAGGGATACTTGTCTTGGACGGACCCAACTGTTGTTTCGAGGCTCACTAAGAGTACAACAACAAATTGTTACTGGGAGGTCACATTCAACAGATAGTACAAAGATCGACAATTGTGAGGACACAAATATATTGGTGCAAATAGTTAGAAGGCACTCTTTGACTAAAAATGTTAGCGATACTAGACTTACGATTCATCACTCTAAGTTTTTCCATATTTTTGAATTATTTTATGTCTTATCTGAACGAACTACGCGTACCTAATTCTCATATCAATGAGATACGTAGGCAATCCTTCTTGGGTTCAGTATTATTTTTTCCAAAAGTAAAAAAATAAAATAGTTTGTGCATATTTCATACCATATATGAACGAACTACGCTTACCTGATTCTTTTATCAATGAGATACGTAGGCAACCCTTCTTGGGTTCGGTATTATTTTTTCCAAAAGTAAAAAAAGATAGTTTGTGCATATTTCATACCATATATGCACGAACTACGCGAACCTGATTCTCATCTCGGTGAGATACGTAGGCAACCCTTTTTGGGTTCGGTATTCTTTTTTTTTCAAATTTCAAAAAGAATAAAAATAAAATTGTGTGCATATTTTTAAAGGCATATCTGCACGAACTACGCGAACCTGATTCTCATCTCGGTGAGATACGTAGGCAACCCTTTTTGGGTTCGGTATTCATTTTTTTTCAAGTTTCAAAAAGAATAAAAATAAAATTGTGTACATATTTTCAAAGACATATCTGCATGAACTACGCGGATCTGATTCTCATCTCGGTGAGATACGTAGGCAGCCCTTCTTGGGTTCGGTATTTATTCTTTCAAATTTCAGAAGAAAAAATAAAGTAAAATAGTTTGTGCATATTTTCAAAGGCGTATCTGCATGAACTACGCACACCTGATTCTCATCTCAATGAGATACGTAGGCATCCCTTCACGGGTTCGGTATTCATTCTTTAAAAAAATACTTTGTACATATAAGAGTCATGTCTTCAGCTCAGTTGGGACCAATGCAGTTAGGAGCATGTAAAAAATGTTTGATATGATGGAGAGGACTTACTTTGTGGTAAACTATAGACTCTTTTGGTACCTCTCATTTGTACTTTTGTGATGCTTGAAAATTCTCTTGTAGGCATTCAAGATAAGAATAAAACCAACCTCATGGTTTCATGTGCATGGTGTGGAGAGCCTTTAGATCAAAATTCAATATCATTGCACTGTTGATCTAGAACTTGGCCTGAATTTTTTTCGAGGTGAAATCCTGAGTAATGTTTGGTTTGGGAAAGGATTGTAGGCCTTTTTTGACCCGATTGTGCCTTTCAAAGCCTACCAAATAACATTAATCCCTAGTTTTCCCCACTTTGAGCCTGAAGTCTTTCTTTGGACAACCACATCTTATCCACTACCCCTTTTGAGTGCTTACATGCAATATCCCTCTCTTGGCCCAACCTTCTTGAGTGCACCAAGAGTGTGCAAATTATAAGAGAAGATCCATGTTTGAAGTTGCCAAATGCAAAAGATACAAAGTCTCCCAAAGTCGAGGAAGTAAAAAACGACTTCTAGAAAAAGAAGAAAAAAAAAGAGGAAGGTGGAAAGAAGTAAAGAAAGACAAAAACACCCCTACAAGGTCAATGAAAGACGAGAAGGAAAAATCTCCAACAAAAGAGGAGAAAACTTCAAAAGAGAGGGGTTAAGAAAGGAAAAGCTCTAATAAATAAGGACTCAAAAGAAGTCAAAACAAAAGAAAGTGGTGAAGAAAAGAAAAGGCTCCAACGAATAAAGATTCAGAAGGAGTCGAAAAAAAATGGGAGACAACAAAGAGGATCAGACGCCAAAGGCGTATCAACCGTCAAATGCACGAATTTAGTGTGACGCTCAAGGAGAAATTAAGTCACTCTTATTCCAAATAAATATCCTACCCGTCCCTAAGCCTACATTACAAGTCAATGACAAGTCCTACATGATCTCATTCCAAATGTTCTCACATTAGTGGAGATTTACATAAGGGCCAAGCATATGGTATCACAGTTGCATGCATTGAACATTCTTGTGAGTATGAGTGCACTTTGAAAAATGTCTTCAAATCAAACGCTTCAAATATGTGTGAAATAGGACTTTTCGTTTTTGTGAGGGCACTTGAAACATAAGGATTGATACAATTCAAAACCTTTGTTTGAAGCAAAATAAACAAATCTTGTTGATCCTTAAGTATGTTTGAGGTACCAATTGAAGTTGTAGGAATTACCTTGAATTCAATCTTAGTTAGAAAAAGAAAAAAAGGGGAGAGATTTACCTGCAATCCTAATTATTGGTACCAATTGTAGTCAAGATTTGACTATCTTTTCACATTCTTTATTCTTCAAAAAAAAAATGGGCAAGTACCCACCTTTAATATCTTGCAAAACATGTTTTTATAGTTTCTTTTTTTAAAAAATAAATAAAATAAAAATAAAAATATTTTGCATTCTCTTATAAAATTGGTTTTTTCATTATAAAAAGTGACATTTGGCTAATCTTGTCAGTGTGAGACGTCTATTTTATTTCATTGGGTTGTCTGTCTCAAAAATGTGACATATCCTTTGTTTTTAGGCTTTGAATATCGCAAGAAATATCATTTTCCTATTTCATCATGTTCATATTGTACATTTTTTTACTGATGATCTTGTCTCAAATTCTTTGCAGTATTCATCATCTACGGGATTGGAACTACATTTGACCTGATTCCTGGCTCAACAGGATATGTAGGCGCCACGACAGCTCGGTCATATACCTAGTGTGATTTTCTTTTATCCTTATAATAAAAACTGGGACAGAATTTTGGAGATCCAAAATCTCAAAAATTCACAATAAAGATGCTATCTCCAGCAAGTCAAGATTGGAGATCATTTTATGATTTGCCAAGAGTTCTAACTGAGACAGAATTTTTGAGGAAGACCTCAAAAATTCCAACAAAGTTTGGTAGTCAACTTCAAAATCTCCAACATTGCCACAATGGAGCAAAATAAATTCAGGATCGAACCATCCACCTCGTTACCGTGGACAATCATCGAGCCATCCACCTCATTACAGTGGACAATCATCGAGTCATTCATCATTTGTATTTTTCATTTGCCGAGAGAGCCATTGCATTTTTCATTTGCCAAAAGGGTCATTGCATTTTCACTTCCCAAAAGGGTTATTGCATTTTTCATTTGCCAAGAGGGCCATTTCATTTTTCATTTCCCGAGAGGGTCATTGCATTTTTCATTTGCCAAGGGGGCCATTGCATTTTTCATTTCCTAAGAGAACCATCACATTTTCATTAGCCGAAAAGGCCATTGCATTTAAGTCGCATCTATTCGGAGGTGAAGGATGTGCACCCTATCTATTCTGCGTTCAAGTCAGAGGAAACTTGCATTGAAAGATATTTGTATTTAAGTTGCATCTATTCGGAGGTGAAGGATGTGAACCATATCTATTCCACGTTCAAGTCGGAGAAAACTTGCGTTGAAAGATATTTGCATTTAAGTAGTATCTATTCGGAGGTGAAGAATGTGCACCATATCTATTACACGTTCAAGTCGGAGGAAACCTGCGTTGAAAGATATTTGCATTTAAGTCGCATCTATTCGGAGGTGAAGGATGTGCACCATATCTATTCCACGTTCAAGTCAGAGGAAAGTTGCGTTGAAAGATATTTGCATTTAAGTCGCATCTATTCGGAGGTGAAGGATGTGCACCCTATCTGTTCCACGTTCAAGTCGGTGGAGACTTGCGTTGAAAGATATTTGCATTTAAGTCACATTTATTCGGAGGTGAAGGATATGCACCTTATCTATTTCATGTTCAAGTCGGAGGAGACTTGCGTTGAAAGATATTTACATTTAAGTCGCATCTATTCGGAGGTGAAGGATGTGCACCCTATCTATTCCGTGTTCAAGTCGGTGGAGACTTGCGTTAAAAGATATTTGCATTTAAGTCGCATCTATTCGGAGGTGAAGGTTGCACCCTATCTATTCAGCGTTCAAGTCGATGGAGACTTTATTGAAAGATATTTGCATTTAAGTCGCATCTATTCGGAGGTGAAGGATTGTCACCCTATCTATTCCACGTTCAAGTCGGAGGAGACTTGCGTTGAAAGATATTTACATTTAAGTCACATCTATTCGGAGGTGAAGGATGTGCACCCTATCTATTCCACATTCAAGTCGGTGGGGACTTGCGTTGAAAGATATTTGCATTTAAGTTGCATGTATTTGAAGGTGAAAGATATGCACCCTATCTATTCCACGTTCAAGTCGGAGGAGACTTGCGTTGAAAGATATTTGCATTTAAGTCGCATCTATTCGGAGCTGAAGGATGTGCACCTTATCTATTCCGCGTTCAAGTCGGTGGAGACTTGCGTTGAAAGAGATTTGCATTTAAGTCGCATCTATTCGGAGGTGAAGGATGTGCACCCTATCTATTCCACGTTCAAGTCGGAGGAGACTTGAGTTGAAAGATATTTGCATTTAAGTCGCATCTATTCGGAGGTGAAGGATTTGCCCCTATCTATTCCACATCGAAGTCGTAGGAGGCTGGCGTTAAAGGATATTCATATTCTATTATCGAAAGTGGTAGTGTTCACATATATCCACCGATGGATCATCTTCATTAGTCCTAACGATGGATCATCTTCATTCGTCCTACCGATGGACATGCATTTATCCTATCGATGAATCATCTTCATTCATCTTACCAATGGACATGCATTTATACCCTATCGATGAATCATCTTCATTCGTCCTACCAATGGACATGCATTTATATCCTACCGATGGATCATCTTCAATCGTCGTATCGTAAGAGATGCTAACTTTTTTTTTAATTTTGTCTCTACTAATATCTTTTATCTTTGTTTTTTTTCGAGAGCATCCAAGAGGACACATTCTCAATGAAGCCATAGGGGCGGACTACGTCAACAAGGACGCAGCACAACGTGGAACCTTTTGAAAGCAAGTCTAGGATCGACTTCCACCACATTCCAACCACACTATTATATGGTCATGTGTTCGGCCAAAATCGAGTTTGTCAATTTTCTTTGTCCATGATTTCTTTCATCAATCATATCCAACGAAAGGAACATCTGTTGACACCCAATTTTGGCCTAACATTTTCAAAATTTGTAACTTTTAAGTTTTTTATTCAATAGTTCAAAATACATTTTTTTTATAATTTTAAATAAGTTTATCGATATTTATCCTTATTTGTCAAAATTTTAGGATTTTTAATGAGTTCATTTTACTTACATTATTTTTTATCACAGCCGGTTGATTACGTTCTGATATTTGCTCATTTTGATTAAATCATTGTTTCTGGTAAATTACATTTTTTACATGTTATTGGTTACGTTCATTACAATTTTTAATATTCATTTCATTCGTTACATTTGTTAATATTCATTTTGATATTTTGCACAGTCTAGAAATTAATTCAAATATGGATAATATTTCATACACAGATATTTTATTAACTAATGGTTTTGGCCCACGATTTTAAGATAATGATATTGCACTATTGATGATTTTCAATTTCCTATTTAAAGAATAGTTTGGTCATTAAGTTAAAGGTTGGTGGATGAAATTTTTAGAGGCGTAAGTTAGAGATTTTTTATCCTTTTATTGTTCATTATTTTCCGGTGACAAATTCACCGGAGTTCTGCCGGAATCCCGCGAGTACACCACCCAAAACCCCGTTCATTTTCTCCCTTTTCCAGCGACCAAATAACAGCCAACCAGAAAACACAGCCACGATCTGGCTTCTCCATTTCCGGCCAAACGCCAACAACAATAGGCCACCAACGTTCCCTCTCCCTCTTCTCCATTCTTTCCTGTGAAATCTCGCCAGAACACCACCGAATAGAGCTTGAAAACAGCCACCTGTCACCCCTAAATTACCCACGAATCAACCGCTCCAAGAACCAGTTGAAACCACCTAGATAAACCCCTTCTTTTTCCTTAAATCAAGCTCGAAACCAACAGCAAACACTCCAGTGAGTCACTCACATCGCGAATCGAAGCTCGGAGTAGCGAACCAGATCCATATTGCAAACCAGAGAACCTCCATTAACGGCGAGCTAGAAGCTCAGCCATTTCCAGCGCGAGCTATAAGCTCCAAACAACAACAACAACTAACTCCAACTCCGGTGAGCTCGAAACAACAAGACAACCAGACAAAATCGAAGCTTCAACGCTACCTCGGAAACTCCTCTGAATAGTCACCTGAAACCCCAACCAGATCCGATCGGAAAACAACCTCCGGTGACCTCTTACTTCTTCTTTTATTTATTTTTATTGTTTATTTATTTACATTGCATTTTTATTATTATGTGTGATTTTATTTTGATGCTTCTGTGAATATGGATATTGGTTCGTGATTATTGGTTTCAACTTGAGTTAATTTTGTTTTGACTTTTGTATTGCATATGTACTGTTATTTTTGTTTATATTTAGATAGTTTTTGGTTGTTTATTGTTACTGCATTGTTTCCTTTTTTCTTATTAATATTATTGTTGTTCATGGTTTTTTTTGTTTTTTTCTTTAATTCTTCAATAGCTTCTTTATTTGATTATTGATGTTTGGTGGAGGATTTTGTACTAGTTTTATTGTCGGTGGCTATTATATTTTTACATTTTATTTTCTCTTAATTACTTTAACATCTCTTTATTTTTTTAGCTAAATTTTATGTTACATTTTAATTTCCTATTTGTTATTGGTTGGGTTAGTGGATTAGTTGTCACTACTTCATTGTTCACCTCATTTTGAATTGTTACTTTACATTAACAACGTTTTCAATTTTATTAAATTAATGACTTAGATAAATAGTGTTCAATGGCCAATGAAAAAATCTCTCCGTCGGTTTTCGAGACCTCCCTATTTTAAAACACGGAAATTTTATTTAAGTTCTTATATATTTTGTATGTTAAAATTGGCCGATGAAGAAATTACCGTCGATTTCCAAGGCCTCCCATGTTAATAAGACGGGTTTTTATTTTTAAGTTGTTATTTGAGTTATTCAATTTTATTCATATTTATTTATTACTAACACTTTTACTAAGTGTGTAGACATGTACGCCGGAGTTGCTTCCCATTGAAGCTATTCAAAAAGAGTTCGAATTATATTTTCTATTCAATATTGTGTATATTATCGATGTTAGGCAAACCTTATGACGTTTCTTATATTATTATTTTGTTTTATTATTTGTGTATATTGCATGTTTATTATACTTATATATTATTTTTTATCTCCTCCTCAATTTGAAAAAAATGAATTCAGTCGGGATCCACAGTTGTGGATTTCGAAGGATGCCTAACACCTTTCCTTCGAAATAACTTGAACCCCTTACCTAGAATCTAATGGTTTCGTAGACTTATTTTTTAATTGGTTTCCTAATTTTTCTTAGAACTAGGTGGCGACTCCTTCAAAACTCTTTTTTTTTCTTGAAATTCTTTCAAAATTGATTTAATTGATTATTTTTTGAGTCACCACGATGTTTCGCCTTATTTGAATAAAGTAGAGATGTAAACAGTCTTTATACCCCATACCTGTTTCTAATTCCCCTTGGATTGATATTTTTATGGATTTCATATTGGGGCTGCCAAATACAAAATATGGTATGGATAGTATATTTATGGTAGTAGATAGATTTTCTAAAATGACTCGTTTTATCCCATGTAAAAAGACTAATGATGCATCTCATGTGGCTGACTTGTTTGTAAAATAACTGGCTAAATTTCATGGAATACCTAGAACTATTGTTAGTGATAGAGATGGCGAGTTCTTAAGTCACTTTTGGAGAATTTTTTGGGGAAAGTTGGGACCTAAATTGCTATTTTCTACATCTTGTCACTCACAAACTGATGGACAAACGGAAGTGGTTAATAGAACTTTAGGGAATATGTTAAGGGCCATTTTGAAAGGAATGTTGGCTTCTTAGGAAGATTACTTACCTATTGTGTAATTTGCTTATAATAGGACCTTTCATTCTTCTACTAGTAAGATAGAAGTTGTATATGGATTCA
This sequence comes from Solanum etuberosum, assembly GCA_029582245.1. NCBI lineage: Eukaryota > Viridiplantae > Streptophyta > Magnoliopsida > Solanales > Solanaceae > Solanum > Solanum etuberosum. Next base: position 85,856 of record JAJONR010000366.1, read on the forward strand.
ACCCTCTTATTCCCCTTGATTTACTACCTTTGCCTACTAATGATTTTGCTAATCTTGATGGTAAAAAGAAGGATGATATGATGAAGAAGATTCATGAACTAACAAGACTTGCAATTGAAAAGAAGAATAAGAAAGTTGCATTGCCAAGGATATAAGGGAAGAAAATATATCGCTTTTAAACATGGGGACTTAGTTTGGGTGCATATGAGAAAAGAAAGATTTTCATTCAAAAGAAAGACCAAGCTAGATTCTAGAGGAAGTGGTCCATACAAAATCCTTGAAAGGATTAGAGACAATGTTTATAAACTTGATCTACCTGGTGAGTTCCAAGTTAGTTCTACTTTTAATGTTTCTAATCTTTCCCATTTTGATGCAGACTTGAATTCGAGGACGAATTCTCTTCAACAAGAGGGGAATGATAGCATCCAAGGAAGCTTTACTCCATTGAAGGATAAGGATGAAGCTTTAGAAACTTCAAGGAGGCCCATAACAAGATCTCAAACCAATGAGTTCAATGATAAGCTCAACGAGCTTCAATCGTTGATCCAAATGTGTCTTGTTAGGGAAAAAGAGCCCAAGCTCAAAGAAGATGAATTGTCCAAATGCTACAACTATTTGGTGGCCCAAGTTGAAGTCCAAGAAAAGAAATATTGGGGTTCAAAGTTCAGTCTTGAAGAAGTCCAAAGTGGTGCAGAAAGAGGCTTAAAATCAGCCCAAAAGGAGGCTAATTTCAGCCCTTAAGTGGAGCTAAAATCAGCAGCTCAATAAAGTCCAAAAGGGGCTCAAAAGCCACAACCAAGGGGACTCGTTAATTCAGCCACAACTGTTAGTGTTTTAATTTTACCTTAGCCCCAAAACTAGAGTTTTATTTTATTAAGTTCTAGATTGTTCTTTTAGAATTTTATTAAGGCTAGCAGCCAACTTATTTATTCTTTAAATAGGAGTGCTTTTTTATTTATTGAAAACACATTTGATTGATATTAATAATATTTGAGAGAGTTCTTCTGAACCTTTGTAACTTGTTCTTTGAGAATTTATCTTTAAATCTTTACTAGTTTCATAGTTTAAGGTATGAAGTAATTTCTTCTTCTGATATCTGTGATTTCTTTTGGGTATTCTTTAGAAGGTGATTAGTTTATAAATACTAATTATTGTCTTTAGTTACTCATAAAGCGGGCAAGATTTGAATACTTTATTTTGATTTGTTTCTTAAGTAAAGGCGTTAGATTTCTTCCATAAATTTATGCATTATTACTTGGATCTTGTCAAGGTCTTAGAACATTAAATTCTTAGAAATTCTTGAATCTTTCCTTTGAATTTCTCATATCTTTTTTTATTTAGTTTTTATTTATTTTCTATAACAGCTTACGCTCTCTAATTTAAAACTCTATATTTGTGATCCCCTTAACCTCGTTGTTATCACTAAGTCCAGACTTGAAGCCAAGCCTAAAACCACACGAATGGAAGACATCTTCACAACTGGAGAGAATATCTTATCAAAATTAATTCCCTTTTTCTGGTTAAAACCTTTCATAAATAATCTAGCTTTGTACCATGGAACTGGATTAACATCTTCATTTTTCACCCTAAAAACTCACCTGTTTTTCAAAGCTGTTTTGACTTTAGACGGCTTAACCAAATCAAAGATATGATTATAATGTAGATTTTATTTCATCTTCCATAGCATCAAACCACCTTTATTTTTCTTCACTTTTCATGGTTTCATCAAGATTCTCAGGTTCTCCCCCGTCAGTCAAGAGTACATACTCATTGGAGACTAACGAGATGAAGGTATTTTCTCTCTAGTAGATCTTCTGAGAGAACTCTTTGGAGCATCAATAATAGTTGGTTGCTGACCAACCACATCGTCTTGCACTGCAGCATCAATGACATACTGGTCATTCTAAATATGATCACCATCTTCAATATCAACTTGATTTTCATCATTTTTAAGATTTTCATTAGGTACAATAGTCAAAAGAACTTGATCAACATCAAATAGGTTCTCACTACTCTAAGAAATAACCTTCTCATCTTTGTCAAGATCTTCAATTGTTTGGTTTTCAAAGAACACATCATTACGACTTCTAACATGTTTCTTCTCAACTGGATCAAACAAATGACAGCCAAATTTATCTTGACGATAACCAACAAAGATACATTGCCTAGTTTTAACATCCAACTTTGACCTCTCATCCTTAGAAACATGCACAAAGGCTTTACAACCAAAAACTTTAAGATGATCACAAGAGACATTCTTAGCAGAACAAACTCTCTCGGGGACGTCACCATTCAAAGCAACAGTAAGAGATAAACTAATAACATAGGCATCAAATATTAAGTGCTTCTGGCCAAAAGGAATCTGGCAGCTTAGATCTGAAACCATACATCAAACTCTCTCAACTAGAGTTCTGTTCATCCTCTGTGCCAAACCATTTAGTTGAGGAGTCTTTGGAGAAGTTTTCTGATGTCGAATATCATGTTCGTTGCAATATCTATCAAAAGGATCAATATACTCACCACCATTATCAAAACAAATGCATTTTAATTTCTTTCATATATGTCTCTCAACCATGGCATGAAAATTCTTGAACACATCAAGTGCTTAATCCTTAGACTTCAAAGAGAATACCCAGAATTTGCGAGAATGATCTTCAATAAAAGTCGCAAAGTAAAGTGCACCACCATGATACTTTACCTTAAAAGGATCACACAAATCAGAATGTACCAATTCCAACAAATCAAGCTTTCTTGAAGGTGGATGACTATGAAAAGAAACTATTTCCTGTTTACCGCCTAAGCAATGAACATATTTCTTCAACTTTGCTTGTTTCACTCCAAAAAATAAATTCTTCTTAGCCAAATTATCAATCCCTTTCTTGCTCATATGACTCAGCCTTCTATGTCATAACTCTGATAAAGTATCATTCTCCACCAAATTTACTGAGCCTCTAGAAATGGAGCCCTGAAATACTTACAAGTTAGACAACTTGTCACCACGAGCCATAACCATCGAACCTCTAGTAAACTTCCACTGGATAGCACCAAGGGTATTAACATAACCCTTATCATTAACGTATCCCACAATAATCAAATTTAAGCGAACATCTGAAGCGTGCTTGACATTATTGAGAACTAGTTTGAAACCATTATTACATTCCAAATAAACTTTCCCAATGGAAAGAACTGTTGTCACGTCCTGAAGCTACCCCCAGGACGTAAACACGGAACCTAGGATCATGAGTGACCCAGAGCTAACCTTGCTGGCATATCATAAGCATACTTAAAGATTTTCAACATAAAAGTCATACTGTGCGAAAGCTAGAAACATATCAAAAAAATGAAAAAAATGAGGAATACCCATTCTAAGTCTAAATATAAAGAACTATGAGTTTAATAACAACTGAAAGATCAAACTCAAAAATTAAAGTTGAATCTAGTACTACGTCTGAAATAGGACTCTAACTGACTAGAGATGCTGAGACATGTCCCCAGCTAACTCTAGTAAAACTGAAACTAAAAGACTGAAAATGGAAAGATAACATGTTACTCGTCCTCGAAGAATGAGGACTTACCAGTGATGCTGCTGAACTGGAGATCGGGAACCGATCTATGCGTGGTCTGAATGCTAAGGACCTGAACCTACATCATGAGAAGATGTAGCGCAGAGTATGCGTCAGTACTTGAAAGGTACTGAGCATGCAGGATAGAATAAAGCTGAATAAAGCATATAACTAAACAAAGCGATAAAGCAATGATATAATCTGAACATGACATAAATACTGAGTACTTAACTAAAAAAATGCAATGACCAAGTACATGACATGCTGAGACTGAACACTGAACTGTAACTGATAACCTGGTCATTACACTAGAATCTGACTGTGGGAGCTACTAATAACCGATATAAAACCACATGAGCTAAATGTGGAGTCCGATGTATACTCCCCATCGAGAGGACCCAATATACCCTGCCAGAGGTATAGAGGCATGACTGGCGTGATCACTAAAATGTAATGCCCACGGAGGGGACTTATAAACCTACGAGAACACGTAATTCTGGGACTATTCGGGTACGCTGAACCCTAGTCCACTCGGTCTAAGCCTACTCCCAACTGGAATGTATATAAACAATATTATGGTTGAAATGTTGAAGTATGGATAGCTCACTTGCTGACATGCAAACTCTGAGAATTCAACAATTATAACTGATAATTTGACATTCGTAAACTGAAGCATGTATACCTATTTAAAACTGACCTAGCAAGTGTAATTCATGAACTACACGAATCTACACAACTAGGGTTCTGAATTTCATACAAGGAACTAAGTAACAATATAATAATCTGATTTGGATCATTCTAGCAGCTAAATCCCAGCAATTTCTAACATTCAAGAAAACCCTAGGTCTAGATACTATTAAGGGAATCAAGAATCTGACTGAATTTTAGGGACCTAATGGGTGAAAGGAACCCACTAGTGAAATCCCACATACCTGGTGACGAATTTCATGGAGAAATCTTTTGATTTTGGGGCTGGAACTGAAGAACCTTGTTGCGTTCTTGGACTAGGGCTGCTCGACTTTTTACTCTTGTTTTGCTCTAAGATCGATGATTGGTTGGTGAATGATTGACTAGGTTAGGTTCTAATTTAGTTTCTAGGATAAAACTGACCAAAACCACGTAGTTTAGTGGTTAAACGACGTAGTTTAGTGGTTAAATGCAGAGGGGAAAAGATCAAATGACCCCTGACTTAAAACCTGACGCAGCCGACCACGGCCCCTCTGACGGACCTTCAAAGGGACCACGGACCGTGAGGTTGGTCGTGGTCCTTGGTCCAATGGTTGCTGGTTCCTGGGACTCCCCTCTACGGTCCACTTCACGGATCGTGTGAAGGATCACGGACCGTGAAGGTCACCGTGGTCCTACATTTGGGCTAGGGGCCTGCTGGCATGGCTTCACGGGAGCCACCACGGCCCGTCATCAAGACCACGGCCCGTGAAGGGTCCTGTGGTCTGGTGACTGAGTTTGGTGGGGTTCTGCCTGGCATACACGAGCCTCCCCACGGCTCGTGGGGTGGTCCACGGCCCGTGAAGGGTCCCGTTGTCAACCTCTTCTGGGAGGACATGAGCCACGGGCAGGTCAATGGACGTTGGTTCCTTTCATGGTCCGTGAACCCTGTCGTGGTTCATAGATTCTGGTGATTTTCTGCTGCATTTTCTAAGTCTGGTTTCCAAGGTATTACAATATGTCCCCCTTGGAAACATTCATCCTCGAATGAAGCCTAAACTAGCTGAGAGAAAAAAAGCTGCAAATTCTACCACTAAGTACAAAAACTGATTTCTGACTGAACTGAGCTCCAAGAACATGCAAATACACTGAAAATGCAAGTATAACTGAAGGAACATGATACTAAGACTGAATTTACGCATGAGTAACTGAAAGACTGGAGAGGAACTATTACCTCAAGCTGGAATGGAATCGGAAGGAAAGAGATGAGGATACTTGGCCTTCATGGCTGCTTCTGCTTCCCAAGTAGCTCCCTCTACAGACTGACTCCTCCACAAAACCTTAACTGAAGCGACTTCTTTGTTTCTCAACTTTCGAACATGACGATCAAGAATTTCAACTAGCACCTCTTCATAAGTGAGACTATCCTTCACAGCCACACTTTCTAATGGCACTATAGATGCTGGATCACCCACACACTTCTTCAACAACTAAATGTGAAAGACTGCACCGCTGCTAGTTCTGCTGGCAACTCTAACTCATAAGCCACTTTACCAATCATTTTCATGATCTTCCCTTTATTGCCAAATCTCATCACCCCCTTCATAGGCGACACTTTCAGGAAAACCCAATCATCAATTGGAACTCCAAGTCCCTTCTCCTTACATCTGCATAGGACTTCTGACAACTCTGGGCTGTCTTAAGTCTATCCCTGATGAGCTGAACTTTTTCCATAGCATTAGGAACCGAATCAGGCCCTATCAAGGCTTCTTCACCTACTTCAAACCAACCAACTGGAGTTCTGCACCTATGCCTATACAATGCCTCATAAGGGGCCATCTGAATGCTGGAATGGTAGCTATTATTGTAGGCGAACTCTATAAGAGGAAGGTGATCATCCCAACTACCCTTGAAGTCGATCACACAAGCTCTCAAAATGTCCTCTAAGGTCTGAATGGTACGCTCTGCCTGACCATCCGTCTACGGATGAAATGTTGTACTAAGATTAACCTGAGTACCAAGACCTTTCTGAAATTACTTCCAAAAATGAGAGTTAAACTGAGGACCTCTATATGAGATGATAGACAAAGGAACCCCATGCAACCTGACTATCTCGTTAATGTAGATCTTGGCGAAGTCCTCCGCCAAATTTGTAGTCTTAACAGCCAAAAAGTGAGTAGACTTAGTAACTCTATCTACTATTACCCATATGGAATCATTCTTCCTGCGAGTACGAGGTAAACCTGTAATGAAGTCCATGTTCATCACTTCCCACTTCCAAGTAGGAATGTTAATCTCTTGAGTCATACCTCTTGGTTTTTGATGTTCTACCTTCACCTGCTGACAATTCGGGCATTAGCCATAAAATCTGCTATATCCCTCTTCATGCCATTCCACCAAAAGACTTCCCGCAGATCATGGTAAATCTTAGTGGCACCTGGATGAATAGAATACCTGAAGTTATAGGCTTCTGCAAGAATCTGCTGTCTCAACTCACCCACCTTAGGAATACATAAATGGCCTTGATAGCGAAGCACACCATCTCCCCCTTGGGAAAAAACCTCAACCCTCTACTGATGAACTGCACCCTTCAGTTGAAGAAATATAGGATCACTGTCTTGTTTTTCCTTAACCTCCGCTACTAATGAAGATTCTGACCCATTCTGAACTGTTACACCACCATCTGATATGCTCATAAGGCGAACTCCTAAGCGAGTAAGTAGGTGAACATCTTTCGCTAATTCCTTCCTTTCTTCCTCCACATGCGCTACACTACCCATAGATAGTCTACTAAGAGTATCAACTACTACATTGGCCTTACCAGGATGGTAAAGCACATTCATATCATAGTCCTTGAGGAATTCAAGCCATCTCCTCTGGCGAAGATTCAACTCTTTCTGGGTGAACACATATTGAATGCTCTTATGGTCTGTGAATACATCTACGTGAACACCATACAAGTAATGTCACCAAATATTAAGGGCAAATACCACTGCTGGAAGCTCGAGTTCATGAGTTGGATAGTTCATCTCATGCACCTTAAGTTGTCTAGAAGCATATGCTATAACCTTACCTCGCTGCATCAGCACACAACCTAGGCCGACTCTGGATGCATCACAATAGATAACATAACCGTCTGAACCCTCTGGTAAAGTCAATACAGGCGTTGTAGTCAACCTAGTTTTCAGTTCTGAGAAACTCTTCTCACACTCATCTGACCACTGAAACTTAACCTTTTTCTGAGTCAACTTAGTCAACGGAGAAGCTATGGATGAAAATCCTTCCACGAACTGTCTGTAATAACCAGCCAAACCCAAGAAGCTTCTGATATCTATAGGAGAAGTGGGTCTGGGCTATTTTTTCACTACTTCTATTTTCTGATAATCCACTCGGATCCATTCGCTAGATACTATATTCCCAAGAAAGGCAATAGATTGCAACCAAAACTCACATTTTCTAAACTTAGCAAACAACTGGCGATCTTTGATAGTTTGCAGGACAATCCTCAAATGAGTTGCATGTTCTTCCTTATTCCTAGAGTAAATGAGGATATCATCAATAAAGATGATAACAAACAAGTCCAAATACTGCTTGAACACTCTGTTCATCAAATCCATGAAAGTTACGGGAGCATTGGTTAGTTCAAATGACATAACTACAAAGTCATAATGACCATACCGAGTTGTGAAGGCTGTTTTCGGAATGTCACTCTCTGACTCTAAGCTGATGATAACCGGATCTGAGGTCTATCTTCAAAAAATGACTAGCACCCTGAAGTTGGTCAAACAAGTCATCAATCCTGGGGATAGGGTACTTATTCTTGATTGTGACTTTGTTCAACTGCCGATAGTCAATGCACATCCTGAGAGAACCATCTTTCTTTTCCACAAATAACACTGGTGCGCCCCATGGGGAAATACTGGTCTAATGAAGCCCTTATCTAGAAGGTCTTTCAACTGCTCTTTCAATTCCTTAAGCGACGTTGGAGCCATTCTATAAGGAGGAATATAAATAGGCTGGGTATTTGGAAGGAGATCAATTTCGAAGTCAATTTCCCTTTCAGGAGGAACTCTGGGAAGATCTTCTGGACACACTTCTGGGAACTCATTAACTACTAGAACTGACTCAAGAGTTGGGGTTTCGGAGCTTGAATCCTTAACCCGAACTAAATGATAGATATACCCCTTGGAAATCATCTTTCTAGCCTTAAGGTAAGAAATGAATCGACCCATAGGCGCTTTCATTCTAAGATTGGTTCGTCTGGAAACTGGAAACGAACGATCCTAGTTCTACAATCGACTGAGGCATAACAGGAATGTAACCAATCCATGCCTAGAATGATATCAAAGTCTACCATTTCTAACTCTACAAGATCTGCTGAGGTGACTTTCTGAGAGACTGTGACAGGGCAATTTATGTATACCCGTCTAGCTATAACTGGGTCACCAACTGGGGTAGAGATTGAGAAGGGTTCTGAGAGGGTTTTTGGACTAATATCAAAGTTGACTGCTATATAAGGAGTTACAAAGGAAAGAGTAGCCCCTGGATCTAACAAAGCATAAACATCTAATTTAAAGACTCGTAACGTACCAGTGACCACATCAGGAGAATCTTCCTGATCTTGATGAGCCTGAAGAGCATACAACCTCTTTTGGCGCTGACTGTCACCCGTACCAGATGAGTTACCGTGCTGAGTTGGGCGACCTGCTGGTGCTGCTGAAATTGTAGACTGAGCCCTACCATTGTTACCTCCTTGACCCTGTTTAGAAGAAGGGAAATCCCTCAACCTGTGACCAGTCTGACCACACCCAAAACATCCTTCCTTTCCTGCAAGACACTCGCACGGATGGTTCTTACCACATTTTGGACAAGTTGGGTAGGTCCTAGTACCTGAAACACTCCCCTGAGACTTAGAGCCTGATGCCCTACCATTCTGATCATGTCGAAACCTAGATGATGGAGCACTAGCTGATGAAGGTGCTGGGGTTGAAGATTTCCGCTGAAACTGTGAGCGATTTCCACAACCCGATTTCTGCTGAGGGTAATCATAGTTACCTGTCCTAGCCTTTTTGTTGTCCTTGGCCTGTTCTCTAAGCTTGTCTCCTTCAACCTGCTGAGCATAAGTCATGAGCCTAGAGATATTCATGTCATCCAACAACATAGCATTATTTCACTCTGTCTTCACTAAGTCAGACACACCATACAGAAACTTAGACATCTGTGCCTTCGAATCAGCGACCATATATGGAGCATACCTGGAGAGTTGGGTGAACTTGAGTCCGTACTCTTGGACTGACATTGTACCTTGCCTCAAATTCATGAATTCCTGAGCCTTAGCCTCCCTCAACTCTCTCAGAAAGAATTTGTCCAGAAAAGCTCCAGTAAAGCATTCCCAAGTCACAGGAGCTGCATCAGTTCCCCTGTTTTCCTTCAATTGAGTAAACCATATGTTAGCTACATCCCTGAGCTGGTAGGATGCCAACTATACCCTATCATTTCCAGTCACTTGCATCACTCAAAAGATTTTCTTGACCTCATCAATGAAGTTCTGGGGATCTTCTCCAACATGCGACCCTAGAAACTCAGGGGGATTCATCCTAACAAAATCACGGACCCTAACCGCCACTGATCCACCACTAGCATTTGCATGAACTGGAACCTGCTGATTGTTCTAGTTAGTCACACGCTGAGCCAACAGTTGAATAGAGTTGCAAAACTCTGCATTCGAAACTTCCTGATCTGGGACTGGAGGAGCTGCGTTAGCATTGTAGGCATTCGCATTCCTTGCATAAGCTCTACGAGGAGGCATGATCTGAAATGCATAACGACGAGTTAGAAGGTAGATCATACCCACGCATGATAAGGATAGCAAGAAAGTGAAGTTTTCCTAAAACACTTCGTAGCCTCCCTCTCATTAGATGTGCTGCACTTCACACCCATGAAAAGGACTCTACTTAGTGCGGCTTTTTAGACATCCTAAGACTCTTAAATCTAATGCTCTGATACCAAGTTTGTCACACCCCGAAGCTACCCCCAGGACATAAACACGGGACCTAGGATCACTAGTGATCCCAAGCTAACCCTGTTGGCATATCATAAACATACTTAAAGATTTTCAACATAAAAGTCATACTGTGCGCAAGCTAGAAACATATAAAAAAAATGAAAAGATGGGGAATACCAATTCTAAGTCTGAATATAAAGAACTATCAGTTTAATAACAACTAAAAGATCAAACTCAAAAACTAAAGTTGAATCTAGTACAATGTCTGAAATAGGCCTCTAACTGACTAGTGTTGAGACATGTCCCCAGCTAACTCTAGCAAAACTGAAACTAAAAGACTGAAAATGAAAAGATAACATGTTACTAGTCCTCAAAAAATGAGGACTCACCACTGATGCTGCTGAACTGGAGATCGGGAACCGATTTATGCGTGGTCTGAATGCTGATGACCTGAACCTACATCACGAGAAGATGTAGTGCAGAGTATGCGTCAATAATTGAAAGGTACTGAGCATGCAGGATAGAATAAAGCTGAATAAAGCATATAACTGAACAAAGTGATAAAGCAATGATATAATCTGAACATGACATAAATATTGAGTACTGAACTAACTGAATGCAATGACCAAGTACATGATATACTGAGACTGAACACTGAACTGTAATTGATAACCTGGTCATTACACTAGAATCTGACAGTGGGAGCTACTAATAACCGACATAAAACCACATGTCACGACCCAGGGGTACCCCTTAGATGTAACACAGCATACTTGACCCGAAGGTGTTTCATACAAGACCTTAGCATATCATAAACATAAGTAATAGAAATGATGCGGAATAAAAAAAATTCTTTACAATTGAAGTCTTTCATAAAACCAAAATAGAAGTCTAGACATTGTCTCCAAAAGCCATCTAATACAATCGAGAATCAAATAGGGTCACAGCCTTTACAACATAGTCTCAAAATAGAACATAAGAAAGAAACTAGAAATGAAGAATTCTTGTCCTCGAACCATGAGGACTCACCAAAAGAAAGGAGAGAATCAATCCAAGCTTGATCGAGAAGGAAGCACACCTCAACAACCGGGACCTACACTTATAGAAAAATATAGAAAATATGGGTTAGTACAAAAATGCACTAAATATGATAGCCAGGCATTAAATCATTGAAAACATGCTAAAAATGGACATTTTAGTTGAAGACATGCTTTTCATCAAGTTTAAGAGTCATCATGCACATTAGTGTGGCTATATAAGTCAAACCATTACATAAGTAACCCTAAGCTATACTTGTGCAATGCATAGATAAGATCCCATAATCCTATCTAATACTAAGTACCACTTTTAGGTCACCATCATCATACATGTTATGCTTGGGCCTCATCATAGCCAATACTCATAGATAAGGAAACATTCATATTCATTAACTCATCTCAAATAAAGTCACTCATAGCAAAAATCCATATAAAGTATACATAATTCATAAATCATTATAGTACAAGGGGACCATACAACAACCACTCTCAAAATCCACTTGTGCAATGCATGAATGAAGTTCCATACCCCCAGTCACACTAAGTAGAGCCTCTTGAGGAGCCATAAGTAATAGATCATGTTTCATGTTCTTGTTCTTGTTTATGGAGGGAATATAACCTTAACCGACATAGACCATGTGAGCTACATGGAATCCGGTGTCATGTCCCACACCGAAAAGAGAGGTCCTACTTGCCTAAGGTAGAACTAAGTGTATAGTTTTTATGTGGATCCACTAGCTAAAGACCTATGTGGGCACATAGTTACGGGATAGGGAGATTGATATTAGAAACCCAGCCTTTTTCATTGAAGGGAGAGCTTCCATCTCATGAGATTACTTTAGATGACCCGACCTTTTGAATTGACGGGAGGGCCTCTACCTCATATTCCATATCCACTCGGTGCTAAGCATTATTTCCCAAAATTACATGTTTAGTCTTGAATTGAATTTACATGCATGAAGAAGTATCTTACCCTTCATCCAACACAACTCATAAAATAGCTCATAGATTCAATAGGTGAGAATGGACTTTCAACCTTAGAATCATCATTAATACGTGAGGAAACCTTTCACATCATGTGCATAGTGTGTTCATGAGAATAGCCTTTCAATCAACACAACAAGACTATCATAGTCATAGATACTTCATGCATAATAATGTGTAAGGGTATAGGGGAGAATTATCTTTCTATCTATACCACCATTACACCATAGTCTCAGAAACTTCACTCTCAAAGTAAATCATTGAAGCACATGCATAATTCTCATATTCATGTAATATTCTCATAATTCACCCTTCAAAAATCAAGAATCACATTCAACCCAACATTTAGTATTCTACGATATGGGTAATAACATAACTCAATTAATTCAATCCATCCAAATAAAACCCATTTACATGTTTCTATAATCAATCAACCCACTTTATAAGATCACAATTTAGCAATATAGGGGATTCATGGGTTCTTGGGGGAATTTCACCATAATTCATCATTAAATCATCAATTCAATCATAATCCAACATAATTCAACCATGGAAAACGTTTTTGAAAGGAACCCATGACATTGGAATAAAATCTTAACTTTTGGGGAAGTTGTAAGATTTGAAATCTAATTTTGAAGGGACTCTATGGGGAAATCTACCCATAGATGAATAGCTACCATACCTTGATGATGGATATTCAAAGAATTTGAGGAAAAACCCTTGATTTCTTCAATCCCAAGCTTCAATTTTGCTATTCTTCTTCTTTGGGTTTTAGAGAGAGAAATATTGTGAGGAAGATGAACTTGTGATAATTTGGTTGTTTTTTAAAATGATTTAGTTTGGGTGTATTTTAAATTAAAATACCTTATATAGTTATTTAAAAATAATATAAAATAAATCCATTTTAATTTGGACTAAAAATTTGTAATACCCAAAATACCCTTCCCCCTATGTGGACTGCCCACATGCCTAAGGCAAAGTCCACGAGGCCCTCCACGGGCAGTGGACCCTTCCACATGTCGTGGACCCTCACGTGGACTTGTGTCTTTGGCTTTTGGAGCTAAGGCATGGTCCACGAGGGCTCTTCACGGACAGTGGAAGCTTTCACGTGTTGTGGTCCCTCACGTGGACTCGCCTTTTGCCCACGCGGCTATGGCAAAGTTCACGAGAGGCCTTCCATGGGCAGTGGAGCCTTCCACGCTCCGTGAACCCTCACATGGACAGTATACTTAGCCAGAATTTTGGGGGCTAATTTAGGGTCCTCCTCAAGGACCCTTGGTTGGTCCTTGGGGGGTCGTACCTTGACGTTTAGCCATATTTATTCTAAGTACGGGGAGCCATTTTACAACCCTGAACCACACATCAAACTCTAAAACTCATACGTAAGGCTCTCGTTTCACCTACTAATTTTCAGAGTGTTACATTATCTCCCCCTTGAGAGCATTCATCCTCGAATGACGATCTAGACACCTTACGATATTAAAGACTCAAGACTAGCAGCCCATCATGCATGCAAAACTAACACAATGCACAATTCAAAGGAGGGAACTTCAACTCCATCTCAATCATAATCAATGCATCATAAGGAAGTAGGAACTACATCTATCAACCCAATATGCATGAAACTCAACATTTCTCATGTTCATAGGAGGAACTACCTTCTCCAACAAAAGCATGCTCAACACAACATTATGGAGCCAATATGCCATCTCATCAACAATAAATTATGTTCATCTATTCATCTCATGAAGTCAAATATGCAACATCATACTATCATGCACAACAACATGAGAGACCACATAAATCATTAAAACTTATTTATCACTAACATGAATTTTCTCAAGAACATGCATAATCATAAGGAAATCATAGGAAACACATATACCACACATGACTCCCAAAACTAGAACTCAAGAGGAACTACTTACCTCAAGCTTGAATAAGAGTAGAAGGAAAAAGATGAGGATAGCGGGACTTCATATTGGCCTCGGCCTCGGCCTCCCATGTAGCACCCTTAACTAAATGATTCCTCCATAGAACCTTCACGGAAGCTATTTCCTTGTTTCTCAATCTTGTAACTTGCCGATCTAAGATTTCCACCAGAATCTCTTCATATGAAAGGTTATCATCAACCCCCAACCCTTCTAAGGAAATGATGGATACCGGGTCACCAATACCCTTCTTGAGCATAGAAACATGAAATATCAGGTGAACCAGAGCCAACTTATTTGGCAAGTCCAATTCATAGGCAACTTTCCCAATACGCTTCAAAATTTGATATGGGCTCATATACCGGGCACTAAGTTTCCCCTTCTTGCCAAACCTCATCACACCTTTCATAGGTGATTTTTAAATAGACCTAATCGTTAACTTCGAATTCTAGATCCCTTCTTCTAACAGCGGCATAGGACTTTTTCCGACTTTAGGCCGTCTTCAACTTCTCTCTAATGAGTCAGACTTTTTCAATGGCCTCATAGACTAGTTCGGGACCAATTAAAGATATTTCACCTACTTCAAACAAACCAACTGGAGATCTACATCTCCTACCATACAAGGCTTCAAAAGGAGACATGGCAATGCTTGATTGGTAACTATTGTTGTAGGCAAACTCTATTAACTGTATATGGTCATCCCAATTACCCTTGAAGTCTATAACACATGACCTCAACATATCTTCTAAGGTTTGGATGGTAAGTTCCGCTTGCCCATCGGTTTGGGGATGAAAAGTCGTGCTAAGCTTGACCTTTGTACCAACCCCTTTTTAGAACGACTTTCAAAAGTGTGAAGTAAATTTAGTACCCCGATCCAAAATAATCGACAAAGAAACCCCATGTAACTTCAATATCTCCTTGATATATAATTTGGCATAGTCCTCCGCCGTAAAAGAAACCTTGATGGGAATGAAGTGGGCTGATTTTGTCATTCGATCTATGATGACCCAAATAGAATCATGTTGCCTTCGGGTACGAGGCAATCCCACAACAAAATCTATATTCACATCCTCCCACTTCCAAGTGGGGATATCTATATCTTGGTACAAGCCTCTAGGTCTTTGGTGTTTGGCTTTAACTTGTTGGAAATTCAGACAATTGGCCACAAAACCCTCTATATCCTTTTTCATACCATTCCACCAATAAACTTCTCGTAAATCACGGTACATCTTGGTGGCTCCCGGATGAATAGAATATCTAGTAACATGAGCCTCTTCTAGAATTTTCTATCTCAAGCCATCAACATCCGGAACACACAATCGA
This sequence comes from Solanum etuberosum, assembly GCA_029582245.1. Taxonomy (NCBI): domain Eukaryota; kingdom Viridiplantae; phylum Streptophyta; class Magnoliopsida; order Solanales; family Solanaceae; genus Solanum; species Solanum etuberosum. Next base: position 101,364 of record JAJONR010000366.1, read on the forward strand.
GCTTGGTATTTAAGCACCCCATCTGCCCCTTGGGAGAAGCCTCAACGGACTTCCGGAGTACCAACTCTTTCAACTCAACGAATATGGGATCAAGGTCTTGCTTTGCCTTAACATCCATCACAAAGGACGATTCGGAACCATTGTGGACCGTGACACCACCCTTGGTGGAATCCGCTAGATGAACACCTAGCCGGGCCAACCTATGCACATCACGAATCAATTCTTTCTTTTCATCCTCTATATGAGCCATACTACCCATGGACAACCTACTAAGAGCATCCGCTACCACATTAGCTTTGTTGGGGTGGTAAAGGAAACTCATGTCATAGTCCTTCAATAACTCTAACCACCTTCTTTGTCGGAGGTTCAAATCTTTTTGGCTAAAAACATATTGAAGACTCTTGTGGTCGATGAAAACATCCACATGTACCCCATATAGATAGTGCCTCCATATTTTCAAGGCAAAAACCACCGCCGCTAATTTTAAAATCATGGGTCGGGTAGTTCTTTTCATGCACTTTTAGTTGCCTTGAAGCGTAGGCAATCACCTTGCCGTTTTGCATAAGTACGCATCCCAACCCCACTCTAGAGGCGTCACAATATACAACAAAGCCATCTGTACCCTCCGATAAGGTCAACACCGGAGTGGAGGTAAGTCTATCCTTCAATTCTTGAAAACTTTTCTCACAATTTTTTGACCACACAAACTTAGCCTTCTTTTGAGTCAAGGTCGTTAAGGGAGAAGCAATGGAGAAAAACCCCTCCAAAAACCTTCTATAATAACCGGCCAAACCTAAAAAGTTTCTTATGTCGGAAGGAGTAAGAGGTCTAGACCAACTCTTGACCGCATCCGTTTTCTTAGGATCTACCTCAATACCCTTGCTTGACACAATGTGACCAAGAAATGCTACGGACCTTAACCAAAACTCGCATTTGCTAAACATTGCAAAAAGTTGATGGTCCTTTAAGACTTGCAATACTATCTTCAAATGGTCCGTATGCTCATTTTCACTCCTTGAATATATCAAAATGTCATCAATTAATACTATCACAAACATGTCAAGATATTGTCAGAATACCCTATTCATAAGGTCCATGAAGGCCGCCAGGGCAATAGTCAACCCGAACGACATGACTAAGAACTCATAGTGACCATATCTTATTCGGAAAGCCGTCTTGGAAATATCAACCCCTCTCACCCTCAATTGGTGATAACCCGAACGAAGATCAATCTTGGAGAAATAACTAGCCCCTTGAAGTTTGTCAAACAAGTCATCAATCCTTGGAAGAGGATACTTGTTCTTAATGGTCACTTTATTCAATTGATGATAATCAATGCACATTCTAAGAAACCCATCCTTCTTTCTAACAAACAATACCGGAGCACCCCAAGGAGAGATGCTTGGTTGAATAAAACCCTTATCTAGCAAATCCTTTAGTTTCTTTTCCAAATATTTCAACTCCGCCGGAGCCATTCTATAAGGAGGAATAGAGATAGGTTGCGTATCTGGCATAAGGTCAATACCAAAATCTATTTCCTGCTCGGGAGGAATACCGGGCAAATCATCGGGAAAAACTTCTAGAAACTCATTCACTACCGGGACTCTAGAGGAGGGGTTTCAGATTCAACATCCTTCACCCTAACAAGATGTTAACTACATCCTTTGGAGATCATCTTTATAGCTTTAAGACAAGAAACAAATTGACCTCTAGGCATAGAATGTCCCCCCTTCCACTCTAAAATAGGTTAATTCGGAAATTGAAATTTAACCACCCGAGTTCTACAATCCATAGAAGCATAACATGCATGCAACCAATCCATACCAAGAATCACATCAAAATCTAACATGTCAAGTTCTATGAAGTCAACAAGAGTAACTCTATGGGACAAGGAAATGGGACATCTTCTATACACCCTCTTAGCCACCACAGAATCACCAAGCGGGGTAGAAACCGAAAAAGGTTCTGATAATTCTTCCGGGGGAACATCAAACCTCATAGCCACATAAGGCGTCGCAAAAGACAAAGTAGCACCGGGATCCAATAAAGCATATACATCAATAAAGAAAACTTTCAACATGCCGGTCACCACATCCGGGGAGCTCTCTTGGTCACCTCTGGTTTGGAGAGCATAGAAGCGGTTCTTCTTAGGAGCATCAGAATTTGAACCAATAGGAGGAGCTTGCTTATCTTCTCTCCCCTTGGCTGCAAGTGTTGGGAAATTCTTCAACTGATGACCACTCTTACCACAACCATAGAAAACACCCATGTCGGCAAGGCATTTACCATCATGTTTCTTACCGCACTTAGCACAAGTAGGCCTCACCATAGAAGATCCACCACTATTGCCTACTTGAGGCTTAGGGTTAGACACCCTATCTTTGTTGACCCTTGGAGCACTAAAGGATCCTTGGTTGGAGAACCTTTTCTTGAACCTTGGTCTCCCTTGACCCTCGGACTTACCCTTGGAAAAATTCCCATCATCGGTCCTTGCTCTCTTCACTTCCCTATTCACTTGCTTGAGCTTTTGTTCCTCAATTTGTTCGGCATGGACCATGAGACGTGAAATATTCATACTTGGAATAACCATTGCCGAATGACATTCATTGACCACCAAGTCGGACACTCCCATCACAAATTTATTCATCTTGGCCCTCGAGTCCGACACTAAGGTTGGGGAATACTTAGATAGTTGGGTGAAATTTAGAGCATATTCCTTCACACTCATACCCTCCTGTCGAAGATTTATGAACTCTTGCATTTTTCGTTCCCTTAACTCTAGGGGAAAGAATCTATCAAGAAAGACCGACTTAAACAATTCCCAATCTATCGGGCCCGCTCCTACGGGTCTCTCACCCTTCCATTGATCATACCATACTTGAGCCACATCCTTCAATTGGTAGGCGGCTAACTCCACTTTCTCTTATGGAGACACTCCCATAGCATCAAGCACTTTATAAATCTCATCAATAAACCCTTGTGGATCCTCCTCCACTTTGGAACCAAGAAACACAGGGGGATTCATTCTTGTAAAATCCCTCAATCTAGAAGCCACAGAATTAGGATTCACATGAGTCCTAGTATCCCTATTGACTTGGGCCGTCACGGCTTGGGTAAATATTTGGAGAGCCGACCTTATTTCTACATTTGTCATAACCGCCGGATCCATCGGAGCTTGAGGAACTTGAGGATCTTGAGGAACTCCTTGATCCACATTCTCGTATTCCACCCTTCTAGCGTTAGCCCTTCATGTATTAATATCTTGAAGATACACAAGAGAAGGGTTAGGAAAAGGACTTTATAGAGTAAAAACTCTAAGGCACGATTAAAGAGTAATGAAAGAAGTGAAATTTCCTAAACATCTTATAGCCTCTAATTCATAAATATGGTGCGCTTCACACTCATAAACAAGAGTCTACTAGACGTGGCTTATGAGACATCATCCTAGAATCATTCTAAACCTTGTGCTCTGATAACCAAGTTAGTCACGACCCAGGGGTACCCCCTAGATGTAACACGGCGTACTTGACCTCGAAGGGGTCTCATCCAAGCCCTTAGCATATCATAAACATAACTAATAGAAATGATGCGGAATAAAAAAAATCTTTACAATTGAAGTCTTTCATAAAACCAAAATAGAAGTCTAGACATTGTCTCCAAAAGCCATCTAATACAATCGAGAATCAAATAGGGTCACAGCCCTTACAACATAATCTCAAAATAGAACATAAGGAAGAGACTAGAAATGAACAACTCTCATCCTCGAACCATGAGGACTCACCAAAAGTAAGGAGAGAATCAATCCAAGCTTGATCGAGAAGGAAGCACACCTCAACAACCGGGACCTACACTTATAGAAAAATGTAGAAAATATGGGTTAGTACAAAAATACACTAAGTATGATAGCCATGCATAAAATCATTAAAATTGTGCTAAAACGGACATTTTAATTGAAGACATGTTATTCATCAAGTTTAAGAGTCATCATGCACATTAGTGTGGATATATAAGTCAAACCATTATATAAGTAACCCTAAGCTATACTTGTGCAATGCATAGATAAGATCCCATAATCCTATCTAATACTAAGTACCACTTTTAGGTCACCATCATCATACATGTCATGCTTGGGTCTCATCATAGCCAATACTCATAGATTAGGAAACATTCATATTTTCATTAACTCATGTCAAGGAAAGTCACTCATAGCAACACTCCATATAAAGTATACATAATTCATAAATCATTATAGTATAAGGGGACCATACCACAACCACTCTCAAAACCCACTTGTGCAATGCATGAATGAAGTCCCATACCCCCACTCACACTAAGTAGAGCCTCTTGAGGAGCCATAAGTAATACTTCATGTTTCATGTTCTTGTTCTTGTTCATGGAGGGAATATAGCCTTAACCGACATATACCATGTGAGCTACATGGAATCCGGTGTCATGTTCCACACTGAAAAGAGAGGTCCTACTTGCCTAAGGTAGAACTAAGTGTATTAGCTTTTAGGTGGATCCACTAGCTAAAGACATATGTGGGCACATAGTTACGGGATAGGGAGATTGTTACTAGAAACCCAACCTTTTTCATTGACGGAAGAGCTTCCATCTTATGAGATTACTTTAGATGACCCGGCCTTTTGAATTTACGGGAGGGCCTCTACCTCATATTCCGTATCCACCCGGTGCTAAGCATTATTTCCCAAAATTACATGTTTAGTCTTGAATTGAATTTACATGCATGAAGAAGTATCTTACCCTTCATCCAACACAACTCATAATATAGCTCATAGATTCAATAGGTGAGAATGGACTTTCAACCTTAGAATCATCATTAATACGTGAGGAAAACTTTCACATCATGTGCATAGTGTGTTCATGAGAATAGTCTTTCAATCAACACAACAAGACTATCACAGTCATAGATACTTCATGCATAATCATGTGTAAGGGTATATGGGAGAATGAATTTTTCATCAATACCACCATTACCCCATAGTCTTAGAAACTTCACTCTCAAAGTAAATCATTGAAGCACATGCAGAATTCTCATATTCATGTAATTTTCTCATAATTCACCCTTCAAAAATCATGAATCACATTCAATCCAACATTTAGAATTCTACATTAGATATGGGTAATAACATAACTCAATTAATTCAATCAATCCAAATAAAACCCATTTACATGCTTCTATAATCAATCAACACACTCTATAAGATCACAATTTAGAAATATAGGGGATTCATGGGTTCTTGGGGGAATTTCACCAAATTCATCATTAAATCATCAATTCAATCATAACCCAACATAATTCAACCATTGAAAACATTTTTGAAAGGAACCCATGACATTGGAATAAAACTCTAACTTTTGGGGAAGTTGTAAGATTTGAAATCTAATTTTGAAGGGACGCTATGGGGAAATCTACCCATAGATGAAGAGATGCCATACTTTGATGATTGATCTTCAAAGAATTTGAGGAAAAACCCTTGATTTCTTCAAGCCCAAGCTTCAATTTTGCTCTTCTTCTTCTTTGGGTTTTAGAGAGAGAAATATTGTGAGGAATATGAACTTGTGATTTTGATTTGGGTGTTTTTGAAAATGATTTAGTTTGGGTGTATTTTAACTTAAAATATCTTACATAGTTATTTAAAAATAAGATAAAATAAACCCATTTTAATTTGGACTAAAAATTGGAAATACCCAAAATACCATTCCCCCTACGTGGACTGCCCACACGCCTAAGGCAAAGTCCACGAGGGCCTCCACGGGCAGTGGACCCTTCCACGTGCAGTGGACCCTCACGTGGACTTGTGCCTTTGGCTTTTGGAGCTAAGGCATGGTCCACGAGGGCTCTTCATGGATAGTGGAAGCTTCCACGTGCCGTGGTCCCTCACGTGGACTCACCTTTTGCCCACGTGGCTAAGGTAATCTTCACAAGGGGTCTTCACGGGTAGTGGAGTTATCCACGCCTCGTGAAACCTCACGTGGACTTGCCTTCTTGCCCATGCGGCTAAGGAAAAGTTCACGAGAGGCCTTCCATGGGCAGTGGAGCCTTCCACGCTCCGTGAAGCCTTACGTGGACAATATACTTAGCCAGATTTTTGGGGGATAATTTAGGGTCATCCTCAAGGACCCTTGATTGGTCCTTGGGGGTTGTACCTTGACGTTTAGCCCCTAAAATCTTTATTCTAAGTACGGGGAGCCATTTTACAACTCTAAACCACACATCAAACTCTAAAACTCATACGTAAGGCTCTAGTTTCACCTACTAATTTTTCGGGTGTTACACCACATGAGTTAAATGTGGAGTCCGATGTATAAGCCCCAACGAGAGGACCCAATATACCCTACCAGAGGTATAGAGGCATGACTGGCGTGATCACTAAAATGTAATGCCCATGGAGGGGACTTATAAGCCTATGGGGGCACGTAGTTCTGGAACTATTCGGGTACGCTGAACCCTAGTCCACTCGGTCTAAGCCTACTCCCACCTGGAATGTATATAAACAATATTATGGCTGAAATGCTGAAGTATGGATAGCTCACTTGCTGATATGCAAACTCTGAGAATGCAACAATTATAACTGATAATGTGACATTCGTAAACTGAAGCATGTATACATGTTTAACCTGACTTAGCAAGTGTAATTCATAAACTACATGAATCTACACAACTAGGGTTCTGAATTTCATGCAAGGAACTAAGCAACAATATAATAATCTGATCTGGAACATTCTAGCAGCTAAAACCCAACGATTTCTAACATTCAAGAAAACCTTAGGTCTAGATACTATTAAGGGAATCAAGAATCTGACTGAATTCTAGGGACCTAATGGGTGAAAGGAACCCACTAATGAAATCCCACATACCTGGTGAGGAATTTCACGGAGAAATTTTTTTGATTTCACGGCTGGAACTGAAGAACCTTGCTGCGTTCTTGGACTAGGGCTGCTTGATTTTTTCTTCTTTTTTTGCTCTAAGATCGATGATTTTTTGGTGAATGATTGACTAGGTTAGGTTCTAATTTAGTTTCTAGGATAAAACTGACCAAAACCGCATAGTTTAGGGGTTAAAAGACGTAGTTTAAGGGTCCAACGCATGGGGGAAAAGACAAAATGATCCCTGACTTAAAACCTGACGCAGCCGACCACGGCCACTCTGACGGACCATCAAAGGGACCACGGACCATGAGGCTGGTCGTGGTCCTTGGTCCAGTGGTTGCTGGTTACTGGAACTCCCCTCTACGGTCCAATTCACGGACCGTGTGAAGGATCACGGACCATGAAGGTCACCGTGGTCCTTCATTTGGGCTAGGGGTCTGCTGGCATGGCTTCACGGGAGCCACCACGGCCCGTCATCAAGACCACGGCCCGTGAAGGGTCCCGAGGTCTGGTGACTTAGTTTGGTGGGGTTCTGCCTGGCATACATGAGCCTCCCCACGGCTCGTGGGGTGGTCCACAGCCCGTGAAGGGTCCCTGGTCCACCTCTTCTGGGAGGGCATGAGCCACGGGCAGGCCAACAAACTGTGGTTCCTTTCACGGTCCGTGAACCCTATCGTGGTTCACAAATTCTGGTGTTTTTCTGCTACATTTTCTAAGTCTGGTTTCCAAGGTGTTACAACTGCAACCTCATGATTATTTTCCATTTTCAGCATCCCTAAATTACCTAGAGTATAAGAAGAAAATAATTCCTTCTTTGGATTGACATGAGAAGTAGAATCAGAATCCAAAAATCGGCTAGACTCATCACGAACAAGATTAATGACATTTTCATCACAAGAAACAAGAAGATCAGTAACAACATCAACACGATTTTCATTATCACCATCCTTCTTTTGTTGTTTCATATCTCTCTTGTATCTATAGCAATATATCTTGATATGCTCATTCTTGTGGCAATAGTCACATGTAACATTCTTGAATTTAGACTTTGACTTGCCTCTACTTTTATCTCTTTTTCACTCTAACCTCTGAACTTGCTTCTCTCCCTGTCTTTAGTAACCAAAACATCGGAGTGTGAAAACGAAAAAGACGAGCCTAGAGATCTTCTTCTCATCTCTTCATTTAAAATACAGTCCCCTTAGAAGGTTTTGGAGTTAAGGAGAATCTTTATTATGAGGAAGTTCCAGTTGAGATTTTAGACCGGCAAGTTAAGAAGTTGAGAAATAAAGAAGTTGCTTCCATGAAAGTTCTTTGGAGGAATTAGTTAGTTGAGGGTGCTACTTGGGAGGCCGAGGCCGATATGATGTCCCGTTGTCCTCATCTTTTTCCCTCTTACCAGGATATATATTATATCAAGATTTCTTTTTTGAGTCCACTAAAAGCCCATTTATGGCACGTTTAACCCGTTGAAGGACTTGACTCTTGTGGGATGGGATGTGCTCAGCCGCCTCCAACTCTTTCTATGGGTCAGACAACTTCCTTAAGTCAGCAGACATCATATTAATCTCTCTACTGCTCCCGCAAACGGTGATGTCTCAATTTCCATTGGTTGGTCTTCTATCCGAAACAAACTTTTGTACAAGTAATCTTAAATAAGATTCCTGAAATTTACATAATTATTTGTAGAGTGAGTCCATTTCTCGTGCCATTTACAAACACCACTCTTAGCATATTCCATAGTTACAACACCACTGGAAGTAAAATTAGTTAGTGAATCTCGAATTCGAGTTTCAAAAGAGTTTGATACTGTATTAAGAAGCCAAAGTCCTTGCATCCCTTCATCGAACTTTACATTCATTCGGACAACTGGTCAAAAACACCCTGAAAATTATTAATATGATCAGAAATACGAGTGACCTCTTTATACCTGATGTTCACCAATTGTTTCAATAGAAACAACTTATTGTTGCTAGTCTTCGAAGCATAAAGTGTCTCTAGCTTGTCCCACCAACTTCTGGTATATGTCTCAATCACAATCTGATTTCTAACATTATCTTCGACCCATTATCTAATATAGTCACAAACCTGCAAGTGCTCAAATTTCCATACCACATATGTCATCGACTAATGTTTATTAGAAGCAAACACAGGTAAATGCATCTTCTTGATGAATAGAAGATCTTTCATTTTGTCTTTACAAGTATGATAATTAATATCATTCAAACACACCATCTTACTCATATTTGACTCCATCATTCAAATAGACAATCAACAACAACCTTATGCTCTCATACCACTTTGTTGGGAAAGGCAAGCACAAAAAAATGTGCATGACAGGGCAATAGCGGAAGAAATCCAATCTAAACTTTCCATTCTTTTTTAACCAAGAGAAGGCAAACTAATGTAAGAACAAATATTGTTTGGGAAGCAAACAAATCAACCAAAGAAACAAGACAAAGTAAAATCAACGCATGAGACACCAAATTTAACGTAAAAAAACTCTTCGAGGTGAAGAGTAAAAATCACGAGACCAAAGCTCCACTATAATAAAAAATATTACAAAAGTGTTCTCTAAAATGGCCACCAATAAAGTGTCAAACAATGAGCAACACAACTACAAGATAACACCAAAACTAGATAAATAAAAGGAGTAAAATCACCAAAAATAGCTATTGTTCACGGGCTAAAATCTGAAGCTACAGGACTCCAAATCCTCCTCTCTCAGTTCTCAATCAAAGATTAAGTTGAAAGGAACAAGTTGTCCAAAAATCAGCTCAATTGGACAAGGAACGAAGCAGAAATCACGATCTGAAACTAGCTGCGAGGGATTGTGCTAAAATTTGCACTCTCTCACTTTTCTCTCTATATGGTTGTTGATCAATCTCTTGTGAAACTTGAAAATAAGACCTAAAAGAAAGTCTTACAAATGCACCATAATATTAGGCTTATGGCGTTTTATTTATCCACATATGAAGGGAAAAAGACTCAAAACCCAACAATGGGATGGGGCGGGGCAAACCCACAAAGATTTTATCTTGTCCAGCATATCATAATTTTTTATTTTTGCCTCGCCCTGCTCTGCCCCGCATATTTTACTATTTTTTTAATATATATGTGTATATAATTCATTAACTGAACTAAGCTTTAACTCCTCTTCCATCTTTGTCTTTTGTTTTATACATAGATTTGATTAATTGTGTATTAGTTATACAAGAGTCATTAAAGTTTGTAGAACTAGGGAGGAGTGAAATTAAAGAAGGTAAAGAGAAAAAATCGGAAATATTATAAGAATGAATTTAGGATTTAACTTTGACTAATGTCCAAATAATTTAACGGCTCAGAGAGAAGGGAAGAAAAGTCTGTATATGATATTTGACTTGCTTTTATTTTAGAATAAATAATATATAGTTTATAAAACGAGGATGAGTGTTGCTGTGACAATGTGGGAAGGGTCACGAGTAGTGCCCAGAAATATGACATACCATGAGTACTGGAAATAAGAGACTTGTATCTATTTGGTTGTAGGAATGTTATTCATCCAGTTGAAGGTATTGCATAATTGAGTTAAGTACGTTTTGGTGTTTCAGATTTTATAGCACTAGACGAAATTAAGATTTTGAATATTGAAGAGCTATTTGCCGAAGAATCCTACCAACCCTCCATCGAATATTCATTCGTCTTTGTTTTGTTTGATTGCTATTTTGGCAAACAGATTGGGGAAAATGATGGGTTGATTTTGCATTGAGGAGCCTGCCTCTGTGGAGTTGCGAAAGAGAACAATGGGAGTTTTTTTCTCCCATTATGGCATACCAAGGGGGCAAAAATGAAGATGTTGACGACTCCACAAGTCAGCGCCAAATGTGGCAGAATCACTAGGCTTCCACAGGCATCTCCCCATAAATCCCAAACTTCAAAATTAATTTAAGGGACACATGGGTACTGAGATTAGCTTACCAGCTCGGGAACAAATTATATCATGCACTGGAGAAGCCTGTTATTGACTTTCTCCGCCTTTAACAAAGACAAAGACACCAACAACCTAGCATCAAAATGCATCTAATTCTAACAAAACTCATAACAAGTACCAGAACAGGCAAGAAAATCACTTCCCTTTTGCTGACATGTTATCACAAAACAAAAAAACTATAAAATGTCATGCCTACAATAACTATCAATTAAGAAGACTGTATGAGGGCAAATCCTCCAACCCTTTTATGTTTTCTTGCAAAAGCTCCCTTTCAATTTGTCGACGAGTGGACTTCATAACTGTCTGCATGAAACGTAACAGATCTAACATCAGAAATGTAGGGCACTTGGTTTACATGGAAAAATCATTTCTGAAAATGTACTTTTCAAGATAACATCAGTCTCTATCATGCCAATCATCCATAGCATATGAACAACTTCTCAACAAAACATTAACTGAAATAAAGGAGTTAGATACTGAGAATCTATTTGAGTACAGATAAAACACAAAGTGGTGCAAACCAAGAACTGTATGGATTTTTGCTAGTTTTTGGTGCAACATGGCTAAAGCCAACTTGTTAGAGACCGAAGCCATGATTGAATTACCCAAATCTTTTGGATGTAGTGTCTTTATCCTGACTTACATCAATAATACTTTTTATCTTACCTATATAACTACGAAATACTCCACAAGCCATTCTTAACCCATAGCTTCAAGCTACTAGCACCGAGGGAAACTAATTCCTACACCATGCGGCCAAGGATACTACACCATGCGGCTAAGGATACTACACCATGCGGCCATACTGAAACTTTGAAGCGGGCAGCATATAAAGTGGAAAAAGCATGGGAACTTCTAGTGGTTACGACTGCTGTAGCCAAACTGAAATTTTTAACCAGCATATAAAGTGGAAAAGGCATGGGAACTTCTAGAGAGCATATGGACTGGATTTGATATGAGAAGAATTGAATTAGGAATAAATGTTCCATTTCCTCAACTAAATCTCACTAATTTAAAAGTACACACAACTTCATAAAAACTTAAATGCACATACATTGAAGTCCATATATGACGCATGCATGGCGAGCCACTGATGATCCATCAGCTTAAACGTGATACAATATAGCAGATCAAATGCTGATTCGTTTTCTGTAAAAAGGTGAAAGCCATGCTTAGAAAAAAAAATGCCAAAATGCAGAAGCACCAAGTGGTAATACTTAAGGGGATAACTAAAAGGAAATGAAGCAGAACTTCAGACCATGGTCTAGCAATTTACCTGCAAGAAACTTCAAAAAAGTTGCTCCCACCAGATTTCTTGGTTTTACTGCAGAGTAGACACATAATAGCTGAATGAATCAACACAAGATCTCCTAGACTTAGATTTGTCTTTTTACATTTCGCTGTAAACAAGTGCATAGAAGGAACACATACTAGCTTCTATATCAAGTATCTGGATTAGCATAAATGTGATGTTGACACCAGCAACAGCAAATGGGTATTCCCATAATGCCCTATCACCTTCCTGCTTTTGAAGAAGATCCTGGAATGATTTCTGCAAATAAAATTAGGGAAACGATCTTTATCAAAATAAATTAGGAAGAAGAAAGGACGAATTATGAACCTAGCACATTACTGCTTGAATTTGGCTATACATAGGCTGTTCTTAATAATGTGTACACTTCAGTATATAGTTTGGCAGGTTTATTTCATACTTTTTAAACAAAAATGGAGCAAGGAAATTGTTTGATTCATCAGTCTAAACATTACATGCTCCGGATACAACTCTTCACTAGAATGACTTGCTATGTGCAAGCTCAAAATTAGGGTTTTGAATTACGTCAAAGTAGGCTACCAGACACAGCTATTTTTATGCTTTCTATACCATTTTTTAAACAAGAAAGCCTCCTTTCTGTCTTGTGGTAAAAGTTCAGAGCATAAACTGTTGAATCTCCTACCCAGTGTCGCCCAAGAGTGAACTATTTCAACCTATGTTACTCGGCCTCTCCAAAAATGATGTCGCACCCATGTCGGATCCTCCAAAAATGCACTAGTTTTTGGAGGATCCAATACGCACTCATTACCATTTTTGAAGAGTCCGAGCAAAATAGATTTTGACACATGAAATGGTGAAATTCATTACTTACCCTACAAAGTAGGCTTCCTTTGTATCAGTAGGCTTCCTTTGTATCAGTAGGCTTCCTTTGTATGATACCATTGTGTAACTCAATAAACATCAACTAAGTCAAATAGTCAATAGTCATCCACTAAAAGAAAAGCAACTTTGACACTTAACAAAAAAAGTTTACACTTCTGTGCCAAAGGTAGATAACTTATGTAACACCCCCCAAAGGTTCCTAGTTCAGACCAGAAGTTGTGCAGTTCAGAATCTGCAGAATTTTGGAATTTATGAACATGGTTCACGGGTCGTAAAAGGAAGCACGGCTCATAGAAACCATCCATAGATGAGACTCAAAAACAACAAATTGGGTCTGAGATTTACGAGCTAGGTTTACGGCTCGTAAACCCTTTTACGGGTCGTAGATACTGATTCTTATGGACGCACTTTACGGCTCGTAGATTCTTTTACGGATCATAGATGGGTCTCGTAGAATCAAACTTCAGAAACTCAGAATCTCAGCCTGATTTCTACCGAAAGGGTTCTACGGTTCGTAGACGGAACCACGGACCGTAGATGCCCCTTGTATGCCTTTCGACAGTTTTTAATGAGGGTTGTTTTGGTCTTTTCCCATTCTTTTAATCCCTTAAATTCGTCGTTTGGACTATTCTAAGTGGGATTAAGGGATTCCTAGTGACCCTAACCACTCATTCCCTCCTAACTCTCCAAAATCAATTTTTTTCCTCTCAAGCAAGAATTAAGGTACCAAGCTTCAAGTCTCCATTCCAAGAATCAAGTCAAAGTTTCTACTCCAAGTATGTGGGATTTCATCAATGGGTATCCCTTCACCCATTGAGTCCCAAGAAAACCCCAATGCCTCAAGTTTATAATTTCTAAAAAACCTAGGGTTTCTAGGATCTTTATGGGTTCTTGATGAATTTCAGTTCTTCTTCATGATTAACCTTCAATTGAATGATTTTAATTATAATCTCATGTTTTCAACGGTATTTTCATAAACCCATAGTATACAAGTATTTTCATGATTTAGTGGGTGTTTTAATGATATTTTCATGAATCCATATTATACAAGTATTTTTCATGATTTAGCTGGTGTCTGGATTGACTTATTTTTAGTGTTTTTTTGGCTTTTAAGCTATTTTTTCAAACGATGAAAAAGTATGGAAAAAAAGCCAAAAGTCAAAAGAAGTGTGTTCCCAAACTTATGGCTTTTGACTTTTAACTTATAAGCCACTTAAAAAAAAGCCAATCCAAACAGAAGCATGTTCAGTGTTCAAAATCTATGGCACTGCACTCATCTATCCATAGAGAAAGAACAATTATAGTTAATGTTGTCGACATTTGGTCATTTCTTTAAAAAAACTGCTCCCAAGCACTAGTTTCGAGACAATCTTCTGAAGTTCCTGCTGGACTTTGGTTGGCTTTTCCTCCGGTGGATTTCTTCCTCCGGATTACCACTCTCTTTCTTTCTCTTTTTTTAACTCCATTACGGTTCAGATGGACAACAAAGTTTATTTCAGATCTGGGGGGAAGTCTTACGATAGCGCAAAGTCTAGATCAAAAGTTGATGTTGGTACGATGGGTTGAAAGTGCTAGGCATATCATGAGGAGAATGATTCTTAGAAGGAGAGCACTTCGTTTGGTATGCAAAAGGCTAACAGAGGCTTCAGGGATCAGAGGGAAAGCGTCCAAGTCATGAAGGTGCAGGGATTTCTCAACTAACTTCGTTATAGCTCTAAAATTCAATCAATATGGGAGATACCTATCATTAATTTAGTTAAAGGTAGCAACAGAGCAGTTATTATACTTCCAGAAAGTGCATTCAATGAAGGGTGGGAGAAGTTAGCTAAGAAAATAGAGACATTCAATTAATAGGGGTACAAAACAAACAAAACCCTTTAGACTATCAGGGGAGGCAGACTGTACTGCTAAGAAGGGGGAACGGAGTTATAAAGACTCTTTGCAGAAAAGTAAATGGACCAGAACTGAGACAGAGATAGCAGAAGAAGGCAACATGTTAAAAGCTCGACAGTTGGAAGACAGACCTATTGGCCCGTTGTCTAGTGGGGAATTCTTCAGAGAAGACGATACACCCACTAGAAATGATGTAAGAAGATGGGCTCAATAGACTTGGAATGGAGCACATGGAGTCCAAGTCTATGATATGAATGGAATTTTATTTCTTTTTGAATTTCAGTCCAGAAAAGCAACTTGATGGGTGACTAGGGAAGACAAGGGAACAAATTAAAGCTTCAATGGTGGTCACCGACCATAGGGGCTTCCCCAAAAACTCATGAGTTCGAGTGGTGCTGGATTTGAGTTCTAGGGTTGCCTCTACATCTCTGGTCCAGGCCAATAATGAAGAAAATTGGTGATCGGTGCGGTGGCGGGATAGAGACAGAAGAAGAAACTGACCTCAAAAATCATCTCTGCTGGGCTAGGATTCATGTCAAAGGTCCGATAGAAAAAATTCCAATATCGATCGAAATCGCCGATGATGAGACCATCTTCTCTCTATATATGGGTAGAATCGCTAGTGACTTTTCGTAAAAAATACAATGAGGGAGCTACAAGTAAGGAAAGAGAAGAGGGTGGGTATCGAGGAAGGGACCCATCAAATCTTTCGAGGCTCAGAGATATTCATAGGTCTGAAAAGCAGCCTTTTAAATCTAAAGGAGAAAAAAGGGGCCTTTTTGGTGAAAGTAGTCACATGGGTGGAAAGGTCACAAAGGGGCCCACTTCAGAGCAAACAGAGGGCCACTTGGTCTTAAACACTGGACCAAGCCATTTGGGCATGTTTAAAGCCCATTTTTAAAGGAATGTCCGAATGTCCACAAGAACCTGAGCCTCTTATCTGCGATGTAAATCACTGGGAAAAAAAGCATGAAATTATATACTCCTCAACTGATCAGAATCTGATGAAGGAAACAAAGGTGAAAGACTCAATTAGCAATTATATACAATTGAGAGTCAACATAGGCGAATGCAGAAATATCAACACAAACTTCGAGAGAACTAAATGAAGAAGAAATTAAGTTACATGGGCAGAATAGTTCAAAACAAACCACAATTCTGGGTGACCCAACACCCATCCAATGTGATGCTTTGGAGTGCAGCAAGGAAGTAGAACAGAACAATATGTTGAGGCTAAGCAAAGAGTTTAGAGTAGCTTTCGAGGGGTGCACAGAGGAAGCTTTCAATTTACTACTAAAAATTGACTAGAGGAGGCTCAAAGAGTTAACAAAAAGAGAACCCATCTCGGTGATATGTGATAATCAGGTGGTCCCCAAAGAAGTAATGAATCTTATCTTTGATGTTAATTACAAAGATAAGGATTCCAGGAGTGCAACAAGGAGTAAAGGGAAAAATCCAGCCCCACATTTATCATGAAGCTAAAAATATTTTCATAGAATGTGAGGGTGCTCAAAATGGATACTAAGAGGAATCTTGTAAGGAGTAGAATACAACAAGAGGGAGATTTATCTTCTTTTTTAAAAATTTCGAAAACAAAAAAGAATACAACAAGAGGGGGTGGACATAATAGCGTTGGTGGAGACAAAACATGGAGGGGAGGTAGGGGAGTATTTGCAGCAGTTGGGGGGAAACAGATGGATCAGAGGAATGTGGATGGAATCTTTAGGTAATAAGGGGGGTATCTTGATAATGTGGGGCAAGAGGAATTGGAAAGGGGAACCAGTAGAAAGGGTAACCAAAGCATTACTTGCAAGTTTAGTGGTTTAAATCAAGACCTATTTGGTTCACCACTGCAGTATATGCATCATGTGATGGGAGTGAGAGAAAGGAATTGTGGGAGGAGTTGGGAGCAATGAGGAGCTTATGTGAAGGGCCTTGGGAGGTATGTGGGGATTTTAACACTACAAGGTTTCCATCAAAAATAACCAATTGTAGTAGAATTTTTGGGGCTATGTCTGACTTCTCCAGTTGCATCAATGAATTGGAACTTGTGGATCCCCCTTTATTTGGGGGATCCTACACATGGAGAGGAGGGGCAAGTCAGAAAAATGGTTCAAGAATCGCATGGCACCCTTCATGGAGCCCTTGACGGGCCGTGAAGGGGTACCACGGCTTGTGGTGGTGCTCGTGAAGCCTTCCAGAGCCTGGCCAAGAGGAGCTCCCCTCCCACGAGCCCTTAGATGGCTCGTGGTGCGGCTCACGCCACGTGGTGGTACCCGTGAAGGGGAGGCAGAAGATTCCTGTACTTCTTTCCTTGGGATGAGATGTTCACTCAAATTAGATAAAGTGCTTTGCCCAGCTTGGGGTCTGATCATAACCCCATAGTATTGTCCTGTGGAGATGAGCCTTTCAGAAAAGCATTCTTCAAATTTGAGAAGTAGTGCTTAAATGTGGAGAGTTTTAGAGACAAAGTTAAGGAGTGGTGGGGCTCCTTTAATGTGACAGGCAGTCCTGACTTCATACTAGCCTCAAAATTGAGCCTCTTAAAAAAGAAGCTCAAGGCGTGGAGCAAAGAGAATAGAGGGAATTGGAGGTTTAGAAAAGAACACCTACTGGAATAAATTGGCAGCTTTGAATACATTCAGGTGCACAGACCATTAACAAATGATGAGCAACTTTTGAAAGCTCGCATAGGCCATAGCAATGCAGTATGAGGAAACAACTAGAAATGAGGAGATCCATTGGAGACAAAGATCTAGAATTCAGTGGATAAAGAATGGAGACAAGAACACCAAGTTCTTCCACAGAATGGCTACAGCCCATAAAAGAAACAACACTATAGAATCCTTCATGATTAATGGAGAAGTGTCTACAGATCTTGTGGTAATCAGAAATGCAATTGTGGATTTTTATGAGATTTTGTACAAAGAGACAGAAAGTTGGAGACCACCTTTGAACATCAAGATGTTCAAACAACAATCACAGAAGAGGAACAAACTTTGTTGTCTAGAGACTTTAAGGAGGGAGAAGTTTAGGAAGCAATAAAACAGTGTTGTTGATAAAGCACCTGGACTAGATGACTACACAATGGCTTTCTTCAGTGCTTTCTGGGAAACCATCAAAGATGATGTGATTCTGACCTTCCACAAATTCCATGCTCATCAAAAGTTTGAGAAGAGTTTTGTGCTTTAATTCCAAAGAAGGTGGGGGGCAAATGAGCTAAGGGACTTTAGACCTATTAGTCTGATCACAGGGGTATACAAGATCATAGCTAAGGTGTTGGCAGAGAGGTTGAAGAAGGTGATCAGTAAGCTAGTAAACCAACACCAAATGACCTTTTTATTAAAGAAAGGCAAATCATGAATGTTGCACTTCTAGCTAGTGAGTGCATTGATTCTACAACTAAAGGAGTCCCTGGACTGATGTACAAGCTAAATATTGAGAAGGCAGATGGCCATTTTAACTAGGAGTTTCTAATTAACATCCTAAGGCAGATGGGGTTTGGGTGGAGATGGCTCAGTCGGATAAATTTTTGCATCAAAACCACTAAGTTCTCCATTCTAGTAAATGGAGAACTAGTTGGTTTTTTCCAGCAGAAAGATGCATGAGACAAGGGGACCCACTATCCCCTTTTTTCTTTATCATAGCCATGGATGGTTTGGACAGGTTGATGAGATTTGCTTCTCAGAATAACTGGATAAGGGGCTTTTCCATAAAGAACAGGGTAAATGATACAATTGAACTAACACACCTATTGTATGCAGATGACACAGTGGTTTTCTGTGAAGCTGGGCGGGAAAAGATTTGCTATTTAAGAGTGATCCTGGTGGTTTTTGAGGCATGCTCAAGACTCAAAGTAAATTGGAGAAGAGAGTGGCATTTTCCAATTAAGGAGGTGCAACAGATTGAGGCTCTTGCAAGTATTTTGAAGTGCACGGTAGAGAAGCTCACAATAGTTTACCTAGGAATGCCTTTGGGCTCCGACCACAAAGCAGAAAAAATTTGGGATGGCATTATTGAGAAAACAGAGAAGAAATTAGCTATATGGAAATCCCAATACCTATCTCTGGGAGGTAGAGTTACACTAATTAACTCAGTTGTAGAGTCTTTACCCACTTATGTGATGCCCCTCTTTCGTATTCCTAATAGGATAGTGGAGGTTTTAGATGCACTTAGAAGAAAGTTCCTATGGCAAGGGAACAAAATAGAAAAGGGATTCAATCTGGTTAAATGGGATGGAGGACTGGGAGTGAGAAATTTAAAAATTCATATCAAGAGCCTTCTTTCAAAATGGTTATGGAGATACAATCAGGAGGAGCAGGCTCTATGGAAAGAGATAATAACTCACAAACTTGGGCAAGTGGACTTCTGATGCACTAGTGAAGTCAATGAAACTTATGGGGTTGAAGTGTGGAGGACCATCAAAAACTTTTGGGTGAGTCTCAAGAACAACTCACAGATAGTGGTGGGCAGAGAGGACAAAACAAAGTACTGGCTGGATGATTGGTGTGGAAATGCGATTCTAAGGGACCTATTCCTTGATCTATTCTCAATATGCACAAATATTAATAACAGGATAGAGGAGATGTGGTCACCACAAGGTTTGAATTTGGTATTTATAACGCTGCTAAATGACCGGGATATTGATGGAGTAGAGCTTTTGAGCTTGATTGGTGGATTCCCTGGTAATACTCTAGAGCCACACAAATTAGCATGGGGAAATCACAAAGATGGGGTATTTTCTGTGAACAGACTATACAACTGGGGGCTTAGAAGAAGTGCAGGAAGATCAACTGGACCTTGTGTTACGGGAGTTGGAGCACTCTAAGAGACATCGGGAAATAGTGTTAGCCAATCAAGAACTCTCATGTTCAAAAGATAAAAGTGGCATAGATGAGGATGTTAGGAAAGATGTGTGGACATACTAAGAGAGATTAGGATTAGAAATGAGGATAACCGGGACAAGATGGGAGTGGCTTCGATGGAGAACAAGATACAGGGAGTGAGGTTAAGATGGTTTGAGCATATGATGAGTTGCATGGATACCTAGTGCAGAGGTGTGAGAGGTTGGCTATGGATGGTTTCATGAAGGGTAAAGGTGGACCAAAGAAGTATAGGGCGAGGTGATTAGACATGATGCAGTTTTAACTTACCAAGGACATAACCTTAAATAGGAGGTTGTGAAGGACACATATTAGGGTAGAAGATCAATAGGTAGGAGGGCATTTTTGTTGTCCGTACTCGTAGTTGTAGTATTACTCTTGCAGTTTCTTGTCCTTTGATTTTTGCACTCTCTGTTGTTTCTTGTACTTCAACCATCGTATTATTTTGTTGTAGTATCGTTGTGTTACTATCTCTTGTTTTGTTACTATATGTTGTTTCTTGTACTACCATTACTTTCTTTCTAGATTACTTTGGACTGGGTTTTTCTTGAGCCTAGGTACACTATACTTTTCTTAGACCCCACTTTGTGATACTACACTGGTATGTTGTTGTAGTGCTCAGCCCAGTTCACATGCACCTCAACTAATTTCATGAGATATTTGCTACCTCCCACCAACACAATACAGGATAACTCTATTAACCAAGACTTGGATACATAAGAAGAAATCACCTAGTGTGTTTACGTTTGTTGTGGAATTTGAACCTGAGAGTTGAAAGTTCTCAACTCACTTCATTGATCGCCAGGCCAACCGTAGGAGTTTATTGTTATCTTTTTGAGACTTCATTTATGCCAAATTTCCAGAGCCTTAAATATGTGAGTGAGTTCAATGAAATATACTTGTGTCAAATGGTAAAAGTTTGGGATGGCACCAATGTTTTTAAAAGCACCCATTTCACGA
The DNA here is from genome assembly GCA_029582245.1 of Solanum etuberosum. Taxonomy (NCBI): domain Eukaryota; kingdom Viridiplantae; phylum Streptophyta; class Magnoliopsida; order Solanales; family Solanaceae; genus Solanum; species Solanum etuberosum. The sequence goes on from JAJONR010000366.1 coordinate 122,116, forward strand.
CTTCTAAACAATGAAGCAACGCGAGGCGAGGGGTCAGGGCGTATAAAGGTGAGGCAAAGAGGTTTGCATGAAGCAATTGCTTCTATCCTTGAAGCATGAGATCGTGAGGAAGTAGTCACTTTGCTTATTATATAAGCGTGACTTTTTAGCAAAAAGGGGAAGCTAGGACTTATTTTAGATTGAAAAATAATTAGAGTTACTAGGTCGCTTCTTCTTTCTCTCTGCGACTAGGGTTCTTCAAAATCTGCTAGTGTTGTTTCTTGAAAATTCAAGCAATTTTCTTCTTTGTTTCACTGCGTCTTATTTGCGCTGCCATTTTCTTTTCTTTTTTTCCTTTTATTTTCTACATTTATTTTTTTCGTTGCTTCTATAATCTTCTTCAACTTTTCTTCCTTCTATTTTCTTTATAAATTGTTTCATTGCCTCTACATTCTTTTATTCTCTTGTTATTGTCTTAGCGATTGTTAATTTATTTAAGTGGGCAATCTTATATTCTTATTTAGTTAGTTAATTCATTTTCTTCAACTTTTCTTCTTCCCTGTTTTTAAAATTTTGATTTGCATATATATAAAAGTTTCCTTGAGTTTTTTATTTAGTTATTCTATTTATTTGTGCAAGGTTTATTTTGAATTTTTAAAAAAAAATTCAACTGAGGGCTTTGCTTCTTGCATTAAGCGAAGTAGACCCTTGTCACTTTTTTGCACCTATCGCTCTCAAAAACACTACATGCCATATAACTTGCTCATCAACTTTTCTTTATAATGGATATGCCATCTTCCATTAATAATCAGTACCATCAGAAAAGGATACCACAAACTGGAACTTGTTCCACCTAGACTCTTACAATTCTGTTGATTTTGTAGCCTAAATATGCCCAAAATACTCAAAAAAAAAAAAAAGATCTGACATGTCAATAAACAGCTTCATACTCTACAGTCTATGCAGCAAATTTGTTTAATTTTACAAGTCATTTGAAATAGGGATGTCAATGGTAGAAGATTCTCTCTTTCTTTGTGGGTCAACTGAGATCTAGGACAATCTATGTAAAAAGGGGCAGTCCGGTGCATGATGTATCTCACAAGGTCTGGGGTCGGACCTCACCTCAAGGGAGTGCGATGTAGGCAGCCCGGGATGACGCAAGCATCAGTAGTGGATTCCACGGCAAGACCTATAGGTCACACAGTGACGACTTTACCAATACACCTATTTATCCAAAACGTTGGAAAGGAAAAAAAGATCTACCTGATTGATCCTGTGTTCATTCTTAAGTAACCCCTATTGTCATTAGATAAAAATACTGATAGAAATACTTACCCAGTTTAATAAAAGAAATTAGATGCTACGGTATCTCAAAGAAAACAGAAGGGTAAACATTTCTGTTTGACAGTAGCAAGGAATAGCAGAGAGCAATTTGACCATCCTTTAAGATGTCCATCAACCAACACCAGTCCAAACTAATATAATGTTTTTGAAGGTTGAGGAATCAAATAGAATCATACTTTTACAATTGCATGAAAGAAGAGGTGCATAAGAAACTGTGAGAACTAAGAACATACAGAAATAACACAACATCTGAATAATATCTACAATCTCGGGAGACATAGTCATGAAGACCAGTTTAAGAAACATAGATGTTAGGTCTCCAATGATTACCAAATAATAGCACTTGTTGATACTAAAGATTAGCTTTTCATTATAGGCATAAAAGGTTTACATGGCACAATGTTATTTCTCCATAAAGAGAAGGAAAAAAGAGGACTTACCGGGAAATTTCTCGCGAAATATAACAGGTTCTCCAGTGATATGAATCCAGCACCCCTATCAAAACCAATCAAACATGTCAGTGGTAAACCAAGAATGGAAGGACCAGAAAGGCCGGAAGAAGTCAGAAAATCGAGATTAGATAAGCTCAATCATCAGTGATTTCTTATTTAATATGCCTAGGGGGGGAGAGAGAAAGAAAATACTTATGTACCTAAAGTCGGTAGATGGATCCGTCCCTTGCCAACCCATTTCCTTCCATTGCTCAGATATTAAACCATGGAGTTCTTCCACAGGGAAGGCAGCTTTCCACAGTGCTCTTAAAGCTTCCTTTTGGTAAAGAGAGGGGGAGAGAGAGACGAAGATGAGCAGTAAGAACGTAAATTTAACCTTAATGGAATATTTAAAATCCTTAAAGATGTTTTCTCTTAAGTTCATAGGGAAATGGCTAAGACGTCTTCAAATAGAGGATACCTGATGTTCAGGAATTGAACCATCATATGCAACATCTATACGGTTTTGTAGTTTTTGCAAGCATTCCTCCTAACATTAACAAAGTGGAAGAGAACACAATAAGTGCCGATGTGCCAAAGACACCCCACACTTCCTCACGGTGCTGTGAAACTTAACATTCTGAATAACATATTTTCTAAGAATAAAACTGGATAAGTTGACATAAGTGGGGAATTGAAAATAAAAGGCTATATTGGCAATCTCGTTAGAATTATCAACTGTGGTTATCTGAGGATTGTGGAGGAAAAGGGAGAGCGTGAAATTTTAGATATAAGACATTCATGCCTGAGACTTGGCACAATTTAAAAGAGAGTTAAAGAATATGTGAACCTCAACATGAGTTCAATTAGCCAAATGACAAGGAAACCAAATAAAATTCATTACCACTCGCAACACTCAGCATATTTCCCTATTTGTTGTAACTTTCAAGTGTAAAATCTTGGAGAAACAATCAGAAAACAAATTTGTATAGCATATTGGAAGTACCACAACGAAATCCTATCCAGAATACAAACTTTTAATAAGAGAGGATCAAAAGAACCCAATACTGCATCGTGTTGACACTCCTAGAAATCCACCTAGTAGGAAGCTTACACTTCATATAACCTGCAATAGAATCTAAGTTGTGAGGGCTCTTCACTTTTGATGCCATACCCATGTCAAATTCTCCAAAAATACACTCCTTTGGAGAATCCAACACGCACCCACTGACATTTTTGAAGAGTCCAAGCAACATAGACTAGAATATTACCTGGGCTGGTGTCAGATCAAATGATGGACGAGCATCAATATCGGTTCCCTGGGCACAAACGCATGAAAGGCCTCTGCCAAGCCATGCTGTTGATCCGGCCATGACCTCTGCAGTAACAGAAGGAAACAATAATCTAAGGAAAATGGGAGGTCAAGTTCCCAGTAACAACATGCTTCATAGTGTATAGAGATAGAAAAAAAGAAGATTTAGACACATGAAGAGAAGCACATTCATTTTTTATTATTAAGAAGAGAAGTTGATCCTTTATTTATTTATTTTTCTTTTTTGGAATAAGGAGTTAAAGTGTATCTTTCTAGACACATAGAAAAGACAACTCGAATGAGCAAAGTCTAAGTTGCTCGGACTCTTCACTTTTGGTGCCGCAACCGTGTCGACACGACATGGGTGTGGATGTGGGATCCGTATCCGATTTGGTCAACGAATTATGGGTACTTTGACCAAAATCGATGGGGAAAGCCTGGACAATTTTAATGATTCCTATAATCAATATAAAAGATGAGGTGAAATTGAAGAAAATGGAATACCTTTCATACAGAAATTTCTATGTCACTCTTTTTCCTTTAATCTCCTTCCAAGATTCTCCTCAATTTCTCCACATAATATCTCATAATTTAGGTTTTATAACTCTATTTTTAGATATTTTAATTATTTTTAAGTGAATCCCCGCACCCGTATCCATACATGGATCCATATCCCCGAATCTTAAAAATTAGATCATGAAGGATCCGACCTCTAGATCCACACCTGTATCGGACACCCGCACCCGAGTTCGAGCAACTTAGAGCAAAGTTTCATAACTAACGAAGAAGTGTCAAGAATGCATTCAGCAACTATGACAAGGTTCAATTGTGTAATCAGGATAATATCACAATTAAATACATGGTACATGCATGGTACGAAAACAAAAGCTCACAAATGTTAGAGAACAAATATCACGGGCTATACTACTTAGTTAGTTAGTAGAAATCCTACCTACCAAAATTGGTCATTGAGAAGTGGAAACATCTATATACTTTTTTTCTTTTTCATTGTTTAGATTATGTTGATGATGAGAAATAAGCACAAAGAGAGTGCTGTTGCAGATGTACAAAAACAGCAGGGTATGTTGAACATAAATATACCATTCAAGTGTCTTAACATTCATGAACTAACCTTTTTTATGCACAACAAGAGAAAAAAATAACCTCCCAACATTGAGTACAAAACAAGAACCACCTTCACACAACTTCACTAGCCAATTGCCTTGTACAATTGTCTATCAAAAAACAATTCCCATTTGAAAGCTAAAATCAGAGGCAATCATGTAATGTAAATTCATTAAATACAGAGGGCACAATCCACAATCCTGCTTTCTCATAATGTGCAACCTTGAGATGAACAGCCTGGTTAAGTAATCACGATACCCCTTATGCAGCCCGTACCACTCCCAAAAGTTAACATAAATGACCTAGTAAATTCTCAACCACTCCATTCTAGTGTTCTGTCCACTCTAAAACTATCAGTGATAGTTAAAGCTACTTTTCAGACATTTTTCCGTATATGAAAGGTCAACAACCGACATTCATTTTAACCTAGAAACCAAAACTATGAAATAATAGATTTTTGTCGTCCTTGGAGAAGAATCAAATAGACGCCTCTATAGGCATATTTGTCTACTGTAATTGTTTTACCAGTAAAAATCCCTTGAGTCAAAAAGCCATTCCGCGATTTTACAAATAAAGTGGCTGTTTCAGCCCACAATTTGTACATGCATCTTTCTTGCGGAACAGTGATCAAAAGAAAATTTGCGGAAATTGGATGCAACTTCACCACAAAATTCAACGCAACCAAAAATTTCAATCCAGCGATAAAGAAAGCAATAAGGAATAGAAGTAGAGAGAGGTATCAAAAAAGAGCATATACCAGAAGATGAATGGCAAGTACTATTCCCTCTTTCAAATCCTTGCGATATCCTCCTCACTGCCACGAAAGATTCTCCTCTATCCTCCATTTTTACCAATTTAAACAAAATAAAATCTACCTTTTCTGGAAATCGATTTCTTGAAGAGAAATGGAAGGTTCCTTCATTGAAGCCGTAAGATCTGCAACAAGTTAAGTGTTTATTTATATACTATACTATTTATATCCAGCTAGCAGATATAGTTGTTCTGATTGTGATCTTTCCACAGATTCTTGACACCAAATTTTCTTCTTATCAAATCACGGAATGAGTGAGGTCGGGGATAGCGAAGTTTTGGGTGGGGTGCGGACTGCGGATCCAATTGCTTAATCTATGACTTTATTCATGTATTAATTAATTTTATAATTTCTATGTAGAATAAAAGTTATTCATATACTTATTAATTTTAAATTATGTTTTGTTCCTAAGTTTCAATAATTTTATAATTTGTAAATAGAATAAAAGTTATTCATATACTTATTAATTTTAAATTATGGTTTTTTTTTTTTACTTATCTTTCTTTGTTTCTTTCAGCATTTTTGACATTCATCTTTTTACTTCTTTTAACTGCAACCACATCTTTTTCTATCTTTTCTTTTCTTTTTCTTTCTTCTACACAAAACTCTTTTCATACCCTTTTTTCTTTCGGTTTTTCCTTTTTCACAGCCACCCTCAACTTATGTATTTTGCATGAGTTGAGGTGCACAATATCCGATGTCGGATCAGGGCCAAGATTAAGGTAACTTTTTGAATTAACCACCCTCAACTTAGGCTTTTGGCCTAAGCTAAGGTGCACATGTCCAAGGAGGGACCGGGGCCAAAACAATCGTTTAGGGAAGGTGAATTAGGTGTATTGAAAGAAGTGGTCTACATTAGGCTCAAACATTTGGATCAAAGGGAACATTTATTTCTTTTGGTTGAATCATTTTAGGCTTGAGTGGACTTATTTGAACAAGGGTCTATGATCATTTCCCAACTTCTAGCCTAGATTATCTTAGCAAGACCAACGGGGCAAGTTCTAGATTGGCACATACTGTATGAACATTCAAACTTTTCTCACACACACTTGGCACATTGTTATTGGCACATACTGTATGAACATTCAAACTTTTCCCACACAGACTTGGCTCATTGTTTCATTATCGGATTATTGAATTACCCAGTTCAAGTGTTAGCTTAAGTCATGCTATCATATTGGTTCCTTATCATATCATATGAAGATCCAACACATTCAACTCATTCAACCTATAGATCTAGCACATTTCAAAAAAATTGGACAGGTATCAATTTCATGTTTTTTATGTCATCATGCTTTCATTCTTCTACTTACTTCTACACAAACAATCCTAGACATGCCGGTTCAGCATAAAAGTAAACAGTCCCTTGGGGAAAAAGAACACAGGCAAGAAAACCCTAAAGGAGGATTAGGAGTTGGGTTACTCAGACTTCACCCTATCACTCACAATCCATTTACCCCACCCCCAACAAAATAACGTTCAATTGCCCTCGATGCACAAAAATTAAAAGTAAAGCTTAGGGTGAAGCAAACCTGTGGCGCAAATGCGCCGAAGACCCATCAAGAAGCAGGTAGATCCGATTTCCCGGAACCCGCTGGATCAACACTAGGGACGCCATCAGTAGCGCCCTCACCAACTATGGGAGCACCATCAGTAGTGCTCGATATGCCAGATGGGCCAACATCCACCCCACGGGCCCGCTGCTGCCTCGTCTCCTCATCAATAATCGACTGCCGCTGTGCTGCCTCTATCTGCTGGCGCTCCTTCTTCCTTGCTCGTCGAACCTCCTCAGTGTCGAAATTATGATCAGAACGGGGGCGCTTCCCAGCAGCACGGGAAGAGTCTGGTGGTGGCATAGCATAAGCGGCATGGGAAGAGTCTGGTGGTGGCATAGCATCGCCAAATAGAGCAGTCATCACTAACTCATCCTCTTCTGCCGCAGGGGCAACCTCTGGTCAAATCTCAGAAGGGGCTAGAAGAGCATCAACATCAGCACGGAGGCTAGCCAACTCTACCTTAAAAGTGGTCACATCTATGGTAGGGCAGGCCTCTCCAAGACTCTCAACTTGAAAGCATCCAGGCGCTTATGAACGGCCTGAATCTTCCGATCCATCCTCGCCTCAGACTCCTCAATAGAGTGTTGCATCCACTGCCTCATATGTTGCAGCAAGGTGGCCATCTGGGTCTCCAACTTCTAGACTCGGGCCAGAGGAACGACAGTGGACCCTGAAGAGGGAGTGGCTCGGGATGAGCTCGGGGACTGACTAGTGGCCGTAGAGGGTGGAGCCTGGAATCTACTGTAGGGGCTGGAATAGTAGTGTCATCAACCTGGATATCCTCCACATCAGCAGCAAGATCAGCACCCAAGGGCGGTACGTCAACCTGTGGCTCCCTCCGTAGTGCAACAAGATTGGCATCATCTTGAATGAGGCCGATGTACACCGTCTTGGTCACCTCGAGCAACCTGTCACAATGACAAATAGGCACGGTAGCCTCCCTGCAGAGATGGAATATCAAACATGGGAAGGGCAGGGTGGTGGTGGTCTTGAAGGCCCTCTCATGGATCTCGGCGATCAGGATGCGGGAGAAATCAAGCTCCAAACCTGCCATAAGAGCTGCTATCATCACGGCTTGGTCCCAAGTGACAACATTGTTCGCCTGAGTAGGGACAGTCTAGTACGAACCACTAGCCAGAAGAACTTCGCTGCGAAGCTCAGAGTTGCCTTTCTGATAGACAAAGTCATGTTCCTCACCCATTCGGTGCCCTCGCCCTCCTCAGCTATGTGTCGGGCCATCCACCTCAAAAGTGTCTCCCTCTGCTCGGCATCCCTCTGAAATTCCCCGGTCTGAATAATGCCTATCCTGTAGTCATACTCCGCTGTATTAATAGGCAGAGTATAGGTTAGGCCATAGATGAACCGGCGAATGGTGGCCTCTGAGATGTCAACCGGGATATTCCTCACCAATGTGGACTGAAGTGGAGGCTGGCCCAGTGGCTTAGCCCTCTTGGATATGGCATTGTGGACCGCGGCGGTATAGGAAGCATAGAACTCCCGAGTCATCTCCTCACTGTAATTCCCTGGGCCCCGTGCCATCCACTCACATTTGTGCCTCCAGAATAGCTCCTCAATAACGGGCATGGTGTGGAGGCTGATTTAAGAACCCTGCACTTCTCAGTAACAGTCCTGGCAATCTTTCGGTGTTCATTGAGCATGGTGCCATTTTCATATAATTGGTACTGGCCCTCCATGCACCATCTATTCGGCTCAGCGTCATTAGGAGCAGGCTCAACTCTTGGAGGTATCGGGATGTCTCCTGAGCTATCGGCATCAGATGAAGAAGCGGGACTGCCGCTAGAACTAGAGCCGGACTGCGAGCCGGAATGCGACTCTCCTGAATGTGTGGCTCCCTCCTCAGACTGGGGGGCAGTGACCTCGACCTCGTCACTCGTAGAAATAACCTGCTGGGATCGCCTAGTAGTGCGGGGGCAGTGGGGGAGACCCTGGTGGTAGGTGGGATATACTCGTCGTCGCTGGCCTCATCTAGCAGACGTCGGGATGGGGCAACAGACTTTGATTTCCCTTTCTTGGCGTACACCGGTGCTTGTTTAGGGGCCATGGTACCTGTGGAGAACAGTTAGTACCAAAACAAGGCAATAAGACTCATGGAATAATTTTAGAACAAGATTCGGACCCAGACAAATACTCAAAAAATATTTAGGCAGTAGCTTAACTTGTGACCTACAGTGGGTACCTACGGTCAGTCGATGGAACGACGGCCCGTGGATCCCCTCCGTAGGTCGGGTGGTGAATTTATTGGGTTTCAGATGGGGAACCACGGATGTGCAGAACGGTTCGTCGATCAAACGACGGACCGTCGTCCACACCGTGGTTCCTGACTTCACCCAATTTTTGTGTGCTACTGATTCACAGACCCCCACCTACGGTCCGTAGGTTGACCTACAGTCCGTGGGTGGAGTTCGTAGATCAGTTATGTGCCAGGCCTAACACTTCAACTCACAGTCAATGCAAAATTTCAGCAAAACTCAATCAAACTAAGCCTAAACATGCATTTCAACATATTTTATCGGTAGTTCATCATCCTTAGGGTTGTGATCATGCAATTTATTTCACATTCATACAAAAACATTAAACAAACCTAAGTCAAAACTTCTAATTAGACCTATCAAAACAGTTATTCGATTTAATTTAACTACACACTCACACACCATCATTCCAAGGATATTTTCTAGACCAAATTGCACTATTTAACAAGTGATTAACAACCCAAGGTCAAGTTCAACTTTGTGATTTCATGATTTAAACAATGAACAATGAATTCAAAGTCAGGGTGAAATCGTTTACCTTTCAAGCAATCAAAGTTGGTGAGTGTGTGATTCTAGTACAAGCTCCTTAGACCAACTCTAACACCGAACTCAGACCTTTAGGATTTGATGAAAATGGAGAATTTTCTGAGAAAATGGAAGATATGGGATATGGGAGTGATAAGGAATGGAAGGGGAGGAAATTATGGATGAAATGGGGAAGTTTAGTGGGTGAAATTTGGGTAATTGATCGGTTTGTAACGGTTGGGGGGGAAATATGGAAGTGGGAAAGTGATTTAAAATGGGGGTTTATATTTAAATGGGTCAGGGTCAGGTCTGCAGAAACCCTAAATTGGTCCCACGAGACCCCGTCAACGGTTTGTGGGTCGACCTACGGTACGTAGATGGGTTCCGTAGGTCACTCTGGCACTTAGAAAAAATTAGAAAACTTACCTGGGATCTACGGACGCCATCCACTATCCGTGGATTGACCAACGGACCTTAAACCTCGTCCCTTCCTTGTTCTCGAGCTCAACCGCTCCATGTGGAAATACTTGAGTTACTCTGAATGGCCCGATCCACTTGGACTTGAGCTTGCCAGGAAACAAGCGCAACCTTGAGTTAAATAAGAGCACCAGATCACTGGCAACAAATTCACGCTTTTCAATCTTCTGATCATGGTACTTCTTCATCTTCTCCTTATACAAGGCTGAACTTTCATATGCTTTTAGGCGAAACTCCTCAAGCTCATTCATATCATTTAGTCTTTGACTCGATGCGGCACCCCAATCCAAATTCAACTTCGTTAGCGCCTATATTGCTTTATGCTCTAGCTCTACAGGTAACTGACATGACTTCCCATATACAAGTTGGTAGGGGGGCATACCTATGGGAGTCTTGAATGCGGTGCGATAGGCCCATAGATCATCATCAAGCCTTCTTGACCAATCAGTTCTGTTGGCGTTCACAGTCTTTGCAAGGATTTGCTTTATCGATCTCTCTATTTGACACCTCAACTTGCCCACTAGACTGCGGGTGATAAGGAGTAGCTACATTGTGACGAACTCCATATTTCTCTAGCAACGCCTTGAACAACTTGTTACAAAAGTGAGACCTTCTATCGCTGATAATTTCCCTAGGTGTACCAAATCTGGAGAAGATACTCTTTTTTAGGAATGCGATGACACTATTTCCCTCATTGTTTGAAAGCCCAATTGCCTCCACCCATTTCGATACATAGTCAACCGCAACAAGAATATACTTCGTCCCATGCGAACTCACAAACTGACCCATGAAGTCAAGACCCAAGACATCGAATAACTTAGTCACCAATATAGGGTTCATAGGTAGCTCTTGCTTCTTTGAAATTCCTCCTTCTCTTTGGCAACGGTCACAAGACTTCACGAAATCATGAGTATCTTGATGGATGGTAGGCCAGTAATACCCACACTGCAAATTTTTATGAGCAGTCTGAATACCACTATGGTGCCCACCAACAGGCGATGAATGACACGCCTCGAATATACTCATCATCTCTAACTCAGGCACACATCGACGAATAATCCCATCTGCATAAATACGGAACAAGTAAGGCTCATCCCAAAAGAATTTCTTCACATCAGACATGAATTTTTTTCTTTGGTGGAATGACAAATCCGACGGAATCAAATCACTTGCCAAGTAATTAGCAAAATCTGTGAACCAAGGGATAAGATCATAAGAAGCAGCCAATACATGTTCATTAGGGAACGCATCATTAATCTCAACTCCATCCTCAAACTTGATCATGGCTTCCTCTTCTAATCTGGAAAAATGATCGGCAACCTGGTTTTTTGTCCCCTTTCTATCCTTTACCTCAAACTCGAACTCTTGCAACAAAAACACCCATCTAATCAACCTTGGTTTTGCATCCTTTTTAGCCATCAGATACCTCAATGCATAATGGTCAGTATGCACTATGACCTTAGAACCAAGCAAGTAGGACCTAAATTTCTCGAATGCGAAAACCACAGCAAGGAGTTCCTGTTCAGTCACAGTATAGTTCTTTTGAGCCACATTCAGAGCTTTGCTGGCATAGTAAATCGAATGAAGAATCTTCTCTTGCCTCTGTCCTAATACTACCCCAAGCGCCACCCCGCTCGCATCACACATAACTTCAAACGGTTGTCCCCAATCCGGTGAAATAATGATAGGTGTGGAAGTTAACTTGGGTTTCAACTCTCCAAATGCTATCAGACAAGCATCATCAAAATCAAACTTACACTCCTTTTCGAGTAGTTTGCACAATGGGTGTGCAATTTTCGAGAAATCTTTTTTGAACCTCCGGTAGAAACCTGCATGCCCAAGAAAACTCTAAACACCTTTTACAGAGATGGGTGGTGGAAGCTTTTCGGTGACCTCAACTTTGGCTCTATCAATCTCGATACCTTTCTGCAAAATCCGATGACCCAGAACTATACCCTCTTTCACCATGAAGTGGCACTTTTCCCAATTGAGCACAAGATTGCACTCTTCACATCGTTTTAATACCTCGGCCGGATGCATCAAACAACCATCAAACGAGTCACCTACAATAGAGAAATCATCCATAAATACCTTAATCGTGTCCTCCACCATATCTGAAAATATTGACATCATACAACGCTGGAAGGTCGCTGGAGCATTACATAACCCAAATGGCATCCTTTTGAAGGCAAAAGTCCCATAAGGACAAGTGAATGTGGTCTTCTCTTGGTCTTTCGGAGCTATGCAGATTTGATTGTAGCCCGAATACCCATCTAGAAAATAATACCAACCCTTACCAGCGAGACGATCCAACATCTGATCCATGAACAACATAGGGAAGTGGTCTTTCTCTGTCCATGCATTTAGCTTGCGGTAGTCCATATAAACTCTCCAACCAATCACCGGCCTCATTGGAACAAGCTCATTCTTAGCATTTGGAACCATGGTGATTCCCCCTTTCTTGGGCACACACTGAACAGGACAAACCCAACTAATATCAGCAATGGGATATATGACTCCAACATCCAACCACTTAATGATCTCCTTTTTCACAACCTCTTGCATATGGGGATTCAATCTCCTTTGATGCTCAATACTTGGCTTACTGTCCGGCATGAGTTGGATTTTGTGAGAACAAATTCCCGGTGGAATCCCAATAATGTCCGCAATAGTCCATCTAATAGCCCTCTTGAACCTCTTCAATACAGAAACCAAGGCCTCAACTTGATCCTCGCTCAAATCAGCAGCAATGATTACCGGTAAAGTGTTATTTTTCCCAAGAATACATACCTCAAGTGGGATGATAGAGCCTTGAGTTCCAGTTTTGGAGGCTCTTCCACGGATGGTTTTGCAGGTGGAGAGTCGCGATTCTTCATATCTAACTCCAATCTTTTTGGTTTGGAACAGAATTTGAACCTATCAAGTGCGGCAACTAATTCCTTATAGTCTTCAATACCATACCGTCAAAATTCATCATTAGCGCTTCCAGTGCATCAACATCCAACCTCTTTTCAATAGACACTTCAGAATCTCGCTCCACAATATGATTCACCACCGATACCGACTTAAGATCACTTTCCTGATTCATAGACCTACAGATATTAAAAGTTACCTCCTCATTATTCTTCGGAACTTCATCTGTCCTCTCTCCATATCGACTAAGGCACGCCCAGTAGCAAGGAATGGTCTCCCTAAGATGATGGGAACCTCAAAATCAACCTCACAATCATGTATTACAAAATCCGCAAGAAAAATGAATGACTCCACATTCACAAGGACATCTTGGAGAACACCAATGGGCTTCTTCACAGTTCTATCGGCCATGAGTAGATGCATCGCAGTCAGTTTTAGAGCCCTTAAACCCAACTTCTTATAGATGGACAATGACATCAAATTAATGTTGGCACCTAAGTCGCATAAGGCTTTCGCAAAGTGTAACATCCCAATGGTACAAGGAATAGTGAAAGCCCTTTTGCACTAGTGACCTCGTAGCAATAGCACTACAATGCTGCAACCTCTCATCATTCTCAAAACTAACATCCCTCTTTTATGGTCACCAAGTCTTTCATGAATTTAGCATACCCAGGCATTTGTTCCAAAACTTTTATCAATGGGACAATTATGGACAGTTGCTTCAACATAGCGATGAACATGCGGTATTTACCCTCTTCAGTCTTTTTCACCAATCTCTGTGGGAATGGAGGTGGAGGTCTAGGCATGAGAACAACTTTTTGGGTCACCTCAGCTTCTTTTTCTGTATCACCTTTTGGAATTTCAGTAACTTCAATCTCATCCTCATCCTTCTCTATCACTTCTTTAACCTCAGACGGCATGGGGGGTCAATGGTTTGCTTTCCTCCATGAGTAGTGACTGCCATACAATGTCCATCATTTTTTGGATTCTGGATGGTGTTGCTAGGAAGTGTGCCAGCTCAAGTTGCTTGATTGACACTGCATGGGCATCAACTTTTTGACCAATTCCAGACAAGTCATTTCACATCTCTTTCACATTCTCATCAGTTGCATCAAACCTCTTCATCATGTTTTGCATCATATCCTTAATGTGTGACATACTATTACCACCCTCTCTATTACCAGGAGAAACATAAGGCCCAACCTTATCATTCTTGTTACCATAGTTATTCCGGTTGTAATTGTTGTCATGATTGTAGTTCCCATCCCGGACATAGTTACCCTCGCGGTTGTAGTTACCCTCACAGTTGTAGTTTCCATAGTTTCGACCTTGATTTCCTTGACCTTGGCGCCAATTATCCGAGTTGGAACCTTGAGTGTAAACACCTCAAAAATTAGTAGGCTAAAACTAGAGCTAAACGTAAAGGTTAACGTCAAGGAAGAAGGGTTAAAGCCTAGGGAGAAGGGCAAGGACCAAGGCAAGGGGGCCAAGGCTGCCCAAACTTGCCAGGGCACTGCCTACACTGCCACGAGGGTCTTCACGACCTGTGGTGGCCACCACGGACCGTGGTGCCACCCGTGGTGGTGAGCCCCCAAAAATCTGCCCCAAGTTGGCTTCCCTTCACGAGCCACTTCACGGCCTGTGGTGAAGACCACCGCCCGTGGGAAGGCTCGTGGGGTTGCCTTCACTTGGTGGGGATAATGGTGAGGTAGCTTAGCTACGGGTCAAGGGACCACGGGCCATGGTGCCCTTGACGGCTCGTGAAGAGGGGCGTGACCCCTGGGCAGCTTACTTTAATGAGGGTTATTTTGGGTATTTCCTTTTTAAGTCCTATCAATGTGAAGTCATTTTTCCTCATTTTATTACACCTATATAAGTCTTTTTAAGTCTTAATACACCCATTCACCCCATTATTTCCCAAAACCCAAATGAAATGCCAAAGTTCATCTTCTACACAAAAATTCTCTCTTTAGAAAACTCAAAGAAGAAGAAGAAGATAGAAGTGGAAGCTAGGGTTTCTACTCAAATTCCTTGGAATTCATCAATAAGGTATGGTATCTCTTCATCCATGGATAGAATCCATCCATGGAGTCCCTCCAAACTCAATTTCAAAACTAGTGATTTCCCCAAAAGTTAGTGTTTGAATTCAATCTCATGGGTTCCTTTCAAAAACGTTTTTAATGATTGATTTATGATGGATTATGATTGAATTGATGATTTATTGGTGATTTATGATGAAATCCCCTAAGAACCCATGAACCCCATATTCTCCAATTATGAACTTGTGATGTGGGTTTGTTGATTATAGAAGAATGTTATGAAATTATACAAGTAGTCATTAGGTTACTTGAATTTATGATTATATCCATGTCTAATGTAGTAATTATAGATGTGTTGATTGAATATGATCTATGGTCCTTGAAGGGGAAAAGTATGAGAATTATTCATTATTATGAGAATTATGAATATGTTTAAGGAACACTTTGAGAGCAAAGTGATTATGATTATGATCTAGTTGTTGTGTTGTTGGAAGGTTATCCTCATGGAAACACATATGTATGATTATGATATGATGGTTCTAAGGTTGAAAGGCTATTCTCACCTATTGAATCTATGAGCTATAGTGTGAATTATGTTGAATTGAGTGTCAAGGCATTCTTTCATGCATATGAACTTAAGTCAAAAGCTTAATATGTACACCGTGGGAATTATACTTAGCACTGAGTGGATATTGAATATGAGGTCGAAGCTCCCCCGCTAGAAAGGGAAGGTTTGTAGAAAGTATCTCTTGAGATGGAAGCTCCCCCACTAGAATGGGCGGGTTTCTAGTAACAATCTCCCTTATACTATAAACTATGTGACCCATAGGTCTTTAGCTAGTGGATCCACCTAAAAGCTAATATGTGATGGTCTTACCTTAGGGAAGTCTGACAACCCTTTTCGGTGGGTAACACCGGATTCTATGTTTAGCTCACATGGTCTATGTCGGTTAAGGCTTATTCCCACTATGACAAGAATATGGACAAGAGTATGAATTATGAACTATGGTTACTCAAGAAGCTTTACTTAGCATGGGTGGGATTATGAGATCTTATTCATGCATTGCACAAGTAGACTTTGAGAGTATTTATGGTATGCTTCTCCTATGATATGATGATTTATGTAATGAACACACTTATGACTTATGCTTTTCCATTATCTTCAACATGATGTTTTAACTTAGCAAAGTGCATGCATTCAACTAAGATGTCCTTTTTAGCATGTCTTCATGATTTTATGCATGGCTATCATACTTAGTGCGCTTTTGTACTAACCCATATTTTCCTACATTTTGCCCAAGTGTAGGGTCCAGTTCTCAAGGTGGTCCCCATTGTGGCTAGAGCTTGGAATTAACTATTCTCCTTGCTTGTTTGGTGAGTCCTCATGATTCGAGGATGGATTTTACCATTGTAGTTTCATTCTTGTATTTTCACTCTCAGATTATGTTGTGTTGGGGTTGTGACCCTATTTTGACTAAGTATTGTAATAGATGGCTAATTGAGACAAGTCTAGACTTCCGTTTTTCTTTATAAAGATTTTGGACTTGGAATGCGTTTTACTCTTTATTGTTCTTTACTTATGTTATGATATGCTAAATTGATTTTGTTAGGCCTTTCGGGGTCTAGCACGCCATGTTACATCTAGGGTGTACCCCTGAGTCTTGACAAACTTTGTAATCAGAGTACAAGGTTTAGAATGATTCTAGGATGATGTCTCATAAGCCACGTCTAGTAGTGAGTGTGAAGTTCGCCACATTTATGAATGAGAGGCTAAAAGATGTTTAGGAAATTTCATTTCTTTCATTACTCTTAAGTCGTGCCTTACAGTTTAACTCTATAAAGTTCCTTTCCTAATAATTCTCTTGTGTCTTCAGGATATGAATACACGAAGGGCTAATGCTAGAAGGGTGGAAGAGGAGAATGTGAATGAAGGAGCTCCTCCTCAAGATCCTCAAGCTCCTCAAGCTCCGATCGATCCTTCGGTTATGTCAAATGTGGAAGTTAGGTCGACTCTCCAAATATTGGCTCAAGCCATGACGGCTTAAGCTCAAGCCATGACAACTCAAGCCCAAGCCATGACGTCCCAAGCTAACAGAGAGGTTGTTGCTCCGGTTAATACTAGCATGAATCCGACTGCTTCAAGGGTTACAAATTTTGCTAGTATGAACCCTCCCAAGTTTCATGGCTCCAAAGTGGGAGAGGATCCTCAAGAATTTGTGGAAGATGTTTATAAAATACTTGATATCATGGGGGTGACTTCGGTAGAGAAAGAGGAATTGGTCTCTTACCAATTGAAGAGTGTTGCTCAAGTATGGTATACTCAATGGAAGAACGGTAGGCCGATCGGAGTGGGTCCCATAGAGTGGGAAACATTTAAATTGGCATTTCTTAATAGGTTCTTTCCCAGAGAGATGAGGGAAGCTACGGTGGAAGAGTTCATAAACCTTCATCAAAGAGGCATGAGTGTTTAAGTGTATTCTCTAAAGTTTACTCAATTGTCTAAGTATGCTCCGACTTTGGTGGTGGATTCTAGGGACAAAATGAGTAGGTATTTGACGGGTGTGTCTCGATTGGTAAGAAAAGAATGTCGTTCGGTAATGCTCCATGATATTATGGATATCTCACGCCTAATGGTGTATGCTCAACAAATAGAGGATGAGAAACTCCAAGACATGAATAGGGAGGTGAAAAGAGCTAGAACCGGTGATGGGAATTTCTCCAACCCTAAATCCGATGGACAAGGTCGACAAAAGTTCAAACAAAGGTTTTCCAACCAAAGTCCCTCTAGTGCTAACCCAAGGGTCAATAATGATAGGGTATCTAACCCTAAACCTCAAGGAGGTAGTGGTGGTGACTCTTATGTGAATAGGCGCGATTGTGCAAAATGTGGGAAGAAACATAAGGGGAAATGACTAGCCGACACGGGTGTTTGTTTCGGATGTGGTAAGAGTGGTCATCAATTGAGGAATTGCCCAACACTTTCGGCCAAAGGGAAAGAAGGCAAGCAAGCTCCTCCAAGCGGTTCAAACTCAAATGCTCAAAAGCAAAACTGCTTTTATGCTCTTCGATCCCGAGATGACCAAGAGAGCTCCCCGTATGTGGTGACCAATATGTTACAAGTCTTTCTTATTAATGTAAATGCCTTGTTAGATCCCGGTGCTACTTTGTCCTTTGTAACACCTTATTTAGACATGAAGTTTGATATACTCCCCGAAGTGTTATTAGAACCTTTTTCGGTTTCTACCCCGATTGGTGATTCTATGGTGGCTAAGAGGATCTATAGAAGATGTCCCGTTTCCTTGTCCCATAGGGTTACTTTGGTGGAGTTAGATATGTTAGACTTTGATGTGATTTTGGGTATGGATTGGTTGCATGCATGTTATGCCTCTATTGATTGTAGAACTCGGGTGGTTAGATTCCAATTTCCAAATGAGCCTATCTTAGAATGGAAGGGGAGAAATTCTATGCCTAGAGGTCAATTTGTCTCTTGTCTTAAAGCTAGGAAGATGATCTCCAAAGGGTGTATTTACCATCTTGTTAGGGTGAAGGATGTGGATTCCGAAACCCCTTCTCTAGAATCAGTTCCGGTGGTTAATGAGTGTCCGGAAGTGTTCCTCGATGATTTCTCTAGTATTCCTCCCAAGCGGGAAATAGATTTTTGTGTTGACCTTCTTCCGGATACGCAACCTATCTCTATTCCTCCTTATAGAATGGCTCCGACGGAGTTAAAGGAGTTGAAAGAGCAACTAAAGGATTTCCTAGACAAGGGTTTTATTCAACCGAGTATCTCTCCATGGGGTGCTCCGGTGTTGTTTGTGAAGGATGGGTCTCTTAGAATGTGCATTGATTATCGTCAATTGAATAAAGTGAACATTAAGAACAAGTATCCCCTTCCAAGAATTGATGACTTGTTTGACCAACTTTAAGGGGCTAGTTATTTCTCCAAGATTGATCTTCGTTCGGGTTATCACCAATTGAGGGTGAGAGGGGTTGATATTCCCAAGACGGATTTCTGAACAAGATATGGTCACTATGAGTTCCTAGTAATGTCATTTGGTTTGACTAACCCTCCGGCGGCATTCATGGACTTAATGAATAGGGTATTTTGACAATATCTTAACTTATTTGTGATAGTGTTTATCGATGATATATTGATCTATTCAAGGAGTGAGAATGAGCATGTTGACCATTTGAGGGTTGTATTGCAAGTTCTTAAGGACCATCAACTTTTCGCAAAGTTTAGCAAGTGCGAGTTTTGGTTAAGGTCCGTAGTATTCCGTAGTCATATTGTGTCAAGTAAGGGGATTGAGGTAGATCCTAAGAAGACGGATGCGGTCAAGAGTTGGCCTAGACCTCTATCACCAACAGACATTAGAAGCTTCTTGGGTTTGACCGGTTATTATAGGAGATTTGTTGAGGGTTTTTCTTCCATTGCTTCTCCGTTGACGGCCTTGACTCAAAAGAAGGCTAAGTTTGTGTGGTCGAAAGCTTGTGAGAAAAGTTTCTTGAAAGATAGACTTACTTCCGCTCCGGTGTTGACCTTATCGGAAGGTACGGATAGTTTTGTGGTGTATTGTGATGCCTCTAGAGTTGGGTTGGGATGTGTGCTTATACAAAATGGTAAGGTGATTGCCTATGCTTCAAGGCAACTTAAAGTCCATGAGAAGAATTATCCGACCCATGACCTTGAATTAGCGGCGGTTGTGTTTACCTTAAAAATATGAAGGCATTATTTGTATGGTGTCCATGTGGATGTGTTTACCGATCACAAGAGTCTTCAATATGCGTTTAGTCAAAAGGACTTGAATCTTCGTCAACGAAGGTGGTTAGAATTATTGAAGGACTATGACATGAGTGTCATTTATCACCCCGGCAAAGCTAATGTGGTAGCGGATGCTCTTAGTAGATTGTCCATGGGTAGTGTGGCTCATGTAGAGGATGAAAAGAAAGAATTGGTTCGTGATGTGCATAGGTTGGCCCGGTTAGGTGTTCAACTAGTGGATTCCACCAAGGGTGGTGTCATGGTCCATAATGGTTCCGAATCATCCTTTGTGATGGATGTGAAGTCTAAGCAAGGCCTTGATCCTATATTAGTTGAGTTGAAAGAGTCGGTACTCAAAAAGTCCGTTGAGGCTTTCTCCCAAGGGGGAGATGGGGTACTTAGGTACCAAGGTCGGTTATGTGTTCCGGATGTTGATGGTTTGAGGGAACAAATTTTAGAAGAGGCTCATAGTTCTCGGTATTCTATTCATTCGGGCGCCACCATGATGTAC
Source organism: Solanum etuberosum (assembly GCA_029582245.1). NCBI lineage: Eukaryota > Viridiplantae > Streptophyta > Magnoliopsida > Solanales > Solanaceae > Solanum > Solanum etuberosum. The sequence continues at coordinate 142,171 of JAJONR010000366.1, forward strand.
CGTGATCTACGGGAAGTCTATTGGTGGAACGGAATGAAAAAAGATATTGCGGAATTTGTTGCCAAATGTCCAAATTGTCAACAAGTTAAGGTTGAGCATCAAAGGCCAGGAGGCTCATTTCAAGATATACCAATTCCCACTTGGAAGTGGGAAGAGGTGAATATGGATTTTATTGTGGGTTTACCTTGCACCCGAAGGTAACATGATTCGATTTGGGTCATTATAGATAGGATGACAAAATCAGCCCACTTTATCCCCGTCAAGGTTTCTTTTTCGGCGGAAGACTATGCCAAGTTGTATATAAAAGAGATAGTGAAGTTACATGGGGTTCCTTTGTCCATTATTTCGGATCGGGGTCCTCAATTTACTTCTCACTTTTGGAAGTCCTTTCAAAAAGGGCTTGGTACTAAGGTTAAGCTTAGCACGACTTTTCATCCCCAAACCGATGGGCAAGCGGAGCGTACCATTCAAACATTAGAAGATATGTTGAGGGCATGTGTTATAGACTTCAAGGGTAATTGGGATGACCACTTTCCATTAATAGAGTTTGCCTACAATAATAGCTATCACTCAAGTATCGGTATGGCTCCCTTTGAAGATTTGTATGGTAGGAGATGTAGGTATCCGGTTTGTTGGTTTGAAGTAGGTGAAATTGCTCTAATTGGTCCTGAACTAGTTTATGAGGCCATTGAAATTTTTTGACTCATTAGAGAGAGGTTGAGGACGGCCCAAAGTCAGCAAAAGTCTTATGCCGATGTTAGGAGAAGGGATCTAGAATTTGAAGTTAATGATTGGGTATATCTAAAAATCTCACCTATGAAAGGTGTGATGAGATTTGGCAAGAAGGGAAAACTTAGTCCCCGGTATGTGGGCCCATACCAAATTTTGAAACATGTTTGGAAATTTGCCTATGAGTTAAATTTGCCAAATGAGTTGGCTCCGGTGCATCCAGTGTTTGATGTTTCTATGCTCAAGAAGTGTATTAGAGATCCGGCATCCGTTATCCCCTTAGAAGGATTGGGGGTCGATGAGAGTCTTTCATATGAGGAAGTTCCGGTAGAAATTCTAGACCGATAAGTCAAGAGGTTGAGAAATAAGGAAATAGCCTCCGTAAAAGTTTTATGGAGAAATTATTTAGTTGAGGGTGCTACTTGGGAAGCCGAGGCCGATATGAAGTCCCGATACCCTCATCTCTTTCCTTCTACTCTTTTTCAAGCTTGAGGTAAGTAGTCCCTCTTGAGTTTTAGTGTTTTGGGAGTCATGTGTGTTATATGTGTTCTTCCATGATTTCCTTATGATATGCATGTTCTTGATGAAATTCATGTTTAGTGAGAAAATGAGTTTTCATGATTTATGTATTCCTCATGTTGTTGTGCATTTAGTATGAGTTGCATATTTGACTTCATGAGATTTGATGATGAACATGCTTTAGTATACTTTTGACAGTAATTGCATAATGGCTCCATGGTATTGTGTTGAGCAAGCTTTTAGTTGGAGAAGGTAGTTCCTCCTATAAATATGAGAAATATTGAGTTTCATGTATAATGGGTTGTTAGATGTAGTTCCTACTTCCATGTATTGCATTGAATATGTTTGAGATGGAGTTGATGTTTCCTCCTTTGAATTGTGTATTATTTTGATGTTGCATGCATGATGGGCTGCTAGTCTTGAGTCTTTACTTCCGTAAGGTGTCTAGATCGTCATTCGAGGAAGAATGTTCCCAAGAGGGAGATAATGTAACACCTCAGAAATTAGTAGGCTAAAACTAGAGCTAAACATAAAGGTTAACGTCAAGGAAGAAGGGTTAAAGCCTAGGGAGAAGGGAAAGGACCAAGGCAAGGGGGCCAAGGCTGCCCAAACTTGCCAGGGAACTGCCTACACTGCCACGAGGGTCTTCACGACCCGTAGTGGCCACCACAGACCGTGGTGCCACCCATGGTGGTGAGGCAGGGAGCCCCCAAAAATTTGCCCCAAGTTAGCTTCCCTTCACGAGCCACTTCACGACCCGTGGGAAGGCTCGTGGGGTTGCCTTCACTTGGTGGAGATCATGGTGAGGTAGCTTAGCTACTGATCAAGGGATCACTGGCACCACCACGGGCCGTGGTCCCCTTGACGGCTCGTGTAGAGGGGTGTGATCCCTGGGCAACTCACTTTAATGAGGGTTATTTTGGGTATTTCCTTTTTAAGTCCTATCAATGTGAAGTCGTTGTGCCTTATTTTTATACACCTATATAAGTCTTTTTAAGTCAAAATACACCCATTCACCCCATTATTTCCCAAAATACAAATCAAATCCCAAAGTTCATCTTCTACACAAAAATTCTCTCTCTAGAAAACTCAAAGAAGAAGAAGAAGAAGAAGATAGAAGTGGCTGCTAGGGTTCAAGAAGCTAGGGTTTCTACTCAAATTCCTTGGAATTCATAAATAAGGTATGGTAGCTGTTCATCCGTGGATATAATCCATCCATGGAGTCCCTCAAAACTCAATTTCAAAACTAGTGATTTCCCCAAAAGTTAGGGTTTGACTTCAATCCATGGGTTCCTTTCAAAAACGTTTTTAATGATTGATTTATGATGGATTATGATTGAATTGATGATTTATTGTTGATTTATGATGAAATCCCCCAAGAACCCATGAACCCCATATTCTCTAATTATGAACTTGTGATGTGGGTTTGTTGATTATAGAAGAATGTTATGGAATTATGCAAGTAGTGATTGGGTTACTTGAATTTATGATTATATCCATGTCTAATGCAGTAATTCTAGATGTGTTGATTGAATATGATCTATGATCCTTGAAGGGGCAAAGTATGAGAATTATGCATTATTATGAGAATTATGAATATGTTTAAAGAACACTTTGAGAGTAAAGTGATTATGATTATGATCTAGTTGTTGTGTTGTTGGAAGGTTATCCTCATGGACACACATATGTATGATTATTATATGATGGTTCTAAGGCTGAAAGGCTATTCTCACCTATTGAATCTATGAGCTATAGTATGAATTATGTTGAATTGAGTGTCAATGCATTCTTTCATGCATATGAACTTAAGTAAAAAGCTTATTATGTACACCGTGGAAATTATGCTTAACACCGAGCGGATATTGAATATGAGGTCGAAGCTCCCCCGCTAGAAAGGGCGGGTTTCTAGAAAATATCTCTTGAGATGGAAGCTCCCCCGCTAGAAAGGGTGAGTTTCTAGTAACAATCTCCCTTATCCCATAAACTATGTGCCCCATAGGTCTTTAGCTAGTCGATCCACCTAAAAGCTAATATGTGATGGTCTTACCTTAGGCAAGTAGGACAACCCTTTTAGGTGGGTAACACCGGATTCCATGTTTAGCTCACATGGTCTATGTCGGTTATGGCTTATTCCCTCTATGACAAGAATATGGACAAGAGTATGAATTATGAACTATGGTTACTCAAGAAGCTTTACTTAGCATGGGTGGGATTATGGTATCTTATTCATGCATTGCACAAGTAGACTTTGATAGTATTTATGGTATGCTTCTCCTATGATATGATGATTTATGTAATGAACACACTTATGACTTATGCTTTTCCATTATCTTCAACATGATGTTTTAACTTAGCAAAGTGCATGCATTCAACTAAAATGTCCTTTTTAGCATGTCTTCATGATTTTATGCATGGATATCATACTTAGTGCGCTTTGTACTAACCCATATTTTCCTACATTTTGCCCAAGTGTAGGGTCCCGTTCTCAAGGTGGTCCCCATTGTGGCTAGAGCTTGGAATTGATCATTCTCCTTGCTTGTTTGGTGAGTCCTCATGATTCGAGGACAAATTTTACCATTGTAGTTTCATTCTTGTATTTTCACTTTCGGATTATGTTGTGTTGGGGCTATGACCCTATTTTGACTCAAGTATTCTAATAGATGGCTAATTGAGACAAGTCTAGACTTCCGCTTTTCTTTTAAAGATTTTGGACTTGAAATGCGTTTTACTCTTTATTGTTATTTACTTATGTTATGATATGCTAAGTGGCTTGTGTTAGACCTTTCGGGGTCTAGCATGCCATGTTACATCTAGGGTGTACCCCTGGGTCGTGACATTGGGCATTGGCTCGGAAACCCCCGTCTGATCATTCACCAAATTCGTATCTTCCTCATAGTAGTACTCCTCAACTGGTGGTGGTGGAGATCTAGTCAGATAATTCACAGCATTTACCTTTTCCTCACTACCACTTATATGTTTTAGTACCAAACCCAATTCTGTTCTCATCTGTGACATCTCTTCCCGAATGTCATCATTGGATTGGTTGGGTGCTGTTTGGACAGCGAACGTGCTCCTAACAGTATTTGCCATTCTAATGCTCTAGGATTTGTTGTTTTGGGAAATCCTCTCAAGCTTTTCAGCGATCTCCTCAAAAGTGCCCTCACAGTATGATCCTCTAGCAATTGTATCTAACACAGTTCTCCCATTGTCATCCTGTCCTCTATAGAAATACTCCTTCAATGACTCATCATCAATGCGGTGGTTTGGAACACTTTTGATGAACCCGGTGAATCTATCCCAAGAACTGCTTATCGACTCTCCTGGTAATGCCGTGAAGTTGTTCAGTTTATCTTTATGATTTAACTTCTTGGACATCGGAAAGTATCTTGCTGTGAACACCTTGTGCATTTGGTCCCATGTATAGATTGAATTATATGGTAACTCAGAAAACCACACAGCAGCATCTCTATTCAATGACAGTGGGAAGACCCTCAGACCTATGATATCCATATCTAACTCCGGTCGTCCTACACAACTTTTACAAACACTGGACAATTTCGCCATGTGAGCGTATGGATCTTCCGAAGCCAACCCCGCAAACAACCCTCTCGCTGTAAGCATCTGTATGAGACTGCTGGTTACCATAAATGTATGACCTGAAGGTAGAGGAGGAAGAAAAATAGGCCCATCAGATCCAATCGCATCATAATCAACCCTGTAGTGCTCACGATACCCCGGTGCTGGTAGATTTTGCACCCTTTCTGCATTACCAATTAGATTACCACCATGAACCTTAGCGGGCACATTAACAACTCCTAGCGGCTGCAATTCTACTCCATCTCCTAGACCCTCTCCGATTGGATAATTGTGTACCCCTTGATTATTCATTTTTCTCAAAGTTTTGCTCAACTCTGTATCGTAGGGGGTCAATGGTTCGCCTCGACTCCGTGTACTTGGCATACACTAGAGTAGAAACCTGAAGAAAAAAAACACAAAAACAAAACGTAAAATCAAGAAATACTTGACTAAAGTTCAACAAAGTAGTTAGTTTAATCTAAAAGCCGTATTCCCAGGCAGCGACGCCAAAATTTGATACGCTCAAATTACACCTCCCTAAAGAAGTATAACCGATCGTTGTCAAATAAAGAACCCAACTTGTAGGTTGGGGTCGATCTCACGAGAAATATGGTTAAGACTTAAACTTAACTAACAATTATATCCGTTTAGTCAAATTATTTCCGAGGAAAGTAAACAGGGGAATTTTGTAACTAAAATGACAGATTTGTTGATTAAGTAACAAGTAAACAAAATTCAAACTTAAAGTTATCAATATGAGAAGGAAACTAGGGTATATGTATTCCCCACAAGCTCTTAACGCAGTAATCCTAATAATAGTAATCCTTTCATAGTGTTTAACATGCAAGGTTGGTAAGTTAGGTAACCCTAAGTGATTTGTCCTCCAAGTAGGGAATTTCACCACGCAACTTGGTCCGTCTACGGGTGTGTGCTCTACTAACCCTTACATTTACCCCACATTAGTCGTCATATCAATGTAGTTCAGTTTTCACCCTCACTCCAATTGACATCAAACCATTAGATAGCATCCACTAAATATCTATTGTTTAATCCTTTTCTCAGTCACTACCTCCTTGGTCCGACAAGTAGAAACGAGGCGAGTTCTAACTTTTGCAACCGCTAAAAAGACTTTTAAACGAATGGATTAACAATACATGCATAAACACTATTCAAGAATTACTTAATTATTATTCGTACTTTGTTAATTTATCATGGTTCCCACAACCCTAGTTGTGGATTTAGCTACTCATGGTTGAGAGTTCACAATTCATAATTGAGTTGAAAGAATTCATGAACTTACATTTAAAACAGATGAAAGCCGAAATCTTGAATTGAATTTCAAAGTGAAAATTGTATAAACGAAATCCGAAAATTTAATTGCTAAGAGTTTTCAAATTAATTTCCAAAGAACAAAAACTAGAAGTTTACAATAATGTCTAACCCCCAAAAATGAGGATTCAAACTCCTATTTATAGAAAACAAATCCTAACTTAAACAGGAAACAAAATAAGGAAATAAACTGCTCATATGCGGCTTCTGTCGACGGCACGACCTACGGTCCATAGGTCCCCTTCTGTGGTCCAACACTTGGAAAATAAAATCAGGTACTGGAACTTCAACTTTCAAATCCCCAACGACGGATGTGCAGGACGGCTCATGGGTCGACCTACGGTCCGTCGATGCCTCCGTGGTTCCACACTTGGTCAGACTTCCTTGATCTTCCACCTACGCTTGCCCACCTACGGTCCGTCCTGTCAGTCCGTGGTTTGAGTTCTGAAACTCAACTTCCAGACCATGACCTACGACTGCCCATCCACGGCCCGTCACTGGACCTACGGTCCGTGGTTGGCTCCGTTGGTGGCTACTTCTGCACTTTTCAGCTTGCATCTTCATCAACCGCATCCAAGCCCATTTCCTGCAAGAATTACACACAAAACATTATTTCTAATAACAAACTAGCCCAAGACACACACAAACGTTAAGTAAAATGCATCAAATATACTGTAAACTCACGGTATATCAACACCCTCAACTTAAACTTGTTGTTTGTCCTCAAGCGACACACAACAACTCTAAACGACACTTATGTAGAAGCAGACATACAAACTCAAGCAAACACATGGCTTTCTCAATCAATTCCACCACTTAGTGCAAATCTTCTCATCTAGACTCAATAAGCTAACTCATGCAGATCAAAACATGACATAGATCGACCAATAGAAATCACAACATACACTTTTCACAATCACCAAGGTACCAACTCTCCAACAATGTAACTAGTGCCCTCACTTCAAAAGAAATCCTTTTTTTTCAAACAACAGATCTGAATTTCAAATTTAAGGATTCATTCAACACTAACGCGCAGAAGTGACTTCAATTACAGTTAGTGCTCAATACCATAGGCTTGCCCTTATTTTCACTGCATAGACTTGCCAAACTAGTCACTATGATCACTATAGGACTTTCTTAGCTTGTAACGTAGGCTCAGGGTCATGTAGGATACATTTGGGTACTTTGTAGAGACTTTTATTCCCTCCTTGACATTACATTGGCTTTTTACCTCTTTTCTCTACCAATTCTTGACATCTTTTTATTTTTTGCTCTTTCCCTTGGCTCCCTTCAACATAGATGTGACTTTTGACTTTATCACTCTTATTTTTCACTTTCTTCTTTTTCTTTTACTTCATCTTTCTTTGTTTCTTTAAGCACTTTTTTCATTTATCTTTTTAATTCTTTTGACTGCAGTCACATCTTTTTCTATCTTTTCTTTTCTTTTTCTTTCTTCTACACAAAACTCTTTTCATACCCTTTTTCTTTCGGTTTCCTTTTTCGCAGCCACCCTCAACTTATATATTTTGCATGAGTTGAAGTGCACAATATCCCATGTTGGACTAGGGTCAAGATTAAGGTAACTTTTTGAATTAGCCACCCTCAACTTAGGCTTTTGGCCTAAGTTAAGGTGCACATGTCCAAGGAGGGACCGGGGCCAAAACAATCTTTTAGGGAAAGTGAATTAGGTGTATTGAAAGAAGTGGTCTACATTAGGCTCAAACATTTGGATCAAGGGGAACATTTATTTCTTTTGGTTGAATCATTTTAGGCTTGAGTGGACTTATTTGAACAAGGGCCTATCATCATTTTCCAACTTCTAGCCTAGATTATCTTAGCAGGACCAACGGGGCAAGTTCTAGATTGGCAGATACTGTATGAACATTCAAACTTTTCTCACACACACTTGGCACATTGTTTCATTATCGGATTATTGAATTACACAGTTCAAGTTTTAGCTTAAGTCATGCTATCATACCGGTTACTTATCATGTCATATGATCCAACATATTCAACTCATTCAGCCTATAGATCTAGCACATTTCAAAAAAATTGGACAGGTATCAATTTCATGCTTTTTAAGCCATCATGCTTTCATTCTTCTACTTACTTCTACACAAACAATCCTAGACATGCCGGTTTAACATAAAAGTAAAGAGTCCCTTGGGGAAAAAGAACACAGGCAAGAAAACCCCAAAGGAGGATTATGAGTTGGGTTACTCAGACTTCACCATATCACTCACAATCCATTTACCCCACCCCCAACAAAATAAGGTGCAATTTCCCTCAATGCACAAAAATCAAAAGTAAAGCTTAGGGTGAAGCAAACCTGTGGCGCAAATGCACCGAAGACCCATAAAGAAGTGGGTGGGTATAGTTTTTCGGAACCCGCTGGATTAACACTAGGGACGCCATCAATAGCGCCCTCACCAACTATTGGAGCACCATCAGTAGTGCTTGATATGCCAGATGGGACAACATCCACCCCACGGGCCTGCTGCTGCCTCGTCTCCTCATCAATATTCGACTGCCGATGTGCTACCTCTATCTGTTGGCGCTCCTTCTTCCTTGCTCATCGAAATTTGTCAGTGTCGAAAGTATGATCAGAACGGAGGAGCTTCCCAGAAGCACGGAAAGAGTCTGGTGGTGGCATACCATCGCCAAATAGTGCAGTCATCAATACCTCATCCTCGTCTGCCGCAGGGGCAACCTATGGTGTAATCTCTGAAGGGGCTAGAAGAGCATCAACATAAGCATGGAGGCTAGCCAACTCCACCTGGAAAGTGGTCACATCTATGGTATGGGCAGGCCTCTCCAAGACTCTCAACTCGAAAGCATCCAAACGCTTATGAATGACCTGAATCTTCCGATCCATCATCTGCTCCATCCGCGCCTTAGACTCCTCAATAGAACGCTGCATCCACGACCTCATACGCTACAACAAGGTGGCCATCTGGGTCTCCAACTTCTGGACTTGGGCCAGAGGAACGACAGTGGACCCTAAAAATGGAGTGGCTCGAGATGAGCTCGGGGCATGACTAGTGGCCATAGAGGGTGGAGCCTGGGCATCTATTGTAGGGGATAGAATAGTAGTGTCATCAGCCTGGATATCCTCCACATCAGCGGCAAGATTAGCACCCAAGGGTGGTACGTCAACCTGTGGCTCTCTCTGTGGTGCAGCAAGATTAGCATCATCTTGAATGAGGTCGATGTCCACCTTCTTGGTCGCCTCGAGCAACCTGTCACAATGCCAAATGTGTACTGTAGCCTCCCTGCAGAGATGGAATATCAGACACGAGAAGGGCAGAGTGGTAGTGGTCTTGAAGGCCCTCTCATGGATCTCGGCAATGAGGATGCAGGAGAAATCAAGCTCCAAACCCACCATAGGAGCTGCTATCATCACGGCTCAATCCCAAGTGACAACATTGTTCGCCTGAGTGGGGGACAGTTTAGTATGAACCACAAGCCAGAAGAACTTCGCTGCGAAGTTCAGAGTTGCCTTTCGGATAAACAAAGTCATGTTCCTCACCCATTCGTTACCCTTTCCCTCCTCAGCTATGTGTCGGGCCATCCACCTCAGAAGTGTCTCCCTCTGCTCGACATCCCTCTGAAATGCCCCGCTCTGAACAATGCCCATCCTGTAGTCATACTCCGCTGTATTAATAGGCAGAGTGTGGGTTGGGCCATAGATGAACCGGCAAATGGTGGCCTCTGAGATGTCAACCGGGATATTCCTCACCAATGTGGACTGAAGTGGAGGCTGGTCCAATGGCTTAGCCCTCTTGGATATGGAATTACGGACCGTGGTGGCATAGGAAGTATATCATTCTCGTCGAGTCTGAAGAGCATAGAACCTATTCTGACGAGGAGCACCAGAACCAGAACTACTAGGCTGATCTTTCCTACCATTCCTTCCTTAGATACGAGTATAGGACAATCTCTCATCTTGTGACCACTCTTTCCACATCCATAGCAAGTGTCTGTATCGACTAAGCACCTTCTCAGATGACTCTTGCGGCCACACTTTTGGCAATTGGGAATAGAAGATCCATTTCTACCATCTTCTTGAGGCTTAGGTTAAGACACCCTATCTTTGTTCAACTTAGGAGCCAAGACATTAGAGAAACCTTGACCAGAAAACTTTTGTTGGACTTGAGGACGACTATGTCCACCAAACTTAGAATGATAAAAGTCATCATCACCGGTCTTTGCCCTTTTTTACTATCTAGACTTCTCCTTTAATTTCTCTTCTTCGATTTGTTGTACATGTATCATCAAATAAGAAATATTCATCTCCTTAATCAGCATGGTGGTACGACACTCTTTGACCACCATTTCACATACACCCAACATAAATTTTCTCATACTTGCACTAAAGTCGGCAACCATAGTTAGAGCATACTTAGACAATTGAGTAAACTTCAATGTATACTCCTACACACTCATATTCTCTTATTGAAGATTAATGAACTCAAGCACCTTTGCCTCTTTCATCTCAAGTGGAAAGAAATGATCAAGAAAAGATCTTTTGAATTTCTCCCCATCGAGAGGACTCACATCAATTACCCTCTCTTCCTTCCATTGATTGAACCAAACTTGAGCAAAACCTTTGAGTTGATAAGTGGACAACTATACTTTTTCCACCGGTGACACTTCCATAATCTTCATTATCTTATAAATCTCATCAATAAACTCTTGAGGATCCTCATCAACTTTTGGCCCATGAAACTTAGAGAGATTCATCCTAGTGAAGTCTCTCACTCCTGTCGTCTTCGTACCCACAATTGGGTTCACGGAAGTAATGACCTCTCTAGTAGCTTGGACAGTCATAGCTTGAGCCAACACTTGAAAAGTGACTCAGAATTTGGCATGAGACACTTGCTCGGCCAAAGGATTAACCGACACTTGAGGAACCTCGGGCTCCATATTCCTTCTTGCATTAGCTCTTCAATGAGGCATATCCTGAAAAGCATCGGACAAGAGTTAGGAGAAAGACCTTTATAGAAATGAACTCTATTGCACAACTTTAGAGTAATGAAAGAAGTGAAGTTTCCTAAATGTCTTGTAGTCTCCCATTCATAAATGTGGAACGCTTCACACTCATGAATAAAACTCTACTCGACGCGGCTTGTCAGACATACTAAGACCTTTTCTAAAATCTGGTGTTTTGAATACCAAGTTTGTCACGACCCAAAGTACAACCTAGAAGTGACATGGTAAATAGGATTCCGAGAGACCCTAAGCAAGCCCCTTGACCTAATCATAACATAATAAAATATAATTTAAGAGATATAATCAATATAAGTCTTGAATCATAAGATGACATAAATGGTACCAATAAAGTACATATAGAGTACGCGGAATACTACTATGTCTGACATAATCCTTTTTAACATCATAGGAGTGGTTATGAAACAACAAAGATCATAAAAGCAATAAAATTGTTTATGGCTTTGTCCTCAAACCGTGAGACTCACCAATCCAATGATCAAGCTGAGCAATCCTGATTTAAGCATGTTCGGAAGGAGGAGTGTCGAACCTTATATTATGAGACAATATAGGCACAAATATGCATTAGTACTATGAATGTACTAAGTATGAAGAAATACATAAAAGCATAAGACTGATAATAAGACGAACGTAACATGATAAGCATGACCAAGTTAAAATGTAGTAAGAACTTTTAAAGAGAAATCATGAATTATAAACAAGGTAAATGCATACATAAAATCATAGGAAAAATTTTCATAAAACCTTTGAGGAAAATATAATTCATTTGTGGAAAATTTACCGTTAACTGACAATAAGACCATGTGACCTATAACATGGAATCTAATATGACCCTTACATCGAAAAGGGGAATCAACTTGCCAAGGTAGAATTCCATCTCATTCATTATTGCTATGGTGGATCCACTAGCTAGGTCATTTAAGACATACTATGGGGGGATGTAGTTTAGGAACAAGAAGTTTGTTTCTAGAGATCTGACATCTATTAACAGGAGAGCCTCTATCTCAAAGTTCTCTCGATGTTAAGTAAATCTCAATGAAAAATACATAATCATATTCATAATCATAATACTTAGAAAGACACATTTAAGACTACCAATCCAATCATAAGTCATAATAGAATAGATCCTTTCAAACCGTGATTTCATAAACTTCTTCATAAAACATTTCATTTCTAAGCATCTAATCATGATCACTTTCATATGTGAGAAAACGTTTCACAAATCATTAACACTTTATCTTAAAGCATCCTTTAGTCATAAATCATTCTTTTCATAAAATATGCATAGATTCATAATTCATAAGCTCATAAGCATAATTTATATTCATAAAATAGGCATAGACATGAGTCCATATGAAATTAATTGAAAATCATATAATTTGATCAAAACATGCATAAGAAGATTGAATATAAACAATTTAATTATAATAAATAGAATCCATAAAGATTTGCATGAAATCCTAATAGAATTGGCTGAAATCAATTTAGGAGATTGAGATTCTTTTGGGACCCAAGAATCAAAGGGATCCATTGGTGAATCTCACATACCTTGATAGTCAAAGTCCTAAGAATGCAAAGAGAATGAGACCTTGAAGCTTGAAACCCTAACTTCCACCTTGAGAGCTCTTGAGAGAATTTGGAGAAGAAGACTTGGGGAATTCAGGAGAATTGAGTGAATGAGAGGAATTGGGCTAATTTTTAAGAGTAAAAATGGTTATAGGAGTATTTATAGGGTCAAAACGACATAGTTTAGGGGTTAATTGGGTAGGAGAAGACCACACCACCCTTAATTAAAAACTATTGAAAGATGCCATGATTTGGACCTACGGTTAGTAGGACTTCCTACGAACCATACTGGTCAACTGTAGACCCTACTACTGGAACCCAAAATCCACCCAACTTTCCACGAATCCTTTCTACGGTTTGTAGGGCATTCTACACGTCGTAGACCCTTCTCGTAGGAACCTCTTCTCAAAAATATTTCACCAAGCCTGGAACTCTTTCTACGATCCCTTCCTATGGGCCGTAGAAACTTCTACGGACTGTCCTGGCGGTCCATAGGAAAAGTTCAGAGACTTAAAATTACCAAACTTCAGGATTACTTCCTACAATTTCCTTCTACCGATCGTAGGACCTTGTACGGTCTGTAGGTGAGCTTTGTAGAATCTGTACCAGTGCCCAAAAATGTAACTTTTCCAATCCTTTCCAACTTACTAATTTCCGAGGTGTTACAGTACGTCCCCTTGGGAACATTCATCCTCAAATGGGACTCAAGATAGCATGAATAGAGTAGGGAGATAAACTAACAACCCATCATGAATGCAGTTACATCAAAATTCACATAAACAAGGAGAAATCACTCCAAGCTAATGCATATGGAAACATGAAAATGACTAGAATGCATGAATCCAAAGAATAAACCATGAGAAATTAGTACCTCAACCTAGAATAGGAGCAGAGGGAAAGAGATGAGGATACTTGGACATCATATCGACTTTGGATTCCTAAGTAGCAACCTCAACTAATTGATTCCTCCAAATAATTTTACGGAAGCAAATTCTTTATTTCTCAACTTCCGAACTTGATCGTCTAAAATTTCAACTAGAACCTCTTCATATAAGAAACTTCCCTTAACTCTCAAACATTCCAATAGCACTATATACGTCATATCTCCAACACACTTCTTCAACAAAGAGACATGGAATACTAGATGTACTGATGCTAAATTAGTAGGTAACTCTAATTCAAAAGCAACCTTGCTAATACGCTTCCAAATCTGATATGGGCCCACATACCAAGGAATACACTTCCCTTTCTTTTCGAATCTCATCACACTCTTCATGGGTGAGATTTTCAAGTAAACTCAATCATCGACATTATAACACCTCATAAATCTAACTAGGACTGTATAGGTGGGAAAATGGGTGAACCACGAAGGGGTCCATATGTCGTGTACGAGATCACGACCCGTCACCCCCATCTTGGTTCATACTTGGAAAAATATGGAGGACCATAGACCCCTTCACGGGCCGTGGAACTTCACATGAGCCATCAGGTTGCGCGTCAAAATGACTAGGAGCCACCCAAGGCCACTGTGAGGAACCACAAACCACTAGACGGTCTGTGGACCCCCACACGAGCCGTTAAGTGGCCCGTGGAAGTCACCCCAGAACCACCCTAGTTCCTCTGAGGAACCACAATCATCTCTACGGCCAATGGTGCTTCACACGGTCCGTGAAGTGGATCATGGAGGGAACATGCCAGCCTTCAAGTTTTGGGTCAACTTCAAATAGTCATATCTTTTAGCATAAAATTAATTAGGTGGCCCATGACCTATCAAATTGAAGATAATTGAATCATATTTCTAACGCAACCAAGTTTGCTAAAATCCAAACTCAGAGTAAAAAGTTATGCCCATTTTAATGAAGCCCTGTCGGGCAGGGCATCTTCACGAGCTGCTAGGTGGGCCTTGGTCATCATGACGGCCCATGAAACCTGTCTTGAAGTCACTTTGGCAACATTTAAGTCAGGGTCACATTTCGTCTTTTCCTCTATGCGTTGGGCACTTAAACTACGTCGTTTGATGCCTAAACTACGCCGTTTTACTCAGTCTAAGCCTAATAATCTAGTTAGACAATACCGAGAACCCTTATTCTCCAAAAATCATTCAACTTAGAGCGAAAAGAAGAGGAAATGTCGATCGCTTCTCCCAAGAACAAGCAGGAGCGTTCTTCGAAGTTCAGCCCTGAAATTCAAAGGATTTCTCCATAGATTTCGTCACCAGGTATGTGGGATTTCACTAGTGTGTTGCTTTCACCCATTAGGTCCCTAGAATTCAGTCAGGTCTTCAATTTCTCATAAACTGTTCAGACCAGGGCTTCCAGATTTTGAAGATTTATTGTGATTTTAGCTGTTATAGTTCCCATGGTCTAAATAACATGATTCTTGATGATTTAGTGTAATTTGCATGTATAGAATTCAGAACCCTAGCTTGTATCAACTATCATCTCATGAATTATACTTGCTCGGCAGATTAGTCAGAAAATGATGCTTTAGAAATTGAATACCATAACTTTCAGTATAATTATGTGCATTCCCAGATAACAAGTCAGCATTTTGAGTTACTCAGCATTTCAGTGCATTTTAGCTTTTCATTCAGTTGGTAGTAGACTTAGCACCGAGTTGGACTAGGGTTCAGCATACCCTCACAGTCCTAGAACTACACGCCAATGTAGGTTCGAAAGTCCCATCTCTTGGGCATCAGTTTTTAGTGATCACGCCACAATCATGCCTTTATACCCCTAGCAAGGTATATTGGGTCCTCTCGATGGGGTATATACATCACACTCCACGTTTAAATCACGTAGTTTATGTCGGTTAATAGTAGCTCCCACAGTCATACTCTTATTGCATTGACCATGTTATCAACATTCACTTCAGTATTCAGTTCAGCATATTAGTTACATGATTAGTACTTGGTCATTGCATTTAGCTCAGATTTCTATTTCCATCTTCATTATTATATTGCTCATTTATATCATTGTTCAGCTTAGTATCTATATCCTGCATGCTTAGTACATTCCAAGTACTGATGCATACTTTGCGCTATATCATTTTATGATGTAGGTTCAGGCACTCAGCATCCAGATCACGCTTAGTTCAACTCTCAGCTTACATTTAACAACTTCAGTGGCGAGTCCTCATAGTTCGAGGACATTTCATTATGCTTGGTTTATTTAGTTACTTTCATTCCTTTCAGTTTTTTTAGAGTTAGCTGGGGACTTGTCCCAACAGCTCGTCAGTAGTAGAGGCTTTCAGACATAGAGTTAGTATTCAGTTGTTTGGGGTTGTTTCCCCTTGACATGTTCAGATTTTTTCTCATTTGGAGTCCTTAGTTTTGACTCAGTTATTAGTTATGCTTCCGTTTATCTTTGTTATCTATTCAGTACGCTTGTGATGTGATATGCCAGACTCAGGGTTAGCTTTGGGTCACTCATGATCCTAGGTCCTGTGTTACGTCTAGGGGCTAGCCTCGGGGCGTGACAAACATCAAATTCAAGTTCTCTTCTCCTATTAATTGCATAAGACTTTGATCGACTTAGAGCCATTTTCAATCTCTCACGAATAAGTTAAACCTTTTCCATATCCTCATGCACTAACTCGTGCCCATAAAAGTGACCTCACCAAATTTAAACCAACCTATAAGAGACCTATACCTCCTACCATAGAGAGCCTCAAATAGAGCCATTTGGACACTTGAGTGATAACTATTATTATAAACAAACTCGATCAAAGGAAAATGTTCATCCCAATTACCCTTGAAGTCAATCTTACAAGCTCTCATCATATCATCTAAAGTCTGAATAGTACGCTCGACTAGTCTATCGGTTTGTGGATGAAAAGTTGTGCTTAGCTTCACTTGAGTACCAAGACCCTTTTGGAATGACCTCCAAAACTAAGATGTAAATTGAATACCACGATCCAAGATAATGGATAAAGGAACTGATGACTTTGAGATTTTAACTCATTTGAGGTCTTTTTAGTTCAACAATTAGTGTCCTCAATGCCTTTATTCCATATCTAATGATTTACTGTGTTTTGTAGCTATCAAGGCTCAAGGAAAAACCAAGGATGAAATCATACAAAAGAGGCTAGAAACATATAAAAATGCAAAATCGAAACATTGATGCTTGCTAAAAGCCACTCGGTGACTCGTCGGATGTGCCAAACCTTGCCAAAATTGATAGGGTCTTTACCCTAAATGATCAAGATAGGTCGGGTATAAGAAGAGCTAAAAAACGACTCATCAAACTTACTCGCCAAAATGACATGAGTTCGCCGAAAGTGATAGAACAATTGGTCTTAATTGAAGACCAAAAAGGCGAGATTGGGTGATATCACGATCTAACCAAAGTGAACGGTGAGATTCATCAAGCTCCCCAACTGTGGTTCAAAGAACTAAAGCTGGAAGCCAAAAGGGTGAGAAGAGGAATAGGTCGGTGACTCACCAAATGACTCGGTGAGCGAGACTAATGTCACTGACTGGGAAATTAGATGAAATCTTGGCTAATTTTCTGGGGAAGTATAAAAAGCTGAAAAGAGAGAGAAAATGTATCTTTTGCTCATACAATTGAATTTGAAACTTTTCTGAGGAGAGTACAATAAAACCTTCTATTTTGTAATGTGAAAAACAAGCTTGTAACCCATAATTTTTGGGATTTTTGAAGTGGGTCTCTTAGATTGAAGTTGCACATAATCAATCTGATGGCCGAGAATGTTTTTGGTGAATACCTTCTTGTACTTTTAATATGATTGTCTAAAACCCCTATTCTAGGGGTGTGCATATGATGATGGGTTTCAATTAAATTGGTAAGATAATGTGTATTGCTCTGTTTTACTTTGATTTCCATGGATTTAATTTGGTTACCATGTGTTTAATTTATGAATTAAAGTTGCAAACTTAATTCTAGCTTTAGATCTTTGTATATTTCTTGAGAAAGAATATATGAAGTGGGTAATTGAATTGATGCTTGTAGATTAGTTTGAAATTCTTTATTTTCTTGAGAAAGGAAGTTAGGGTTTCATCTCTAATTGTTAATCTTGCTCGAGAGCGAAGACTTATGTCCAGGTATTGAGTTGCTTAGTTGATTACACATGAGAGTGTCCAAGAGGAATTCTTGTGATAAGCATATTGTGATTGAGAAATACTGTTTGAGATTGACATAGCCTATCCATGGGTAATTAAGGCTATTGAGCAATCACAATGACCCACCTTTTGAAATTGATACCCACTTCCGCATACTCCTAGAGTCCCACTTCGCTTTATTGTAATTGCAAGTAAAAACTAAGCACATCTAGATGCCTCTAATATCTCAAGTAGAAAAAGGAGCACGTCCTTGATGCCTCGTAATCTCAAAAATCAGTAAGTGAAGTGATCCAGGTGGTACGACTCCTGACCCATTAAAACCAGTTTATAATAAAAACCAAGTAAAATAGTATCTCATCATGAACGATAAATATGCCAATGCATGGGTCGGGATCCTACCGAAAAATCCATGAGAATGAGCAAATAATGCAATGCATATCATCACCAACATTCAAACAAGGCACTCAAAATCAAATAATTACACAACCAACCAAACTACGCTACCAAAGCGTAGAGTACTAACCTGGGATCCAACTAGTCGTCGCATACGGCCTCGAGTCCAACAATATAAGCAAGCACAATAAGATTATAATTATTCTACTGCTAAACGACAAGCAAAGGGACCAAAGAAGATGTCGCAATAAAATAAAAGGGGAACCAACTCAAGGGGCGACACCTTACCCGAATCATACTACTACCAGTCACTAATTGAGCATTACTAAGACCAACCCACGGCTACGATGAGCCACCAAGGTCACAAGCGCCAACACCAGGATAACAACCCAATATAAGCCCTATAGGGAGAAAATCATAACTACGCGGGTGGTAAAATACAATCTAAAGCAGCTAATGTGCAACCTACTCTAAGGCCACAAAGTACCAACCCTAACAAGGATAAACAAGATCATATAAACCACAAGCGAAGCTACAAGCCTAAACTAAGGATCCCAACACCCACAATAAGCCCAAGGCTCCTACTAAATCAAGAAAAGATGGAATAATAAGGGGAAAGCAAAATACCTAGTAATTATTATAAAAAAGTACACAGAATCTATACTAGGCATTATCTAAGAAGCTCGATCAAGAAAGTAGATTGAAGCGTACCTCAAAGACAACCACGAGCATTCCGGATCCACCTCACACGAGCTATTCGCTCACTAAATGCCTCCAAACTATTAAATTATCAATCACAACGTCATTACAAACGTTTAGACATTAAAATTGCAACAATTAGAAATAGACCCAAGGTCGCTAGAAGTCAAATTTGGTCACTAAAGGCATAATTTTTGGTCGCTAAAAGCATGCACCAGATATATGAACACTTCAGCTAGTTTGCTCAAACTTTGAATTCTCCGACGGGGTGTTCGGGATTTGCTTGGAACCTCGTGTGTGCAAATAAATATGCTACCCCATCGAATTCAACATTTCTAATCTAACGAAATTGTCTAAACTTCCATTTGAGGTCATCTCGATGAAGAATTAGGTTGGGCTCGTTTACGATTATCTCCCTCATTCTTAGCAACTGAAGGGAAATACCTTATCTTATGGTCCATTTTACAACAACCAAAGCAAGCATTGGAACCCGCTAGACACTTGCCCTCATGCTTCCTTCCACACTTAGCACAAGTAGGTAATAAAGACCCACTACCACTTCCTCCTGGAGGCTTAGGGTTAGAAACCCTATTTTTGTTGAACTTAGGAGGAGCATTGGAGGAACCTTGACCGGAAAACCTTTGTCGGAATTTAGAACGACCATGCCTATCGGACCTTGAATGTGAGAAATCACCATCACCAGTTTTAGACCTCTTTGTCTCCCTGCAACTGAATACTGTATTAGCAACAATATCCTTTCTCTTACAATGAAAACTAATTCTTTAATTACAAAGAAAGTGTTGGATGGCTAGTGGGAAATATCTTGGGCTATTGCACTGGAAGTTAAGAGGAATTAAGAGAATGATACAAACATCAAACAATATAATATGATTCAAGAGTTACTAGAGAAGGCTAAAGGTATATTTGACTTATAGAAAATAAAGTTCCTAACATCAAACTGAAAAAGCGCCAAAATACGTCATATAACTTGAATAGGAACTAGTAAAAAATCAACAACCAAGAAAATAGGAAGATAACAAGCAAAGGGCACACAAGGATATCTACTTGAGGGTTTTCTATCAACTAGTGCTACGATCTCAGTTCACCATCATATTTTAGAGTTTTGAAAGATTTAAATGAAAAAAGAGGTATACACCTAATAAATCTGAGGGTTCATGTATTGGTATCAATTACTTGGGTGCTCAATTTGTAGATATCAGAGCAACATTAGGTTAAACCTTAATTTAGCAATCTTTATGCTAAGATGGTTGGGATTTTGGACCTTACCTTAAAAATGGTTGTAGCAATACAATCTGTCAGCTGAAGAAGTTCTCAAAGAGATTAAATCCATGGAGTTTTTGAGACTTGTAAATGCCTTTGTGAATGTCACTCAAATTCATATTTTGTGCTGAGGAACAATGGTCGAGGTGAGGTTGGCGGAGGAGAGGGAAGGCCCGATCAGATGGAGAAATGGAGAAGAATGCCTCTGTAGCTTTCCTTTTCTCTTAGATTTTGGTCCAATTTTTTCCATTGTTGCTTTTTTTTTTCTTTTATATTTCCTTTTTTTCACTAGGGTTTGACTTGGGCCACTTTTGGGCTCAAGTTAGTTGTTTGTTTAATTTTATCCAATAAAATGGGCGCTTCCTGATTAAGAATTAAAAAAAGACAAAGGGGAGTAATACTATAAAACATACTTTTCGATAGTTCAAACATTGTGTAGTAAGAACTTTGGTTAATAGAAATTTTTGCATATAATGGAAATGTTTTACCTTTGAAACGAAACTTTCCAATGGTTAATAGAAAACTTTGCATATAATGACCCTCCAGGTTATTTTTGTGAAAATACCTTCTTTTCATAGTTTAGAGCATTCCTATAGCGACCACAAGTCATTTATGACTTGACGGAACTGACAACTTGATTACCCCATCGTTCGTTTGATTTTTATATAAGTTTTGTGTTTTGGATCTTCTGAAACTTGAATGGTTGACTTCGGCATCATTGCATATAGGAATATAGAAAGTAAAGAGGAAAAGGCATGACCATAATAATTGTGTGAAATAAGTGAATTTATCCAGTTGAGGCATTCTTGATTGATTGAGATAAAATGATTCCCTTAATATAGGTTCACTCCGTCAAACCTGTACGAGTCGTGAAGAATTATAGATTTAGTTGGTTGATCCACATCAGCTACAGGAGCCAGCTTCTGGAGTTTCACCTTCACCTGTAATCAAGTTTTGACGGAGCGGCGGATGCAACCTCAGTCATCTTGTCTTTGGTAGATAGTTCAAAAGTTTAGGAAAAAGGCGGTAGAATGCAATTTTTATGGTTCTGTTAGTCTGATTAGGTCTAGAATGACCCTTCGTGTAGATCCTGAGGCTTCTGAGTTGATTCTGAGCCCTTTTGTGGATTTTGGCTAAAAATAAAGTTTGGGTGTGGGACCGATATTTTGCCGACATGGACTTAGTTGGAAGTTTCAACTACTCTCTATTGAGTTCAGAATGTCAAATTTTATGGGGTAACATATCTCTTTTGCACAAATGGGGATCTAAACAAATCCCGAGTAGCCCATCAGAGATTTTCACAATGGCCAAAACCAGCTGATGCGCATCAGTTAGTAAAGCCCATTTAACCCTTTGCGTTCGTGGGTCCATGGGCCACATTTGCGAAGATCAAGTTTTTAGGCCTCCACAATTGCGTGGCCTCACCATATTCGCAATGGGTTGGCCTATTGACCCTTCGCATTTGTGGGCTCTATTCGTTGCAATTGTGGGGCACTAGATGGATGATCATCGTGTTCGCGTGGCCTTCACCATGTTTGTGAAGGCAAAATTCTTGGACCTTCGCAATCGCTATGAGTTATTTCTTGTCATCTTTTAAATATAGACTAGGCATAATCAACAACCTTTCTAAATAGAGTTTGGTGATTTCTCCTCCAATTTAGCTCCGAATTGAGTGATTTAAAGTTCGGGTTGTTCGAAAACTGCAGGGCTACGTATTGGCGTGATTGCGAATCATCGGGGAACCTCCGTTTGAGGTACATTTTGCTCCAAAGAGGCTGCTTAGCCTTTTCCTCTATCTTTAATTGGTGAAATTGTGCATGTTGCTGGTTTGGGCTATTTCGAGCCTTGAATTGTGTCCCATTTTAGGACATAAGTCGATAGAGGTAATTAGTACCTTTTGAGAGAGTCAATTCAAAAATTTCCTGCGTAGGTTCCACATTCCCATTTTGACATAAATTTGGGTCCATCTTCATTTTGTGTGTATTTTGTATCTAAACGATCATATTAACGTTCTGATTCTATTTTTGATAGTGTGGCAGTGTTCTGAGGGCATTCGGAAGTGAAAAGCTCTGGCACAGTAATTTGGAGATTGCATAGTTAGTCTTAAGGTAGGTTATGACTTCCTGTTCCTTAGATTGAGATTAAATACCTAAAATCATATAGATTTGTGTGAATTTGGGATGAGTACATTATTTTTCATGTTAAATTACTTATAATTGATGTTTTAGGTTTTTTATCGGGCTTTTTGGGACGGAGAGCATGTTGTCTATGTTTCTTCTGATCATTCTTACCTTGTGGTGTGCTTCGACTATTGTTGTTGATTGTTTTGAAAGAATGTGCGGCCTTAGTCTAGGATTAGACTAGAGATTGCCATAGACTTGCGCGTATTGGAGCTTTTAGGCCTTAGATTCTTCCTCCGACGTTGTCTCAAACAACTTAGCTCCTTGTAGATTGATGTAGCAGACTTGAGTATGACAACATGGTTGTTAGGCGACAACTCAACTCAGCTTGCCCTTATCTTCTTTGGTCTTATCCTTGCGATCGACTCGAAGTGTACACAATTATTTTGGGCATATCAGTGATGTGGCATTGACTTGTGGAGTAGAATATGAAGTGGGTCCCTGATGAGTTTAAGGTGGTCCCGTGCTACAGTCGAACTGGTGTTATATTAGTAATGGTATTTGGAGTCGTTGAAGCTTGTTTGCTACGGTTCGAGCCCGTAAAACCTATTATTACTCTTGATTTTAGGCTCCAGTATGCACCTATTTCCAGTCAAGTATAGACCCTGTTGTATTTCCCATTGATCTCATTAGAGTTCTGACTGGGAGACTCTGATTCGTATTTTCTTTGATCCAATTAGAGTTCTGACTGGGAATTCCTATTTCATACTTCCCTTGATCCGATTAGAGTTCTCACTAGGGAGATTCCATTTTATGTCCCCTTTTATCAAATAAAAGATCTGATTGGGTGACTTCATTGGATTCTTGGATGCTTATACCGCGGTGGTAGTTCATGTAAGGCTGTGGCAGTTTTGGTACTATCTTCAACTTTCCGGTTCATTTCTTAGCTTTTCTATGCACTTGTGGGGCTTATGGGGACCCTTTCAAGTTTTTACTTAAACGTGCACAAGAGCGTACCTTCTGTGTTTATGAGGGGTTGGTTAGGTTTATTTAGTTGTACTTATTTCTTTTCAAATCTTGGTACATTCGTTTGCATTCATGTTAGATTTTTGTACCTTGACCCCTACTGTGTTTAGATTCTACCATTTCTTATGCCTTTACTTTTGTTGCTCAGTCGACTTATGATCCATATTGGTTACCTTTTGTTTTGGTACTCACAATACACTCTGCATCCATTTCATGATGTAAGTCCGAGCACTAATTACCAGCGTTGAGATTCGAGCCAGTAGCTGATTCAGTTTAGAGGCGAGGATGAGCACATGTCATCCTAGACTTACCTGTCTCTATCTGCATTTTTTGTTGGCTAGTCATGATGAAAACCTACTACACCCCACTAGTAGGTAAACCAACCCCTAGTCCGGAAGCAAAGGCAATGGGCTAACAAACAGAAGATGACAAATAAAAGCAAGAATCTAACATAAATGATTAAAAGGAGAATTTAACATAAATATAATACAAGGAACCATCCCCAAGACCTGGCATTAGTAGTAGAGCATCTATTCAAATAAGAGTAAAAATACAATATCAATATATCTAAAAGAAAACAAAGACTAGTCCTAGCCAAAATAGAAGAAAGCTGGTAACTCCGAATGCTAGGAGCTCACCCTAGTCTCTTTACCCCAAATGCCGCTCCGCACAATCTCCAAATCAACAACGAGAACTCATACTATGATCTGCAGGGTCGAGAAGAATTGTATGAGTACCAACAAGTGGTACTTAGTAGACATCGACCGACTAAGCTCCAAATATAGAGTAAGTATAAACAACAAGTAATAAGAAAAGTAGAACACAAGTAACTAAACAAGAGATACGATATGAAGATAAGCAATAAGGAGCAGAAATAAGATACAAAGGGTAAGGAACCGAGTCGAGACCGTATGTGGAAAGGAAAGCCAACAACCTACTCACAAGAGTCAACTACCCAGAGTCAGGAAGGCTAACATCCACAAATCTAGACCGCATCCTATCAACTACCAGAATAATATCACAGGAATACATAGCATATTCAAACAATTACCTAACCGGATCCTATAAGCACGGAAGATACAGACAACAAACATAACCCAACCGCCCCCTATAAAACTGGAGGGTGCAAACAATAATCAATTATACTGGTGATAAGCGATGCATATGGATGCAATATATGCAGTAGAACCCTCAATAACCAAGTGTATACACATACCCCCTCTCCCGATCAGCGATATAAGACCCATGCAACTCTCTAATCTGGTATAATGGTACTCACGACTAGAGGGACCCATAGGGGTTGCGACAAGTTCAAATATATTGACTGGGCCCGAATCCAGGTCTTAGAACAACTCATCTCTATCGTGGTATCAGAGGAATAAGTAGCATAAACCATGAGGGAAAGGGTGTTGATGCGCCGGCTAGTCAAGTAAGAACAAATCACATCCCAAATGCTTCTAAAGTTTCAGGTAGAAGAAGAGCACATCCTCGACGCCAAATAAATCTTGAAAACCAATTTACCAAATTGATCCAAGTGGTATGACTATAGTAACCAAGTGAAAAAGGCCTTTCTCCATGAATAATAATGATGCAACAATGCATGAACTAGGATCGTACCATAAAATATGTGAGAATGAACGGCCAATGCAATGCATGCCATCACCAGCATTCAAACAAGGCACTCACAATAAGGAACACAATACTAATATTGCAATGCTACAAAGGTAGAGAGAACTAACCTAAAATCTCACTAGTTATTGACCATGACGTTGGACCCAACAATATAATCACAAGCTTAATAAATTAAAAATCCTACATCTAATCAATAAGAGTTTATGAATCAACCAAGGGGGAGAAAAGTAACTCAAGGAACGATGCCTTACCTCAACAAACCGCTCCGATTTACAATCAAGCACAACAAAAGCCACCTATACCTACAATAAGCCACCAAGTTCTCAAGCACTAACATGAGATAAACAACCCAGTACAAGCCCTGTAGAGAGAAACACACAATTACAAGGATGATAAAGAACAACTCTAAGACATCTAAGGCTCAATCCTAGCCTAAGGCCACAAAAATCAATTATAACAAGGATAGCCACACTAAAACATACTAAAAGAAAGGCTACAAACCTAAATTAAGGATACCGCCATCCGTAATAAGCAAACCATTCCTACAGGAATCAAGAAAAGGAAGAATAATAGAGGGACGTCTAATATTCGACAATAGAGTCCTAAATCAAATGTAATTCATACAAAATATTATCTAAAAAACTCAATGAAGAAAGTTGTAATAATTGGAAAATGATTCAAAATCAAGTTAAAATGGGTAAACGGGACCCGCACTGGGAATCCCAAAATTGACTCCGTTAAATGGTCCTAATAAACTAACCAAGCTTTGATGGGACATAATTTAATGCTCGAAACAACCCAAATGACAAAAGGCACAAAATTCACCATTAAAGAAGACATTGTGACCCCCACGTGGTGAGAGTTACCTCAAAACACCATTTTCTGCACTTTCTCGAACACTCCAATGCATACTGATAAACAATCTGAATGCCACACAACTGAATCACCCAAAATGGAGCTCCCGTGCTCAAGAATTTTCCTTTAGAATAATTTGAAGTGAGCTAAAATATGTCACTGGTCTTAAATTAAAGACCAATGAATTGGAATTCGTGAACTCGAAAGAGCCATATGAATGCGACGATCTAGGGTGCTAGGCATCAAGAACACAACAACCCCTCACAAATACAGAAGCCAGTGGCCCAGTGTTTCAAAAACGCGGCCGGCATACCATGAACATGCATGCCAAGTTTCCAAGGCATCGTGAACGTGACCATAGGTTTCACGAATGCAGAGGTTTTGGTGACCACCCTTTGTGAACGCAACCCTAGATGCGTGAACACGAAGGCCATTTTTGAGCTGCACCAGCTGATGCACATTAGTTGGTTTGCTCAAACAGGAATTCTATGATGGGGTGCCCGGGATTCATTCGGAACCCCATCCGTGTAAAGAAAAAATGGTGCCTTGCTAAATTTGACATTCTGGACTCCATGGAACCATAAAAATTCTAACCGTGGTCGTCTCGATGAAAAGTGGGTCCCAAACACAAACTCTATTTAAAGCCAAATTCTATAAGAGGGTTCAAAATAAGACTAGAAGCCTCACGAATGCATGAAAGATCATTCTAGACCAAACCCAACATTCTGGAGCTAACAAAATCATTAGAAATGCATTCTAAAGACGTCTTTCTGAACTCTTGATCAAAGTCAATTGTTCAAGTTTTAAAGGCTCTAAAATATGGAAACTCTAGTAAAACTCAAATAAACCAGCTGGCGATCAAACTATAGGTCTTCCCAAGTCATAAACTCCCTGGGATTTCTATAGGAAAGGTCTAAATGTTTAAAAGATTTTAAAATAGAGGAAATAACCTAGAGGATCCTTACCATGATACACCCAGGCTCAAAGGTAGATCCCTAGCTAGGGGTAGAGAACGTCCAGCGAATGTGCTAAGGCTGCAACACCAGCCCACGACAGGGAGAGGACTCTAGAGTTTGCATTTGAGCATCATGTAGCTCAGGTTCCCCCCCCCAGCTCGTGGGGTGGGGGTTAGCCCAGCCACCACCCAGACCAACTATGACTCTTGATCTACAAGTAGCCATTGCTTAACTTTTGATCGTTCTTGGGGGTATGCAGCAGGCCCCAGCTGTACCCACATCTATAATTGATCTAGCACTAGCCCCATAGGTTTAGCCTATAGCAGAGTCACCTCAAGTCCAGGTACTACCCGGGGGTTCCCAACCCGTGATTGCAGCCAGAGCTATGCTGCTAGAGGAGCAGAAGATGCTCAGAGTGTTTTAGAAACTTTTACCTCTGAGGTTTTTTGGGGCTATTGGAGTGGATGCTCATGAGTTTCTCACAACTTAGCGTGAGCGGATATATAACTAGGGCTTGGTGGAGTTGAGGGGAGCAAAATTCATTACACACCAGCTTGATGGGCCAACTAGATAATGGATGCATTCTTATCTTTCATCTAGCCCAGTCGGGTCTCCTCCAATTTATGGTCAGTGTTTTCTAAGGTTTTGTTAGCCAAGTTCATTCCCAATACTGTTAGAGATAGTATACAAGATAAATTTTTGAGGTTAGAGCAGGGCTCCATGACTCAATCGGAGTATGAGGCAAGGTTCCATGATCTCTCTCGCTATGCCAGTATGATATTACCAACTGAGGAGAAGAAAGTTTGGTGCTTCATCTGAGGTTTGAGTCTGCAGCCGTAAATTGAGACTCAGTCTATGGTTTCAGTGAGATGTTCTTTCTTAGACTTAGTTGACCATGCCGGTACTATTAAGCAGCTCAATCATGAGGCCCAAGGTGGCAGAGACAAGAGGTCTAGGCATGAGAGAAGCACAACATGTCCCATTATAGGCCTAGGGACTTCTGTGATAGGCCCCGCTAGTAGCTCCCGCAGAGTCAGTCCAGACGGCCTATTCAGGCCTCACTATAGGCTTTAGAGGGTGCATGGTATGGTTAGGGTTATGTTGGCCCAAGTCAGGGTCAAGATTGGTTACAGGTAGGTGTTTCTTGTTATGGTGGCCTCTCTACTTAGGCCGACCACTTCAGGGTTGCTTTGATTTTAGGGAGTTTGATCATTGGTCTAGATATTGACCTTTACGTAAGAGGACTACACCAGCTCCACATGCAGCTCTACCAGCCCCAGTAGCAACACTTCTAGTTAGAGGCGGAGGCAAGGGTCAAGACTATCAGGGTGGTCACAAGGGTACACTGGGTGGTCCCATGGAGGTAGGTCAGGTTGTAAGGTTGATGCTAAAAGTAGAGGCAGTCAGGCCTACTTGTATGCTTCTCTAGTGAGGGCAAAGGTTGAGGAATTAGTCGATATGATCACAAGAACTATTATTTTATGTCATCAACCCACCTCAGGTTTATTTGATCTGGGCTATGTACTCTGCTTGATGTTTGAGTATGAGTTAAGAGCCCTTGGTAGCGACGTTTCATGTGTTGACCTATATGGGTGAGTCATTATTAGTGGATTATATGTTTTGATCTTTTTTGGTGACTATCCAGGGGCATGACACCCATACTGACCTTACTTTGGTTGATATATTAGATATTGATGTCATTCTGGGCATGGACTGTTCATCCCCCTACCCCGCGGTCTTGGATTGCTTTTTTAAGACAGTTACCTTAGCCATACCTGGTAACTTGCTGATGGTGTGTGATGAGTGGGGAATTTCCACCTATTTGAAGTTCTTTTCTTATGATTTGGTGGCACTCAAGTAGGGAAAAGGCTAATTATTCATTGAATTATGGTGATTTCAGGCATTTGTTACTAGGAAGAACATGATGGAAAATAGTGAAAAAAGGAGCTAAAGCTGGCAGAAAACCTGGCTCTGATGTTGTACCTGCAAAAAGGAGTTCACGTTTGCGAATGGTCAAATTAAGTCAGGTGGTCACTTGGTGGGGTTCACTTTTGCGAAGGATCAAAGGAAGGCGGGGTTCACTTTAGCGACAAGATGTTCGCTTTTGTGATGTCTGCTTTTGGGAACTCCCAACCGCTTTAGCTAGGCCCGGATGTCTGGACAGGGGTAGAATTGGAATTTCATGGATTTTGGACCCAAATTCTCACAAATGGGTGGGTAGGATTCCATTTTTGAATTATTGAACACTGAATCTTATCCTCTAGCTTAGAATAGAGTAGAGAAAACTTTTAGTGTTGTTCTTTTGGGTTGAGACTTTGAAGGAAAGCTGCCTCACAATTCATCTTTTAGATTGAGGATTGTGTTTTTCATAGTTTTATTTCTTAGCCTATCATCTTTCCCTTGCTTTATATTGCATGAATTTTGGGTTTACTTTGTACTTGAGATTGGAGTTTTATGCTAGAAATAGACAATTCATTTGGGTCTTTGATTTTTAATTCTATTGCTTTTATATGTGATTCCATGGTTTCATGAAGTGGGTTTAATCCAATTTTCATGTTTGAATTTATAATTTGAGAGTGCATGTTCAGATCTAGCTTTTGATCTTTGTGGGTTGCTCGAAAGAGAATACATGAAGTGGAGAATTAGATTGATAATCACATATTAGCTTTGAATCTTGAGTTTTCTCAAAAGAGAGATTTAACTTTTCATTGTTGAATGCAAGGCTTTCTCCAAAGATTGGTCAAAATTAAGTTATTAGGTTATTTTGGTAAATTACATGATTGAGACCGAAAAGAGATTTCATGATATAGCATAATGAGATCGAAAGAAGATTTGTGTTGTTGAAGATGAACTAGCCTGCCTTTGATTGATTCACATGTGTTGAGATGGAAATGGATCGTTAAATGAGTGTTGAGTTCCAAATTTCCCAATTTCCAAGTATCCCCTGCTTGATTTGTTCTCTACCTAATCTTATTTGTGTTACTAAACCAACCTCTTTTTGATAATTGTGTATTGTTAAGTTTAGGTTCAAACTAGTGATTCATAATCCTCTATCTTTTTGATTGACGACAAATTATTCCTTGTGGGATTCAACCTTGACTCTCTTGTTGGGTATTTTTATTGCTAACACTACTTACTCTTTAACTTATTTTGAGAGTAATTTGAGTGTTATAAAAAATGACGCCAACAATTATGCGTATTGAATTGATTTAGGACTTATAGTTAACTTGTTTCTATCTAAATTGTGAATAGGTGTCTTTACTTTCTTTTTTCTTTGCTTCTTGATATGCTCAAATTACACCTCCCTAAAGAAGTATAAGCGATCGTTATCAAGTAAAGAACCCAACTTGTAGGTTGGGGTCGATCCCACGAGGAATATGGTTTAGACTTAAACTTAACTCACTATTATATCCGTTTACTCAAATTATTTCTGAGACAAGTAAATAATGGGAGAATTTTGTAAGCAAGTAACAGATTGTTAATTAAAAAACAAGTAAGCAAGATTCAAACTTTGAGTTATCAATATGAGAGAGAACTAGGGTGTACGTGTTCCCCACAAGCTCTTAACGAGGTAATCCTTATAATAGTATTCATTTCCTAGTGTTTCACATGCAAAGTTGGTAAGTTATGTATCCCTATGTAACACTCCAGAACTAGTAGGTTAAGCTAGAGCTTAACAGTAGGGTTAGAGCCTTAAACGTACCTCCCCGTACCTTAAAATTCATGTTTTCATGTTAGAACGTCAAGGCCTAAACCCCAAGGACCAACCATGGGTCCTTGAGGAAAGGACCTTGAAGGACTGCCTGGCAGTGACCCACGGAGGGCACCCACGCCTCGTGGGTCAACCCACGCTCCGTGGGTAGGGCATCCGTAAGTGGAATCTGCAGCATGCAACTCCCAGACCACGACCCACGCTTCACCATCACGGGCCGTGGGTCCATCCATGGTCCATGGGTGAGGGGGCCGTAGGTCGGTTTTAGAAGTTAGTTGAGGGGTACTTGGGGAATTTCCTATTTTAAGTGGGGTTAAGTGACGTCGTTTTATAGATTATTAGGACACCTATATATGGTTTTTAACTCACTAAACTAACTCATCTCTTCATAATTTCTAAATCCCCAAAACAAAATCAAAACCTCTCCCAAAATCTTCTCTCTAGAACTTCAAGGAAGAGGAAGAAGAAAGTCAAGCTAGGGTTTGAAGAAGGAGGCTTTTTCACTCGTTTTGTTTGGAGAATCAAGCCAAGGTATGGTAGCTTTTCATCTAAGGGTAGTTTTTACCCATAGAGTCCCTTCAAAACTCAATTTCACAACTTGAAATCTCCCAAAAAGCTAGGGTTTCACTCCAAGTCATGGATTCCTTTTCCAAAATGATTTCAATGATTTAATTGCTTATTATTATGATCAAATTGATGAATTACTACTGTTTTCATGATGAATTACCCAAGAATCCATGAATTCCTCTATTTTCCCAAATTGGATCTCAAGTGTGGGTGTTGATTGATACTAGTAGAATGTGATAGAATTATGCATGTAGTATTTGATCTAATTGAATTATGTTATCATCCATATCTAAAGTAGTGATTCTAGATGTGATTGATGAATTGTGACCTAGGGTTCTTGAAGGGAAATATATGAGGATGGTAAATGATTGTGAGAATTATGCATATGCTTTAAGAATACTTTGAGAGTAAAGTTTCTATGATTATGAAGCAATTGTGGTATTGTTGAAAAATTATTCTCATCTATACCCTTACACATGACTATGCATGAAATGTCCAAGACTATGGTATTCTTGTTGTGTTGATTGAAAGGCTATTCTCATGGAAACACAATGAACATGATGTGAAAGGTTTACTCACATAATAATGATTCTAAGGTTGAAAGGCTATTCTCACCTAGAGAATCTATGAGCTATATCAGGATATCATGTTGGATTTGATGTTAGGGAATTCTGCCATAAACATGAACCTAAGTAAAAACTTAACATGAAGTTAATGGGAATTATGCTTAGCACCGAGTGGATATGAATATGAGATGAAAGCTTTTACGTCAGTTAGTCCGACTTTCCAAATGGGTTCCTTATACGTCAGTTAGTCCAGGTTCCCAAAACAGTTATCTCATGAGATGGAAACCTTCTACCTCAGAAGTCCGGGTTTCTGGAAGCATTCTCCCTATCTCGTAACTATGTGCCCATATATGTTTTTAGCTAATGGATCCACCTAAGCTAACAAAATCTAGTTCTACCTTAGGAAAGTAGGACAACTCTTTTCGGTGTGGGGGCATGACACCGGATTCTATGTAGCTCACATGGTCTATGTCGGTTAAGGCTTATTTCCTCTATGACAAGAACATGAATTATGAACAAGAACATGAGTTATGTACTATGATTTCTCAAGAGGTTCTACTTAGTGTGAGTGGGGTTATGTGACTTCATTCATGCATTGCACAGGTAGGCTTTGAGAGTGGTCATGGTGTATTTCTCTTATGCCATGGTGATTAATGAATTAATGCATTCTTTTTATGTGGATTGTTGCTACGAGTGGCTTTCCTAGACATAAGTTATTGAACATGAATGTTTTCCTTAACTATGAGTATTAACTATGGATGAGATCAAAGCATGAAAAGTATGAATATGGTGACCTAAAGGTGGTACTTAGTATTAGATGGGATTATGGGATCTTATCTATGCATTGCACAAGTATAGCTTAGGGTTACTTATAAGATGGTTCTCTTATGACATGAAAATCTAAGTGTTTGACTTGTTTTTTACACTAATGCTCATGATGATTCTTAAACTTGATAAAGTGCATGATTTCAAATAAAATGTCCCTTTTTGGCATGTTTCAAGGATTTTATGCATGGCTATCATACTTAGTGGATTTTTGTACTAAGCCATATTTTCTACATTTTTCTATAAGTGTAGGACCCGGTTGTTGAGGTGTGCTTCCTTCTTGGTCAAAGCTTGGAACGACTATTCTCCATGCTTTTGGTGAGTCCTCATTGTTCGAGGACGGAAGATGTTTCTTTCTAGTGTCTTTCTCACATTCTATTTTGAGACTATATTGTAAAAGGGTTGTGATCCTATTTGATACTTCGATTGTATTAGATGGCTAATCGAGACAATGTCTAGACTTCCATTTGCTTTTATAAAAGGTTTTGGATTGTAAATAAAAGTTTTAAATTCCGCATCATTACTATTGTTTATGTCATGATATGCTAAGGGCTTGTATAAGACCCCTTCGAGGTTTAGTACGCCGTGTTACATCTAGGGGGTACCCCTGGGTCGTGAAAAATTTGGTAATCAGAGCACAAGGTTTAGAATGATTCTAGGATGATGTCTCATGAGCCACGTCGAGTAGAGTCTTGTCCATAAGTGTGAAGCGCGCCACATTTATGAATGAGAGGCTACAAGATGCTTAGAAAATTTCACCTCTTTCATTACTCTTAGTTCGTGCTTTAGAGTTTAATTCTATAGAGTCTATCTTCTAACCCTTCTTGTGTATCTTCCAGATATGAATTCACGAAGGGCTAACGCTAGAAGGGTGGAAGAAGAGAATGTGGATCAAGGAGTTCCTCATCAACATCCTCAAGCTCCTCAAGCTCCGAATGATCCGGCGGCTATAAAAAATATGGAAATTAGGTCGGCTTTCCAAATATTGACCCAAGCCATGACGTCTCAAGCTCAAGCCGTGACAACTCAAGCCCAAGCCATGACGGCCCAAGCTAATAGGTAAGTTGTTGTTCCGTCTAATCCAAATATGAATTCGTCCGCTTCAAGGATTAGGGACTTTGCTAGAATGTAACCTCCCGAGTTTCATGGATACAAAGTGGGAGAGGATCTTTATGAGTTTGTGGAAGAGGTTTTCAGGATACTTGACATTATGGGGGTGACTTCGGTAGAGAAAGCGGAGCTAGCCGCTTACCAATTATAGAGTGTTGCTCAAGTTTGGTATACTCAATGGAAAAACAATAGGCCGGTAGGAGTGGGTCCCATAGATTGGGAAGTGTTCAAATCGGCATTTATTGCTAGACACTTTCCCCGATAGTTGAGGGAAGCCAAGGTTGAAGAGTTCATCAATCTTCGTCAAGGAAGCATGAGCGTGAAAGAGTATTCCTAAAATTTACCCAATTGTCCAAGTATGCTCCATCGTTAGTGTCAAATCCAAGGGATGAGATGCGTAGGTTTTTGACGGGTGTGTCCGACTTGATTGAAGATGAATGTCATGTGGTAATGCTCCATGATAATATGGATATCTCACGTCTAATGGTGTATGCTCAACAAGTTGAGGAGTCAAGACTTAGGAAAAAGAATAGAGAGGCGAAAAGAGCACGGACCGATGATGGGAATTTTTCTAAGAGTAAGTCCGATGGTCAAGGGCGACCAAGGTTCAAGAAAAGGTTCTCCAACCGAGGCTCTTCTAGTTCTCCAAGGGTCAACAAAGATAGGGTGTCTAACCCTAAGCCTCAAGAAGGCAATGGTGGTGGATCTGCTATGACTAAGCCTACTTGTGCTTAGTGCGGTAAGAAACATGATGGCAAGTTCCTAGTTGGCACGGATGGTTGCAATAGTTGTGGGAAGAGTGGTCATATGATGAGGGATTGTCCCATGCTGAAGGTTCAAGGAAGAGAGGGCAAGCAAGTTCCTCCTAGCGGTTTAAATTCTGATTCTCCCAAGAAAAACCGTTTTTATGCTCTTCAAACCCGAGGTGACCAAGAGAGCTCCCCGGATGTGGTTACCATTATGTTAAAAGTCCTTTTTATTGATGTATATGCTTTATTGGATCCCGGTGCTACTTTATCTTTTGCGACTGCTTATGTGGCGATGAGGTTTGATGTTCCTCCGGAAGAGTTATTAGAGCCTTTTTTGGTTTCTACCCCAGTTGGTGATTCCGTGGTGGCTAAGAGGGTTTATAGGAGATGTCCCATTTCCTTGTCCCATAGACTTACTCTTGTTGACTTGGTAGAACTTGACATGTTAGATTTTTATGTGATTCTTGGTATGGATTGGTTGCATGCATGTTATGCCTCTATTGATTGTAGAACCCGGGTGGTTAAATTTCAATTTCCGAATGAGCCTATTTTAGAGTGGAAGGGGAGAAATTCTATGCCTAAAGGTCAATTTGTCTCTTGTCTTAAATCTAGAAAGATGATCTCCAAAGGGTGCATTTACCATCTTTTTAGGGTGAAGGATGTTGAATCCGAAACCCCTCCTCTAGAGTCGGTTCCGGTAGTTAATGAGTTTCCAGAAGTTTTTCCCAATGATTTGCCCGGTATTCCTCCCAAGCGGGAAATAGATTTTTGTATTGTCCTTATTCTGGATATGCAACCTATCTCTATCCCTCCTTATAGAATGGCTCCAACAGAGTTAAAGTAGTTGAAAGAGCAACTAAAGGATTTGCTAGACAATGCTTTTATTCAACCGAGTATCTCTCCATGGGGTGCTCCGGTATTGTTTGTTAGAAAGAAGGATGGGTCTCTTAGAATGTGCATTGATTATCGTCAATTGAATAAAGTGACCATTAAGAACAAGTATCCCCTTCCAAGGATTGATGACTTGTTTAACCAACTTCAAGGGGCTAGTTATTTCTCCAAGATTGATCTTCGTTCGGGTTATCACCAATTGGGGGGTGAGAGGGGTTGATATTCCCAAGATGGCTTTCCAAACAAGATATGGTCACTATGAGTTCTTAGTAATGTACTTCGGTCTAACTAACGCTATGGCGTCATTCATGGACTTAATGAATAGAGTGTTTTGACAATATTTTGATATGTTTGTGATAGTGTTCATTGATGACATTTTGATCTATTCAAGGAGTGAAAATGAACATACGGACCATTTGAGGATAGTATTGCAAGTCCTAAAGGACCATCAACTTTTTGTGAAGTTTAGCAAGTGCGAGTTTTGGTTAAGGTCCGTAGCATTCCTTGGTCACATTGTATCAAGCAAGGGTATTGAGGTTGATCCTAAGAAGACGGATGCGGTCAAGAGTTAGCCTAGACCTCTTACTCCCTCCGACATTAGAAGCATTTTGGGTTTGGCCGGTTATTATAGAAGGTTTGTTGAGGGGTTTTCCTCCATTGCTTCTCCTTTGACGACTTTGACTCAAAAGAAGGTTAAGTTTGTGTGGTCGGAAAATTGTGAGAAAAGTTTCCGAGATTTGAAGGATAGACTTACTTCCGCTCCGGTGTTGACCTTACCGGAGGCTACATATGGTTTTGTGATATATTGTGATGCCTCTAGAGTTGGGTTGGGATGTGTGCTTATGCAAAATGGTAAAGTGATTGCATATGCTTCAAGGCAACTAAAATTTCATGAGAAGAACTATCCGACCCATGATCTTGAATTAGTGGCGGTTGTGTTTGCCTTAAAAATATGGAGGTATTATCTATACGGGGTATATTTTGATGTATTTACCGACCACAAGAGTCTTCAATATGTGTTTAGCCAAAAAGACTTGAACCTTCAGCAAAGAAGGTGGTTAGAGTTATTGAAGGACTATGACATGAGTATCCTTTACCACCCCGGCAAAGCTAATGTGGTAGCGGATGCTCTTAGTCGGTTGTCCATGGGTAGTGTGGCTCATGTAGAGGATGAAAAGAAGGAATTGGTTCGTGATGTGCATAGGTTAGCCCGGCTAGGTGTTCAACTATTGGATTCCACCAAGGGTGGCGTCATGATCCACAATGGTTCCGAATCGTCCTTTGTGATGGGAGTTAAGGCAAAGAAAGACCTTGATCCTATATTAGTTGAGTTGAAAGAATTGGTACTCCGGAAGTCCGTTGAGGCTTTCTCCCAAGGGGGAGATGGGGTGCTTAGGTACCAAGGTTGATTATGTGTTCCGGATATTGATGGCTTGAGAGAGAAAATTTTAGAAGAAGCTCATGGTTCTAGGTATTCTATTCATCCAGGAGACACCAAGATGTACCGTGATCTAAGGGAAGTATATTAGTGGAATGGTATGAAGAGGGATATTGCGGGATTTGTAGATAAATTTCCAAATTGTCAACAAGTTAAGGCCGAGCACCGAAGGCCTGGAGGTTTGTCCCAAGATATAGACATTTCCACTTGGAAGTGGGAAGATGTGAATATGGACTTTATTGTGGGTTTGCCTCATACCCGAAGGCAACATGATTCTGTTTGGGTCATCATAGATCGAATGACAAAATCATCCCACTTCATTCCCGTCAAGGTTTCTTTTACGGCGGAAGACAATGCCAAGTTGTATATCAAAGAGATAGTGAAGTTGCATCGAGTTCCTTTATTAATTATTTCGGATCGGGGTACTCAATTCAATTCACACTTTTGGAAGTCATTCCAAAAAGGGCTTGAAGTTAACGATTGGTCTATTTGAAAATCTCACCTATGAAAGGTGTGATGAGTTTTGGCAAGAAAGGGAAACTTAGTCCCCGGTATGTGGGCCCATATCAAATTTTGAAGCGTATTGGGAAAGTTGCCTATGAGTTAGACTTGCCAAAGGAATTGGCTCCGGTTCATCCGATATTTCATGTTTCCATAATTAAGAAGTGTATTGGTAATCCCGTGTCCATTGTCCCCTTAGAAGGGTTGGGGGTTGATGAGAGTCTTTCATATGAAGAGATTCTGGTGGAAATCTTAGACCGGCAAGTTAAAAGGTTGAGAAACAAGGAAATAGCTTCCGTAAAGGTTTTATGGAGGAACCATTTAGTTGAGGGTACTACTTGGGAGGCCGATGCCGATATGAAGTCCCGTTATCCTCATCTTTTTCCTCCTACTCCTATCCAAGCTTGAGGTAAGTAGTTCCTCTTCAGTTTGGTGTTTTGGGAGTCATGTGTGCTATATGTGTTCTTCATGATTTCCTTATGATATGCATGTTCTTGAGAGAATTCATGTTTAGTGTAAAATGAGTTTTCATGATTTATGTAATCCTCATGATATTGTGCATTTTAGTATGATGTTGCATATTTGACTTCATGAGATAAGATGATGAACATGCTTTATTGTGCTCTTGATGAAATGGTATATTGGCTCCATAATGTTGTATCGAGCATGCTTTTAGTTGGAGAAGGTAGTTCCTCCTATGAACATAAGAAATGTTGAAATTTAATGCATAATGGGTTGGTAGATGTAGTTCCTACTTCCTTGTGTTGCATTGATTGTGATTGAGATGAAGTTGAAGTTCCCTCCTTTGAATTATTCATTATTTTGATGTTTCATGCATGATGGGCTGCTAGTTTTGAGTCTTTAATTCCGTAAGGTGTCTAGATCGTCATTCGAGGATGAATGTACCAAGGGGGAGATAATGTAACACTACGAAACTAGTAGACTAAGCTAGAGCTTGACGGTAGGGTTAGAGCCTTAAACATACCACCCGTATCTTAAAATTCATGTTTTCGTATTAGAACTTCAAGGCCTAAACCCCAAGGACCAACCATGGGTCCTTGAGGAAAGGACCTTGAAGGACCTTCTGGCAGTGACCCACGAAGGGCACCCACGCCTAATGGGTAAACCCACGCTCCGTGGGTAGGGCATCCGTAGGTGGAAACTGCAACATGCAACTCCCAGACCACGACCCACGCTTCACCAGCACGGGCCGTGGGTCCATCCACGGTCCGTGGGTGAGGGGGCCGTAGGTCATGCCTATAGGTCGGTTTTGGGTGTTAGTTGAGGGGTACTTTGGGGATTTTCTATTTTAAGTGGGGTTAAGTGACGTCGTTTTATATATTATTAGGACACCTATATAAGGTTTTTAACTCACTAAACTAACTCATAATCCCCATACCAAAATCAAAACCTCTCCCAAAATCGTCTCTCTAGAACTTCAAGGAAGAGGAAGAAGAAAGTCAAACTAGGGTTTGAAGGAGGAGGCTTTTTCACTCGATTTCTTGGGAGAATCAAGTCAAGGTATGGTAGCTTTTCATCTATGGGTAGTTTTCACCCATAGAGTCCCTTCAAAACTAAATTTCACAGCTTGAAATCTCCCAAAATGCCAGGGTTTCACTCCAAGTCATGGATTCCTTTTCAAAAATGATTTCAATTTTCTAATTGCTTATTATTATGATCAAATTGATGTATTACTACTGTTTTCATGATGAATTACCCAAGAATACATGAATTCTCCTATTTTCCCAAATTGGATCTCAAGTGTGGGTGTTAATTGATACTAGTAGAATGTGATAGAATTATGCATCTAGTAGTTGATCTAATTGAATTATGTTATCATATATATCTAAAGTAGTGATTCTAGATGTGATTCATGAATTGTGACCTAGTGTCCTTGAAGGGTAATATATGAGGATTGTATATGATTGTGAGAATTATGCATGTGCTTTAAGAATACTTTGAGGGTAAAGTTTCTATGATTATGAAGAAATTATGGTATTGTTGAAAGATCATTCTCATCTATACCCTTATACATGACTATGCATGAAATGTCCAAGACTATGGTATTGTTGTTGTGTTGATTGAAAGGCTATTCTCATGGAAACACAATGAACATGATGTGAAAGGTTATTTTCACCTAGAGAATCTATGAGCTATATCATGATATCATGTTGGATTGGATTTTAGGGCATTCTTCCATAAACATGAACCTAAGTCAAAACTTAACATGAACTTAATGGGAATTATGCTTAGAACCGAGTGGATATGAATATGAGATGAAATCTTTTACGCCAGTTAGTCCGGGTTCCCAAAATAGTTATCTCATGAGATGGAAACCTTCTACCTCAGAAGTCCGGGTTTCTAGAAGCAATCTCCCTATCCCGTAACTATGTGCCCATATAGGTCTTTAGCTAGTGGATCCATCTAACCTAACAAACTCTAGTTCTACCTTAGGCAAGTAGGACACATCTTTTCGGTGTGGGGGCATGACACCGGATTCCATGTAGCTCACATGGTCTATGTCGGTTAAGGCTTATTCCCTCCATGACAAGAACATGAACTATGGATAAGAACATGAGTTATGTACTATGGTTTCTCAAGAGGTTCTACTTAGTGTGAGTGGGGGTATGCGACTTCATTCATGCATTGCACAAGTAGGCTTTGAGAGTGGTCATGGTATATTTCTCTTATGCCATGATGATTAATGAATTAATGCATGCTTTATGTGGATTGTTGCTATGAGTGGCTTTCCTTGACATGAGTTATTGAACATGAATGTTTTCCTTGACTATGAGTATTAACTATGGATGAGATCAAAGCATGAAAAGTATGAATATGGTGACCTAAAGGTGGTACTTAGTATTAGATGGGATTATGGGATCTTATTTATGCATTGTACAAGTATAGCTTAGGGTTACTTATAAGATGGTTCTCTTATGACATGAAAATCTAAGTGTTTGACTTGTTTTTTTACACTAATGCTCATGATGATTCTTAAACTTGATAAAGTGCATGATTTCAAATAAAATGTCCTTTTAGGCACGTTTCAAGGATTTTATGCATTACTATCATACTTAGTGCATTTTTGTACTAACCCATATTTTCTACATTTTTCTGTAAGTGTAGGACCCGGTTTATGAGGTGTGCTATCTTCTTGGTCAAAACTTGGAACGACTATTCTCTATGCTTTTGGTGAGTCCTCATGGTTCGAGGACGGAAGATTTTTCTTTCTAGTTTCTTTCTCACATTCTATTTTGAGACTATATTGTAAAAGGTTTGTGACCCAATTTGATACTTCGATTGTATTAGATGGCTACTTGAGACAATGTCTAGACTTCCATTTGCTTTTATAAAAGACTTCGATTGTAAAGAAAAGTTTTAAATTCCGCATCATTACTATTGCTTATGTCATGATATGCTAAGGGCTTGTATAAGACCCCTTCGGAGTTCAGTACACCGTGTTACATCTAGTGGGTACTCTTGAGTCATGACAAACTTGGTAATTAGAGCACAAGGTTTAGAATGATTCTAGGATGATGTCTTATGAGCCACGTCGAGTAGAGTCTTGTTCATGAGTGTGAAGCGCGCCACATTTATGATTGAGAGGCTACAAGATGCTTAGAAATTCCACCTCTTTCATTACTCTTAGTTCGTGCTTTAGAGTTTAATTCTATAGAGTCTATCTTCTAACCCTTCTTGTGTATCTTCCAGATATGAATTCACGAAGGGCTAACGCTAGAAGGGTGGAAGAAGAGAATGTGGATCAAGGAGTTCCTCATCAACATCCTCAAGCTCCGAATGATCCGGCGTCTATGAAAAATGTGGAAATTAGGTCGGCTCTCAAAAATTGACCCAAGCCATGACGTCTCAAGCTCAAGCCGTGACAACTCAAACCCAAGCCATGACGGCCCAAGCTAATAGGTAAGTTGTTGTTCCGTCTAATCCAAATATGAATTCGGCCGCTTCAAGGATTAGGGACTTTTCTAGAATGTACGCTCCCGAGTTTCATGGCTCCAAAGTGGGAGAGGATCCTCATGAGTTTGTGGAAGAGGTTTTTAAGATACTTGACATTATGGGGGTGACTTCGGTAGAGAAAGCAGAGCTAGCCGCTTAACAATTAAAGAGTGTTGCTCAAGTTTGGTATACTCAATGGAAGAACAATAGGCCGGTAGGAGCGGGTCCCATACATTGGGAAGTGTTCAAATCGGCATTTTTTTCTAGACACTTTCCCCGAGAGTTGAGGGAAGAAAAGGTTGAAGAGTTCATCAATCTTCGTCAAGGATGCATGAGCGTGAAAGAGTATTCCCTAAAATTCACTTAATGGTCCAAGTATGCTCCATCGTTGGTGTCGAATCCGAGGGATGAGATGAGTAGGTTTTTGATGGGTGTGTCTGACTTGATTGAAGAAGAATTCCGTGCGGCAATGCTCCATGATAATATGGATATCTCACGTCTAATGGTGTATGCTCAACAAGATGAGGAGTCAAGACTTAGGAAAAAGAATAGAGAGGCGAAAAGAGCACGGACTGATGATGGGAATTTTTCCAAGGTTAAGTCTGATGGTCAAGGGCGACCAAGGTTCAAGCAAAGGTTCTTCAACCGAGGCTCCTCTAGTTCTCCAAGGTCAACAAAGATAGGATGTCTAACCTTAAGACTCAATGAGGCAATGGTGGTGGATCTTCTATGACTAAGCCTACTTGTGCTAAGTGCGGTAAGAAACATGATGGCAAGTTCCTAGTTGGCACGGATGGTTGCTATAGGTGTGGGAAGAGTGGTAATATGATGAGGGATTGTCCCATGCTTAAGGTTCAAGGAAGAGAGGGCAAGCAAGTTCCTCCTAGCGGTTCAAATTATGATGCTCCCAAGAAAAACAACTTTTATGCTCTTCAAACCCGAGGTGACCAAGAGAGCTCCCCGGATGTGGTTACCGGTATGTTAAAAGCCTTTCTTATTGATGTGTATGCTTTATTGGATCCTGGCGCTACTTTATCTTTTGTGACGCCTTATGTGGCGATGTGGTTTGATGTTCCTCTGAAAGAGTTATTAGAGCCTTTTTCGGTTTCTACCCCGGTTGGTGATTCTGTGGTGGCTAAGAGGGTTTATAGGAGATGTCCCATTTCCTTGTCCCATAGAGTTACTCTTGTTGACTTGGTAGAACTTGACATCTTAGATTTTGATATAATTCTTGGTATGGATTGGTTTCATGCATGTTATACCTCTATTGATTGTAGAACCCGGGTGGTTAAATTTTAATTTCTGAATGAGACTATTTTAGAGTGGAAGGGGGGAAATTCTATGCCTAAAGGTCAATTTGTCTCTTGTCTTAAAGCTAGAAAAATGATCTCCAAATGGTGCATTTACCATCTTGTTAGGGTGAAGGATGTTGAATCTGAAACCCCTCCTCTAGAGTCGGTTCCGGTAGTGAATGAGTTTCCGAAAGTTTTTCCCGATGATTTGCCTGGTATTCCTCCCGAGCGGGAAATAGATTTTGGTATTGACCTTATTCCGGATACGCAACCTATCTCTATCCCTCCTTATAGAATGGCTCTAGCGGAGTTAAAGGAGTTGAAAGAGCAACTAAAGGATTTGCTAGACAAGGGTTTTATTCAACCGAGTATCTCTCCATGGGGTGCTCCGGTATTGTTTGTTAGAAAGAAGGATGGGTCTCTTAGAATGTGCATTGATTAGCGTCAATTGAATAAAGTGACCATTAAGAACAAGTATCCCCTTCCAAGGATTGATGACTTGTTTGACCAACTTCAAGGGGCTAGTTATATCTCCAAGATTGATTTTCGTTCGGGTTATCACCAATTGAGGGTGAGAGGGGTTGATATTCCCAAGACAACTTTCCGAACAAGATATTGTCACTATGAGTTCTTAGTAATATCCTTTGGTCTAACTAACGCTATGGCGGCATTCACGGACTTAATGAATAGAGTGTTCCGGCAATATTTTGATATGTTTGTGATAGTGTTCATTGATGACATTTTGATCTATTCAAGGAGTGAAAATGAACATACGGACCATTTGAGGATAGTATTGCCAGTCCTAAAGGACCATTAACTTTTTGCGAAGTTTAGCAAGTGTGAGTTTTGGTTAAGGTCCGTAGCATTCCTTGGTCAAATTATATCATGCAAGGGTATTGAGGTAGATCCTAAGAAGACGAATGCGGTCAAGAGTTGGCCTAGACTTCTTACTCCCTCCGACATTAGAAGCTTTTTAGGTTTGGCTGGTTATTATAGAAGGTTTGTTGAGGGGTTTTCCTCCATTGCTTCTCCTTTGACGGCTTTGACTCAAAAGAAGGTTAAGTTTGTGTGGTCGGAAAATTGTGAGAAAAGTTTCCAAGAGTTGAA
The DNA here is from genome assembly GCA_029582245.1 of Solanum etuberosum. NCBI lineage: Eukaryota > Viridiplantae > Streptophyta > Magnoliopsida > Solanales > Solanaceae > Solanum > Solanum etuberosum. The sequence goes on from JAJONR010000366.1 coordinate 185,654, forward strand.
GGATAGACTTACTTACGCTCCGGTGTTGACCTTGCCGGAGGGTACGAATGGTTTTGTGGTATATTGTGATGCCTCTAAGTTGGGTTGGGATATGTGCTTATGTAAAATGGTAAAGTTATTGCATATGATTCAAGGCAACTAAAATTTCATGAGAAGAACTATCCGACCCATGATCTTGAATTAGCGGCGTTTGTGTTTGCCTTTAAAATATGGAGGCATTATCTATACGGGGTACATGTTGATGTATTTACCGACCACTAGAGTCTTCAATATTTGTTTAGGGAAAAGACTTGAACCTTTGGCAAAGAAGGTAGTTAGAGTTATTGAAGGACTATGACATGAGTGTCCTTTACCACCCCGACAAAGCTAATGTGGTAGAGGATGCTCTTAGTAGGTTGTCCATGGGTAGTGTGGCTCATGTAGAGGATGAAAAGAAGGAATTGATTCGTGATGTGCATAGGTTGGCCCGGCTAGGTGTTCAACTAGTGGATTCCACCAAGGGTGGCGTCATGATCCACAATGGTTCCGAATCGTCCTTTGTGATGGAAGTTAAGGCAAAGAAAGACCTTGATCCTATATTAGTTGAGTTGAAAGAATCGGTACTCCGGAAGTCCGTTGAGGCTTTCTCCTAAGGGGGAGATGGGGTGCTTAGGTACCAAGGTCGATTATGTGTTCCGGATGTTGATAGCTTGAGAGAGGAAATTTCAGAAGAAGCTCATGGTTCTCGGTATTCTATTCATCCGGGAGACACCAAGATGTACCGTGATCTACGGAAAGTCTATTGGTGGAATGGTATGAAGAGGGATATTGCAGGATTTGTAGCTAAATGTCCGAATTGTCAACAAGTTAAGGCCGAACACCGAAGGCCGGGAGGTTTATCCCAAGATATAGACATTCCCACTTGGAAGTGGGAAGATGTGAATATGGACTTTATTGTGGGTTTGCCTCGTACCCGAAGGCAACATGATTCTATTTGGGTCATCATAGATCGAATGACAAAATCAGCCCACTTCATTCCCGTCAAGGTTTCTTCTACGGCGGAAGACTATGCCAAGTTGTATATCAAAGAGATAGTGAAGTTTCATGGGGTTCTTTTATCTATCATTTCGGATCGGGGTTCTCAATTTACTTCACACTTTTGATAGTTATCCAAAAAGGGCTTGGTACTAAGGTTAAGCTTAGCACGACTTTTCATCTACAAACCAATGGGCAAGCGGAACGTACCACCCAAACTTAGAAGATATGTTGAGGGCATGTGTTATAGACTTCAAGGGTAATTGGGATAACCATTTTCCATTAATAGAGTTCGCCTACAAAAATAGTTACCACTCAAGTATCGCCATGGCTCCTTTTGAAGCCTTGTATGGTAGGATATGTAGGTCTCCGGTTGGTTGGTTTGAAGTAGGTGAAATTTCTCTAATTGGTCCCGAACTAGTTTATGAGGCCATTGAGAAAGTCCAACTCATTAGAGAGAGGTTGAGGACGGCCCAAAGTCAGCAAAAGTCTTATGCCGATGTTAGAAGAAGGGATCTAGAATTTGAAGTTAACGATTGGGTCTATTTGAAAATCTCACCTATGAAAGGTGTGATGAGGTTTGGCAAGAAAGGGAAACTTAGTCCCCGGTATGTGGGCCCATATCCAATTTTGAAGCGTATTGGGAAAGTTGCCTATGATTTAGACTTGCCAAAGGAATTGGCTCCGGTTCATTCGGTATTTCATGTTTCCATGCTTAAGAAGTGTATTGGTAATCCCGTGTCCATTGTCCCCTTAGAAGGGTTGGGGGTTGATGAGAGTCTTTCATATGAAGAGATTCCGATGGAAATCTTAGATCGGCAAGTTAAAAGGTTGAGAAACAAGGAAATAGCTTCTGTAAAGGTTTTATGGAGGAACCATTTAGTTGAGGGTGCTACTTGGGAGGCCGATGCCGATATGAAGTCCCGCTATCCTCATCTTTTTCCTCCTACTCCTATCCAAGCTTGAGGTAACTAGTTCCTCTTCAGTTTGGTGTTTTGCGAGTCATGTGTGCTATATGTGTTCTTCATGATTTCCTTATGATATGTATGTTCTTGAGAGAATTCATGTTTAGTGTAAAATGAGTTTTCATGATTTATGTAATCCTCCTGTTGTTGTGCATTTTAGTATGATGTTGCATATTTGACTTCATGAGATGAGATGATGAACATGTTTTATTGTTCTCTTGATAAAATGGCATATTGGCTCTATAATGTTGTATCGAGCATGCTTTTAGTTGGAGAAGGTAGTTCCTACTTCCTTGTGTTGCATTGATTGCGATTGAGATGAAGTCGAAGTTCCCTCCTTTGAATTGTTCATTATTTTGATGTTTCATGCATGATGGGCTGCTAGTTTTGAGTATTTAATTCTGTAAGGTGTCTGGATCGTCAGTCGAGGCCGAATATTCCCTAGGGGGAGATAATGGAACACTCCGGAACTAGTAGGCCTAGAGCTTGACGGTAGGGTTAGAGCCTTAAACGTACCTCCCCGTAACTTAAAATTCATGTTTTCATGTTAGAACGTCAAGGCCTAAACCCCAAGGACCAACCATGGGTCCCTGACGAAAGGACCTTGAAGGACTGTCTGGCAGTGACCCACGGAGGGTACCCACACCTCGTGGGTCAACCCACGTTCTGTGGGTAGGGCATCCGTAGGTGGAAACTGCAACATGCAACTCCCAGACCACAAACCATGCTTCACCAGCACGGGCCGTGGGTCTATCCACGGTCCGTGGGTGAGGGGGCCGTAGGTCTTGCCTGTAGGTCGGTTTTAGGAGTTAGTTGAGGGGTACTTTGGGGATTTCCTATTTTAAGTGGGGTTAAGTGACATAGTTTTATATATTATTAGGACACCTATATAAGGTTTTTAACTCACTAAACTAACTCATCTCTTCATAATTTCTAAATCCCCAAAACAAAATCAAAACCTCTCCCAAAATCTTCTCTCTAGAACTTCAAGGAAGAGGAAGAAGAAAGTCAAGCTAGGGTTTAAAGGAGGAGGCTTTTTCACTTGATTTCTTTGGAGAATCAAGCCAAGGTATGGTAGCTTTTCATCTATGGGTAGTTTTCACCCATAGAGTCCCTTCAAAACTCAATTTCACAACTTGAAATCTCCCAAAAAGCTAGAGTTTCACTCGAAGTCATGGATTCCTTTCCAAAAACGATTTCAATGATTTAATTGCTTATTATTATGATCAAATTGATGAATTACTACTGTTTTCATGATGAATTACCTAAGAAACCATGAATTCCCCTATTTTCCCAAATTGGATCTCAAGTGTGGGTATTGATTGCTACTAGTAGAATGTGATTGAATTATGCATGTAGTAGTTGATCTAATTGAATTATGTTATCATCCATATCTAAAGTAGTGATTCTAGATGTTATTGATGAATTGTGACCTAGGGTCCTTGAAGGGAAATATATGAGGATTGTATATGATTGTGAGAATTATGCATGTGCTTTGAGGATACTTTAAGAGTAAAGTTTCTATGATTATGAAGCAATTGTGGTATTGTTGAAAGATCATTCTCATCTATACCCTTATACATGACTATGCATGAAATGTCCAAGACTGTGGTATTCTTGTTGTGTTGATTGAAAGGCTATTCTCCTGGAAACACAATGAACATGATGTGAAAGGTTTACTCACATAATAATGATTCTAAGGTTGAAAGGCTATTGTCACCTAGAGAATCTATGAGCTATATCATGATATCATGTTGGATTGGATGTTAGAGCATTCTTCCATAAACATGAACCTAAGTCAAAACATAACATGAACTTAATGGAAATTATGCTTAGAACCGAATGGATATGAATATGAGATGAAAGCTTTTACGTCAGTTAGTCCGTCTTTCCAAATGGGTTCCTTATACGACAGTTAGTCCGGGCTCCCAAAATAGTTATCTCATGAGATGGAAACCTTCTACCTCACAAGTCCGGATTTCTAGAAGAAATCTCCCTATCCCGTAACTATGTGCCCATATAGGTCTTTAGCTAGTGGATCCACCTAAGCTAACAAACTCTAGTTCTACCTTAGGCAAGTAGGACACCTCTTTTTGGTGTGGGGGCATGACACTGGATTCCATGTAGCTTACATGGTCTATGTCGGTTAAGGCTTATTCCCTCCATGACAAGAACATGAACAATGAACAAGAACATGAGTTATGTACTATGGTTTCTCAAGAGGTTCTACTTAGTGTGAGTGGGAGTATGGGACTTCATTCATGCATTGCACAAGTAGGCTTTGAGAGTGGTCATGGTGTATTTCTCTTATGCTATGATGATGAATGAATTAATACATGCTTTATGTGGATTGTTGCTACGAGTGGCTTTCCTTGACATGAGTTATTGAACATGAATGTTTTCCTTGACTATGAGTATTAACTATGGATGAGATCAAAGCATGAAAAGTATGAATATGGTGACCTAAAGGTGGTACTTAGTATTAGATGGGATTATGGGATCTTATCTATGCATTGCACAAGTATAGCTTAGGGTTACTTATAAGATGGTTCTCTTATGACATGAAAATCTAAGTGTTTGACTTGTTTTTTTACACTAATGCTCATGATGATTCTTAAACTTGTTAAAGTGCATGATTTCAAATAAAATGTCCCTTTTTGTCATGTTTTAAGGATTTTATGCATGACTATCATACTTAGTGCATTTTTGTACTAACCCATATTTTCTACATTTTTCTATAAGTGTAGGACCCGGTTGTTGAGGTGTGCTTCCTTCTTGGTCAAAGCTTGGAACGATTCACGCTTTTGGTGAGTCCTCATGGTTCGAGGACGGAAGATGTTTCTTTCTAGTTTCTTTCTCACATTCTATTTCGAGATTATATTGTAAAAGGGTTGTGACCCTATTTGATACTTCGATTGTATTAGATGGATCTTCAAAAAATGTCTAAACTTCCATTTGCTTTTATAAAAGGCTTCGATTGTAAAGAAAAGTTTTAAATTTTGCATCATTACTATTGCTTATGTCATGATATGCTAAGGGCTTGTATAAGACCCCTTCGGGGTTGAGTACGCCGTGTTACATCTAGGGGGTACCCCTAGGTCGTGACACCTTAAGTGATTGGTCCTCCAAATAGGGAATGTCACTACGCACCTTGGTCTTGCTACGAGTGTATACTTTACTAACCCTTACCTTTACCTCAGATTAGACATCACATCAATGTATGGCTTAGTTTTCACCCTCGCACCAATTGACATTAGACTATTAGATAACATCCACTAAATCTCTATTGTTAATTCTTTTCTCATTAACTACCTCCTTGGTCCGGCAAGTAGCAACGAGGCGAGTTCTAACGTTGCGCACCGTTAAAAAGACTTCTAAGCAAAAGAATTACCAATACATGCATAATACTATTCAAGAATTACTTAATTATTATTCATACGTTGTTAATTTCTCATGGTTCCCACAACCCTAGTTGTGGATTTAGCTACTCGTTCTTGAAAGATCACAATTCATGTTTGAGTAAAGAGAATTCATGAACTTACAAGTTAAATTGCTGAAAAACCGAATCTTCAATTGAAAAGCAAAGTTAAACTTGAATAAAACCAAATCTGGAAATGAAATTGCTAATGTTTGCAAGTTAATTCCCCAAATATACAAAGAACTAAGAGTTTCCAATAATGTCTAACCCCCAAAAACGAGGTATATAACTCCTATTTATAGAAAAACAAGTTCCAATTAAAAAGGAAACAAAATAATGAAATAAACTTCTGGAACGCGGCTTCATTCAACGACTTGACCTACTGATTGTGGGTCGACCTATGGTCCGTAGGTCCCCTTTCGTGGCTACATACTTAGGACTTTTCATCAGGTAGTGGAACTTCAATTCCCAGATCATCAACGACGGATGTGCAGGACGGCCCATGGGTCGACCTACGGTCCGTCAGTTGCTCTGTAGTTCCACACTTAGTCAGACTTTCCTGATGCTCCATCTATGCCTTCCCATCAACGGTACGTGGATCACTTCCGTGGGTGGCTCCTTCTGCATAATTTCAGCTTTTGTCTCCATCAACCGCGTCCAAGCCTATTTCCTGCAAACATAACACATAAACATTAATTCTAACACAATATAGCTCTAGACACACACAACTTCTAAGTGAAATGTATCAAAAATACCGTAAACTCATGGTATATCAACACCCTTAACTTAAACTCGTTGTTTGTCATCAAGCGACGTACTAAAACTCAAAACGACACTTGTGTAGCAGCAGACATTCAAACTCAAGCAATCACATGGCTTTCTAACCAAAATCCCTTATTTAGTGCACAACTTTTCATCTAGACTCAACAAGCTAACTCATGCGGATCAAGATATGACATAAATTGACCAATAAACATCACAACACACTTTTCACAATCACCAAGGTACCAACTTTCCAACAATGTAACTAGTGCCCTCACTTCAAACGAAATCCCTTTTTCACACAATAAATATGAATCTTGAGTTTAAGGATTCATTCAACACTCACGCTCAGAAGTGACTTCAAGTACAGTTAGTGCTCAATACCATCGACTTGCCCTTATTTTCACTGCATAGACTTTCCAAACTAGTCACTAGGATCACTATAGGACTTTCTTAGATTGTAACGTAGGCTCAGGGTCAGGTAGGATATATTTGGGTACTTTTTAGTAACTTTCTGTCCTCCTTGACATTACATTGGCTTTTTACCTCTTTTCTCAACCAATTCTTGACATCTTTTTATTTTCTTTTCTTTCCCTTGACTCTCCTCAACACAGATGTGACTTTTGACTTTATAGCTCATATTTTTCACTTTTCTTCTTTTTCTTTTACTTCATTTTTCTTTGTTTCTTTCAGCACTTTTGTCATTCATCTTTTGAATAAAATCACATCTTTTTTCTTTTGTTTTCTTTTCTTTTTCTCTCTTCAACACAAAACTCTTTTCATACCCTTTTTCTTTTGGTTTCCTCTTTCATAGCCACCCTCAACTTATATATTTTGCATGAGTGGACCAGGGCCAAGATCAAGCTAACTTTTTGAATTAGTCACCCTCAACTTATGCTTCTGGCCTAAGTCAAGGTGCACATGTCCAAGGAGGGACCAGGCCCAAAATAATTATTTTTAGGGAAGGTGAATTAGGTGTATTGAAAGAAATGGTCTACATTAGGCTCAAACATTTGGATCAGGGGGAACATTTATTTCATTTGGTTCGATCATTTTAGGCTTGATTGGACTTTATTAGAACAAGGGCCTATGATCATTTCCCAACTTCCAGCCTAGATTATCTTAGCAGGACCAACGGGGCAAGTTCTAGATTTACACATTATTTCATTATCGGATTATCAGATTACCCAGTTCAAGTTTTAACTTAAGTCATGAGGTCAAATCGGTTCTTTATCATGTCATATTAAGAGCCAACACATTCAACTCATCAAGCCTATATATTCTAGCACATTTCACAAGTTTTGTACGGGTATCAATTTTATGCTCTTTATGTCATCATGCCTTTATTCATCTTACTTGCTTCTACACATACATTCCTAAACATGCCGGTTCAACATAAAAGCAAACAGTCCTTTGGGGAAAAAGAACACAGGCAAGAAAATCCTAAAGGAGGATTGTGAGTTGGGTAACTCAGACTTCACCCTAATACTCTAATCCATTTACCCCACCCCCAACAAAATGAGGTGCAATTGCCATCAATGCACAGAGAGCAAAAAAATTAAGGCATAGGGTGAAGGTGAAGCAAACCTGTGGCGCAAATGTGCTGAAGACCACTCAAGAAATGGGTGAGTCCGATTTCCCGGAGCCCGCTGGATCAATACTCGGGACGCCATCAGTAGGGCCCACATTAATAAAAATAGCACCCTCAATAGTGCTCACGCTGCCAGATGGGCCAGCACCTATCTCTCGGGCCCACTGTTGTCTCCTCTCCTCATCCAGTAACGACTCCCTCGTGGCCTCCGCCACCTGCTGACGCTCCTTCTTACTTAATCTCTGAACCTTAGCATCATCAGAAGTACAGTCGGAGCGATGGCGCTTTCCAGCAGCACAGGAAGAATCTGGTGGCGGTAGAGCATCACCGAATAAGGCTGTCAGCACCACATCATCCTCCACCGCTGTAGGGGCAGACTCTGGCTCAGTCTCTAGGGGGGCTAGGAGTGCAGCAACATCAGCACGAAGGCTAGCCAACTCTTGCTGGAAGGTGGTTACATCTATAGTCAGGGCTGGCCTCTCCAAACCTCTCTCCTCAAAAGCATCCAGGCGCTTATGAACTGCCTGAACCTTCTAATCCATTATGTGCTCCATCCTGGCCTCGGACTCTGCAATAGAGCACTGCATCCACGACTTCACATGCTACAACACTGTGGCCATCTGAGTCTCCAGCTTCTGAAGTCGAGTTAGAGGAACAAGAGTGGACCCGGAAAGGGGCGTGGCTCGAGAGGAGCTAGGGGCCTGACTAGTGGCCGAAGACGGAGGAGCCTGGGCATCCGCTGTAGGGGCTGGAGGGGCAGTGTCATTAGCCTGCATCTGCTCCACATTGGCAGCAAAATCATCTCCCAATGGTGGTACCTCAATCTGTGGCTCCCTGCGAGGCGCAGCTAAGTTGGCATCATCCCGTATGAGGCCAATGTCTAGGGTCTTGGTCGCAGTGAGCAACCGTTCACAATGCCAAACGGGAATAAAAGCACCCCTGCAAAGCTGGAAGATGAGGCACGGGAATGGCAGGGTGGTGGTGGCCTTGAAGGCCCTCTCATAAATCTCCGCAATCAGGATACGGGAAAAGTCAACCTCCAAACCTGCTATAAGGGCTGCAATCATCACGGCCCGATCCCATGTGACCACATTGTCCACCTGAGTCGGGGAAAATCGATTCCGGACCAAAAACCAGAAGAATTTTACAGCGAAGCTCAATGTCACCTTCTTGATACCCAAGCTAGGAGTCCAGACCCACTCAGCACGCTCTCCATCCGTAGCAATATGTCGTGCCATCCATCTCACAAGGGACTCCCTTTACTCGACATTCCTCTGAAATACCCCACTCTGAATGATGCCCATCCTATAGTCGAACTCTGTTGTATTGATGGGCAGAGTGTGGTCCGGGCCATAGATAAACCTGCGGAGGGTGACCTCTAATATATCAACTGGAAAGCCCCACACTAAGGTGGACTCAAGTGCAGGCTGAGCAACGGGCTTGGCCCGCTTGGAGATGGAACCTCTGATGGTGGCGGCATAGGAAGCATAGAACTCCCGTACTATCTCCTCATTGTATGTGCCTGGAGTCCGTGCCATTCACTCACACATGTGCCTCCGGAAGAGCTCCTAAATGACTGGAGCGGTGTTGAGGCTACATGTGAGAACCGAACGCTCCTCAGTGACTAGTCTGGCCATCTTGTTGTGCTCATTCAGCATGCGACCATTGGTGTACATCTTGTATTGGCCCTCCACACACCACATGTTTGGCTCCATAGAGACATAGAGACTGCTGGAGGCTCAGAATGAGGGGGGGTGGGGTACTAGAGTATCTTTTGTGCTATTAAAACTCGAACGAAGAGGAAGTGCTGCCGCTGGAGCTGGAGCCAGAGCCGGAGCCAGATGGGGACTCTGAGCCAGCCTATGATCTGATCGGTGTGGCCCCCTCCTCAGACTGGGGGGCAGTGACCACATCGGAGCTCACCTGCCGGGCTCTGTTCCGTGTAGTGCGGGGAGAAGTGGGGGAGGTCCTGGTGGGAGATTGAATGTATTCCCCATCCGTGTCCTCATTGAGCAGCCACAAAGAGGGAGCAACAAATTTTGATTTCCCCTTGGCGACGTAGGTCGGAGCTTGCTTCGGTGCCATGGTACCTGTGGAATATTAGTTAGTACCAAAATAGTGCAATAATACTCATGGAATAATTTTAGAACAAGAGTCGGACCAAAACACGAACTCAAAAAAATTTCTTGACAGTAGTTGAACTGTCGACCTATGATCCGTCGATGGAACGACGGTCTGTAGGTCCCCTCCGTGGGTCCGATGGTTGAAATTCAGGTCCCAGATGTTGGAACCACGGATGTGCAGCAGAGTCCACACCGTGGTTCTACACTTAAGAAGAATTTGGTGTGCCACTGGTCCACGAACTTCGACCTATGGTCCGTGGGTTAATGTCGTGGCTCAGTGTTGTGCTAGGTTTCATAGTTAAAACACATTTCATGCCATATTTCAATAATTATACAAGCATACTAGGCCTACACATGCATTTCAACATATATTTTTGGTAATTTATCATCCTTAGGGTTCCGTTGACACACATTTCAACATTTTAACAAACCAAAACATACGAACCCTAAGTCAAAACTTCCAATTCGACCTATTAACTAAATTAGTTGGTTAGAATTTACAACGCACTCACAAACCATCATTTTAAGGGTGTTTCTAACTATAGTGCAACATCCAATCACATGATTTACAACCCAAGGTCAAGTTCATTGTTGTGACTTCTATTGAAACCATGAAATACTCAAAGTTTAGGTGAAATCATCATACCTTACAAGTACGCAACAACGGTGAGTGTGTGATTTATTGCAAAGACTCCTAGACCAACTTGGACACCGAACCCGGACCAAGAAATCGATGTGAGGGGCAATGGGTGTGGTGGAATGAGTTTTGGAGAGAGAGAGGGGAGATATGGGATCTGTGGGATGATTAGGGGAGTGATATGGGGGATATGAGAGGAATATAGTGGGTATATGGAAAGTTAGAAACGGTTGGGAGGGATTTATGGAAGTGGGGGAAGTTTAAAATGAAAGGTTGTTTTATTTATAAAGGGTCCGGGACGGGTCAGGAAAACCCTAATTTTGGACCCACGAGACCCTGTCGACAGTCCGTGGGTCGACCTACGGACTGTAGGTCTGGTCTGTAGGTCACTCTGACACTTAGAGAATTTAGAAAACTTACCTGGGATCTACGGACGCCATCCACGGTCCGTGGATGAACCAACGGACCGTTGATGGGGTCCGTAGACCACTGCACAACTATTTTCTGTAGAATTTTGCCTTTCGACCCTGCACACGTAGCAACCATTAGGACTTTCTTTTTACATTTTCTGGACACTTTTTAGACGCGGATCCAATTCTATATCTATCCAACAATAATACAAAAATAAAACACCTATCTAAAGAGCTACAAAAATCAACATAAACGAAGAAAACTCCTATATCGAAAAGAAAAACCTATAGTTGGCTAGATGGTACATCTTGGGTTGCCTCCCAAGCAACGCTTGATTTAACGTCGCTGCACGACGCAAACAACTTGATTACTCAGACTTTATCAAGATAGTAGGCTTCAATCACTTCTTGCACACTCTATGATTTACCCATGTAGACCATCCTCTGCACGTTCACTTTGAACATTATTCCGTCCTTGTTCTCGAGCTCGACCGCTCCATGTGGAAATACTTGTGTGACGTTGAATGGCCCGGTCCACTTGGACTTGAGCTTGCCAGGAAACAAGCGCAACCTTGAGTTGAATAAGAGCACCAGATCACCCACAACAAATTCACGCTTTTCAATCTTTCAATCATGATACTTCTTCATCTTCTCTTTCTACAAGGCTGAACTTTCATATGCTTTTAGGAGAAACTCATCAAGCTCATTCATGTCATTCAGTCTTTGACTCGATGCGGTGCCCCAATCCAAATTCATTTTCTTCAACGCCCACATTGCTTTATGCTCTAGCTTTACAGGCAAATGGCATGACTTCCCATAGACAAGTTGGTAGGGGACATACCTATGTGAGTCTTGAATGCGGTGCGATAGGCCCATAGAGCTTCAAGCCTTCTTGACCAATCAGTTCGATTGGCGTTCACAGTCTTTGCAAGGATTTGTTTTATCTCTTTGTTTGACACCTCAACTTGCCCACTAGACTGCGGATTGTAGGGAGTAGCTACATTGTGGCGAACTCCATATTTCTCTACCAACGCCTTGAATAATTTATTACAAAAGTGAGAACCTCCATCGTTGATAATCGCCCTAGGTGTACCAAATCTGGAGAAGATACTCTTTCTCAGGAATGCGGTGACACTTTTACCCTCATTGTTTGAAAGCGCAATTGCTTCCACCTATTTCGATACATAGTCAACCGCAACAAGAATATACTTCATCCCATGTGAACTTACAAATGGACCCATGAAGTCAAGGCCCCAGACATCAAATAGCTCAATCACAAATATCAGATTCATAGGTAGCTCTTGCTTCTTTGAAATTCCTCCTTCTCTTTGGCAACGGTCACAAGACTTGGCGAAATCATGAGCATCTTGGGGATGGTAGGCCAGTAATACCCACACTGCAAGATTTTATGAGCAGTCCGAATACCACTATGGTGCCCACCAACAAGCGATGAATAACACGCCTCTAGTATACTCATCTTCTCAACCTCGGGCACACAGCGACGAATAATCCCATCAGCACAAGTATGAAACAAGTAAGGCTCATCCCAAAAGAAGTTCTTCACATCATGCATAAACTTTTTCCTTTGGTTAAATGACAAATCCGAAGGAACCAAATCGTTTGCCAAGTAGTCAGCAAAATCAGCGAACCAAGGAATAAGATCATAAGAAGCAGCCAATACCTGTTCGTTTGGGAATGCATCATTAATCTCAATACCATCCTCAAACTTAACCATCGCTTCCTCCTCTAATCTGGACTAATGATTGCCAACTTGATTTTCGGTCCCCTTTCTATCTTTTACCTCAAACTCGAACTCTTGCAACAACGGAATCCATCTAATCAACCTCGATTTTGCATCCTTTTTAGCCATCATATACCTCAATGCAGAATGGTCAGTATGCACTATGACCTTAGAACCAAGCAAGTAGGACATAAATTTTTCAAATGCAAAAACCACAGCAAGGGGTTCTTGTTCAGTCACAGTATAGTTCTTTTGATCCACATTCAGTGCTTTGCTGGCATGGTAAATCGGATGAAGAATCTTTTCTCGCCTCTGTCCCAATACTACTCCAAGCGCCACCCCACTAGCATCACACATAACTTCAAACGGTTGCCCCCAATCCGGTGAAATAATGATAGGTGCGAAAGTTAACTTGGCCTTCAACTCTCCAAATGCTCTCAGACAAGCATCATCAAAATAGAACTTAGACTCCTTTTCGAGCAATTTCAACAATGGGTGTGCAATTTTTTAGAAATCTTTTATGAACCTCCGGTAAAAACCTGCATGCCCAAGAAAACTCCTAACACCCTTTACAAATATAGGAGGTGGAAGCTTTTATATTACCTCCACTTTGGCTCTATCAACCTCAATACCTTTCTCAGAAATGCGATGACCCAGAACTATCCCCTCTTTCACCATGAAGTGGCACATTTCCCAATTAAGCATAAGATTGCACTATTCACATCGTTTCAGTACCTCGGCCAGATGCATCAGACAACCATTAAATGAGTCACCAACCACAGAGAAATCATCCATAAATACCTCAATAGTGTCCTCCACCATATCTGAAAATATCGACATCATGCAACGCTGGAAGGTCGCTGGAGCATTACACAACCCAAATGACATTCTTTTGAATGTGAAAGTCCCACAAGGACAAGTGAAGGTGGTCTTCTCTTGGTCTTCCAGAGCTATGGAGCCCGAATACCCATCTAGAAAACAGTGCCAACCCTTACCAGCGAGGCGATCCAACATCTGATCCATGAATGACATTGGGAAGTGATCTTTTTCTGTCCATGCATTCAGTTTGTGGTAGTCCATGCACACTCTCCAACTAGTCACCGGCCTCATTAGAATAAGCTCATTCTTAGCGTTTGGAACCACGATGATTCCCCCTTTCTTGGGCGCACACTGAACGGGACACACCCAACTACTATCAGCAATGGAATAAATGACTCCAGCATTCAACCATTTATTGATCTCCTTTTTCACCACCTCTTGCATAGGGGGATTTAATCTTCTTTGGTGCTCAATACTAGGCTTACTGTCCGGCATGAGTTGGATTTTGTGAGAACAAATTCCTGGAGGGATCCCAATAATGTCCACAATAGTCCACCCAATAACCCTTTTGAACCTCTTTAATATAGAAACCAAGGCCTCAACTTGCTCCGCACTCAAATCCGCAGTAATGATTACCGGTAAAGTTCAATCCTTTCTCAAGAAGACATACCTCAAGTGGGGTGGTAGAGCCTTGAGTTCGTCTTGGAGGCTCATCTACAGACGGTTTTGCAGGCGGTGAATTACGATTTTTCATATCTAACTCCAATCTTTTTGTCTTGGAATGGAATTCGAAGCTATCAAGTGCGGCAACTAACTCATCATAGTCATCAATCCCATCACAGTCAAAGTTCATTATTACCGCTGCTAGTGCATCAACACCCAACCTCTCTTCAATAGACACTTCAGAATCCTTCTCCACAATGTGATTTACCATAGAAACCGCTTTTAGATCACTTTCCTGGTTCATAGACCTACAAATTTTAAAAGTAACCTCCTCATTATTCAATCAGAACTTCATCAACCCTCTCTCCATATCGACTAAGGCACGCCTAGTATCAAGGAATGGTCTCCCTAAGATGATGGGGACCTTAAAATCAACCTCACAATCAAGTATCATAAAGTCTACTGGAAAGATGAATGACTCCACTTTCACAAGAACATCTTGGAGCACTCCAAGAGGTCTCTTTACACTTCGGTCAGCCATAAGTAAACGCATCGCAGTCGGTTTTGAAGCCCCTAAACCAAACTTCTTATAAATGGACAATGTTATCAAGTTAATGCTGGCACCTAAATCACACAGAGCTTTCACAAAGTGCATAACCCCAATGGTGCAAGGGATAATGAAAGCTCCAGGTTCCTCCTTCTTTTGCACAAGTGACCTAGTAGCAATGGCACTGCAATGTTGCATCCTCTCATCATTCTCAAAACTCACAGCCCTCTTTTTGGTCACAAATTTTTTCATAAATTTTGCATACCCAGGCATTTGCTCCAAGGCTTCTATCAACGGAACATTGATGGAAAGCTGCTTCAACATAGTTATGAACCTGTGATATTTACCCTCTTCGGTCTTCTTCACAAATCTATGTGGTAATGGAGGCGGCGGTTGAGGCATAGGAACAACCTTTTGAGTCACCTCAGCTTCCTTTTCTGTATTATCTTTTGGGCCTTCAGTAACCTCAATCTCATCTTCATCATTTTCTACCACTTTTACAACCTCAGATGGCATGGGTTGATCAATGGTCTGCTTTCCCCCGTGAGTAGTGACTGCCATACAATGCCCATCATTTTTCAGATTCTGGATGGTGTGACTAGGAAGTGTACCAGGCTGACGTGGATTTGAATTGGTGGACAACTGACTAAACTACTGCTCAAGTTGCTTGATAGACACTGCATGGGCATCAACTTTTTGACCTATTCCAGACAAGTCATTTTGCATCTCTTTCACATTCTCATCAGTTGCATCAAACCTCTTCATCATCTTCTGCATCATATCCTGAATTCTTGACATACTACTACCACCCTCTCTATTACCAGGAGGAACATACGGCCCATCCTTATCATTCCTGTTGCCATAGTTGTTTTGGTTGTAGTTGGTGTCGCGATTGTAGTTCCCATCCCGGACATAGTTACCCTCACAGTTGTAGTTACCCTTCCGACCTTGGTTTCCTTGACCTTGGCGCCAATTATCTGAGTTGGAACTTTGGGCATTGGTTCGAAAACCCCCCGTCTGATCATTTACCAAGTACGCATCCTCCTCATAGTAGCACTCCTCAACTGGTGGTGGTGGAGACCTAGTCAGATAATTCACCGCATTTACCTTTTCCGCACTCTCACTCATATGCTTTAGTACCAAACCCAATTATGTTCTCATCTGTGCCATCTCTTCCCAAATGTCATCATTGGCTTGGTTGGATGCGGCTTGAACAACAAATGTGGTCCTATTAGTGTTTGCCTTTCTAGTGCTCCAGGCTTTGTTGTTTTGGGAAATCCGCTCAAGCTTCTCAACTATCTCCTCAAAGGTGCACTCACAATATGATCCTCCAGCAATAGTATCAAGCACAGCCCTTTCGTTGTCATCCTGCCCTCTATAGAAATACTCTTTCAATGACTCATCATAAATATGGTGATTTGGAACATTTTTGATGAACCCAGTGAACCTATCCCAAGAATGTTGATCATCTCTCCTGGTAGTGCTGCGAAGTCGTTCAATTTATCCTTATGATTGAGCTTTTTGGACACCGGAAAGTACCGCGATGTGAAGACCTTATGCAACTGATCCCATGTGTAGATCGAATTGTATGGTAACTTAGAAAATCATACCGCAGCATCACCTGTTAATGATAGTGGGAAGACCCTCAGACCGATAACATCCATATCTATCTTTGGTCGCCCAACATAAATTTTACACACACTGGAAAGTTTAGCCATATGAGCATAGGGATCCTCTGAAGCCAACCTAGCAAACAACCCTCTCGCTGTAAGCATCTGTATCAAACTTCTAGTGACAACGAATGTGTGACCCGGAGGTAGAGGTGGAAGAACAATAGGACCATCTGAGGTAGTCACATCATAATCAGCCCTGTAATTCTCACGAAACCTCGGTGCTGGTGGATTCTAAACCATTTCTGCATTACCAAGTAGATTACCACCATGAATCGGAGGTGGTTGCACCCCAGCTCCTTCTCCTTGACCCTCTCCCTCAGGATTATTGTGTACCCCTTGATTATTCATCTTTCTCAAAGTTTTATTAAGCTCTGGATCGTAGGGGGTCAATGGTTCGTTTTGACTCTGTGTACTTGGCATACACTAGAGTAGAAACTTGTAGAAGACAAAAACAAAAACAAAACGTAAAATTAGGAAGTACTTGACTAAAGTTCAATAATGTAGTTAAACTTAATCTAAAAGCTAAATTCCTCGGCATCAGCGCCAAAATTTGTTACGCTCAAATTACACCTCCCTAAAGAAGTATAAGCGATCGTTATCAAGTAAAGAACCCAACTTGTAGGTTGGGGTCGATCCCACGAGGAAAATGGTTTAGACTTAAACTTAACTCACTATTATATTCGTTTAGTCAAATTATTTCCGAGACAAGTAAATAAAGGGGGAATTTTGTAAGCAAGTAACAGATTGTTAATTAAGTAACAAATAAGCAAGATTCAAGCTTTGAGTATAAATATGAAAGAGAAACTTGGGTGTACGTGTTCCCCACAAGATCTTAAGGCGGTAATCCTAATAATAGTAATCCCTTCCTAGTGTTTTACATGCAAAGTTGGTAAGTTATGTATCCCTAAGTGATTGGTCCTCCAAATAGGGAATGTCACTACGCACCTTGGTCCGGCTACGAGTGTATACTTTACTAACACTTACCTTTACCTCAGGTTAGACATCACATCACTGTATGGCTTAGTTTTCACCCCGGCACCAATTGACATTAGACTATTAGATAGCATCCACAAAATCTCTGTTGTTAATTCTTTTCTCATTAACTACCACCTTGGTCCGGCAAGTAGCAACGAGGTGAGTTCTAACATTGCGCACTGTCAAAAAGACTTCTAAGCGAAAGAATTACATATACATGCATAACACTATTCAAGAATTACTTAATTATTATTCATACTTTGTTAATTGCTCATGGTTTCCACAATCCTAGTTTTGGATTTATCTAGTCATGCTTGAAATATCACAATTCATGTTTGAGTAAAGAGAATTCATGAACTTACAAGTTAAATTGCTGAAAAACCGAATCTTCAATTGAAAAGCAAAGTTAAACTTGAATAAAATCAAATCTGTAACTCAAATTGCTAATGTTTGCAAGTTAATTCCCCAAAAACACAAAGAACTAAGAGTTTCCAATAAAGTATAACCCCCAAAAACGAGGTTTATAACTCCTATTTATAGAATAATAAGTCCCAACTAAAAAGGAAACAAAATAATGAAATAAACTTCTGGAACGCGGCTTCATTTGATGACTTGACCTACGGACCGTGGGTTGACCTACGGTCCGTAGGTCCCCTTCCGTGGCTCCATACTTAGGAATTTTCATCAGGTACTTGAACTTCAACTCCCAGATCATCAACGATGGATGTGGAGGACGGCCCGTGGATCGACCTACCGTCCATCAGTTGCTCCGTAGTTCCACACTTAGTCAGACTTCCCAGACGCTCCATCTACGCCTGCCCATCGACGGTCCATGGATCACTTCCATGGGTGGCTCCTCCTGCATAATTTCAGATTTCGTCTCCATCAAGCACGACTAAGCCTATTTCCTGCAAACATAACACATAAACATTAATTCTAACACAATATAGATCTAGACACACACAAATTCTAAGTGAAATGTATCAAAAATACCATAAACTCACGGTATATCACTTCTATGGTATTTTGTGATATCAATAAATCGCTTGGGTGTTGTAAGCCCCATGGAGATGGCCCATGGATTTTTTATGAGGAAGAATAGGTTGAAATGGTCATGGATGGGAAATTGAGTGCACGTAGCCAAGCCAAGCCAATAACAATCTAAGATTCCAGAATCACTTACTTGGTGGCCAATGATTATGAAAGTCAATGCTCAATTGGCCTACTGAGCTTCTTACTCTTGCCCAATGGTCCAATACGAAAACATGATCCATAGTAAGGTAAGAAATTCAAGTCTTCAAAGTGGAGAGATTGAGTAAAACTCTTGATGCTCTCATGCACTTCTCATGCTCTTTCGAGAGAAATTGATCTAAAATTGGGGAAAAGGTTAATTGCCTTGAAGTGGAAACATAAAACGGTGATGTACCCAGCATCGCGCCATGATGTTATATTGTACGCTTGATGGGAGGCAACCCATAGATATCCAAAATAAGTTTAATTTTGAGTTTTTGACTTTTAGATTAGATTTGATTTTTGGTTTTGACTAATCCTCATGATTTTAGAGTGTTTGGAGTTAATTTTAACAAGTTTGGAGGCAAGGATCTCATAAGAAATGAAGTTCGGGGCTAAAAACCCTTCAAAATAGGATGTGGGGAACTTTTTGGGTGCCCAGACTTTCCTAATAAGGCTAGGCAAATCGCCCAATAGGCCTTGAGTCCGCCAAAATGGATAGTGAGCAACCTGCTAAAAATGGCCTCTGAATTCGTAAAAATGAGTAGAGGTTCGCTTAAGCAAAGTCCACAAAAGCGGCACCCTCTCGCTAAAGGAAACATCACTTGAGCGGAGGGGCACTCGCAAAAGTGAAACCCGCCCTTTAATGAAAGGTCACAAAAGTGACTAGAACGTCGCTTAAGCGAAAGTGAGGTTCTCAAAAGTCAGAATGTAGGAGCCCAACAGTTAGAAAAAAATAATATAAGCTTCAAGTTCTTATTCTCTTCCTAATCTCTCTCAATTCTACTCCATAACTCTTGGTCTTCATTGTACAAGCACTGCCCGATATGTCTCTCTCAATTTTTCTCTCTCAAGATGGTATTTTCTTTTGAAATTCCTTTTCCTTTGTTGAAAGTTGGGGGTATTATATGGGTGAAAACTTCTCAACTTGGGGGGGGGGGGTTAAATTTGTATGTGTGTTGGCTGAATCTTTCTTAATATTTGTTGATTGAATGTGTGTGGGTTGATTTAGTGTATTTGGGGAAGTCTTGAGTACCCATTTCGTGATCAAATTGATAAAGAAATAGGTTGTCCACCATGTGTTTGGTAAAATTCCTTTAAGAACTCAAAATTAGTTTCAGAAGTTTTTGTTGTGAATTGATTGAATTTTCGAATTGCTTGTTTGATCATTTTTGGAATTGAACCAATGGAAGTTGATTTTTGTGCGAAAAATGTGTAACAGATTTGGTTCTCATGTTGAAAAGGTGAGTGGTCGCGAAAGCGACCTCTTTGTCGCAAAATCAATCTTTACTTTAGCGACTCCTCTTCGCTTTTGTGATTCCCACATAAGTGACTTCCTGGTCGCTTTTGCGATGTTCGCTTGAGAAAACAAGGCCTCACTTTTGTGAGTTTTGCAGCTATTTCTGCCGGTGTTCAATTTTTTT